>JARLTB010000047.1:5970000-6570000 GCA_030141615.1 Unio pictorum | reverse complement strand
CGATGACACTGCAACCGGTGATATAAAAAAAATAATTGAAGATGAAATCGCTGAGACGTTGAACTTAACAAGTGTTGATCCTAATGAAATAGTTGTATTTCAAGATCGTCAGGGTAAATTGAAAACCAGTGATGTGTCGTTTGGATGATATTTTAACACGACAACGTAACGCCGTTGAAAACGCTATTGCGTTATTTTCCGATCAGGGTAAACTCAAACCGGGTGTACTTTTTTCGACGATTACAGATAAATTTGCCAACGCCGATAAAGAATTTGACGATCATTTGAGAAATTATAATAATTTTCGCAAAAATGTTGTTCATAAGTTCTTTGGGTCCCCGATTGTAGTTACACCATCTATTGCTGATATTAAAACGTTTATGGATGATCAAAAGACAACAATTGATACTATTCAAAAAATGATAGAAAATCTCGATAAATTAAAAATTCCACATGACGCAGAAAATATCCGTAATGTTGTATACACGGTAGCTAGTGGAGATCTCGATTGGGTTAAAGACACTAATAATAAAATAAAATTTACTCCAACCGTTGAAGGTATTTACAGGTTAACATTAGAACCAGATAATCTATTTAATATCGTCGCGAATAGTATGAGATTCTCCGGTAATATGAAGTCTATTTTCTTTGGTAGCATCAACGAATATACTTTTACTATCACCAACATTAACATCAACACCGTTAGATTGCCAATAACATGGGTGATAGAATTTATAGCAAATTTACCTGAAAATAATCACGCAATTCAATGATGAACATTTCAAATAACGATGACATCAACGATTTCATCATCGCAATATCGCTATGATACAGTCAAAGAATTTTCAATGAAACTCAAAACACTCGCTGAGGAGTATGCAATGAAAATAAAAAAATATCGCAGGAGAATTACAGTCATTGACGTTACAGTGTACTCAGTGTCTGGTGTAATGGCCGGAGCTGGTATTATACTGTCTTCAGTGACAATGATAGCTCCGATTGCTGTTCCAATTTGTATATCCGCGGTGGCTTCAATCGCTGGTATATGAACCAGGATCACAAAAAAAATATCATCATGCAGCCAGAGTAAACTGCAAGACTATGTGATTAAATTTCATGTTGTATCAACCACTGCTCGCAATTATCCTCATTGATATCGTCATCGCTCGATGATACAATTATATCAGAGAGTGAGTTTTCAGCGATGGTAGGTATTTACGATTCTGCGATGTCAAAATTAGAGCGACAACAACAGTATAATAACAATGACAACACCGATGGAATTACTTCAACAAATAGTGGAGAACACAAATCCAGTACAAACCAGTATGATCTCAATAACCTCAACGAATCCAGAATTCAGTGTGAATTTCCCCTCTCCGGTCCCCGTGAAGGAGATAGCGCTAGCAAAACTACGAGTGTATCACAGTTGGCCTAATATTAGGTCAGCACCATTTGGTGGTCAACAACCGAATAATTCCTTGGTATTTGCAAATAAGAATCTCGAAGACGGGACTCCAGACTGGAACGTTGTTTCCATACCAACCGGATCATACCAAATTGAACAAATCAATGCTGAATTGCAACGTAGAATAAAATCGATTACTGGAAAAGAATCAAAAATCGCTATAACGGTTCATGAGCCGACACTATCATCTGCCATTGAAATAAGCACAGATGGTTACGTCGTAGATATCTATCAAAGTTCTATTAGAACCGTACTAGGATGGCCTGAATTACCACCCCGGGGAAAAACCGTTAAATTACCACCTGAACCACAAAAATCTGATTATATCACCGACAGGATAAAATCTGATAATCCAATAAAGAGTTATAAAGATCACAGAATTACTACAGATTTTGTTGGTATCCATATCGATATAGGTAGAAAAGAGAAACATCATTTTGTTAACGAATCTAAAATTATTGAAAATTTCACAGCAATGAATAATGATTTTTCACTGTTGTTAATATCTCTTAAATCCGGCTCTCTTACCCGAGATGAATTTATCAGCGTCGTAGAAACATGCAATAAAATTATCGACGATATGGAAACATTTAATTTGAAAATTATTCAGGGTATATTAAATGAAGATGAACCCCTATCGAAAACAACATTTGCAACAGACTATAAAATCCCCGTCAAAGATATTCCAGCATTCAAACTACCATGATATAACGTACCAGAACTAAAAAAAACTTCTCAGTGATGCCATCGATGTTGGTTTTAAAATAATTCATGACACATGGAAAAAAACAACATCACCGGAAATAAAAATCCTCAAACATAATAATGACCCAAATGGTGGTGGCAGACATATTGCTCCGTTCAATGTGAATATTTCATCGGTGATAGCGCTCAATTTAGTATGTGATGTTATCGAAGGAAGCTATCAAATAAATTTAGAACGATCAAATCAAGCTCAGCAAGGATATATTTTATACTCTTTTGCACCAACAGCTCCTCCAGGGTTTCTAATAATTGAATCCCCGGTGAATCCAGTCTATATGCGATGTCATAATAATTCATTAACCAGAATTAATTTCAAACTCACTGACCAGTCCAATAATCTGATTGATGTACAAGGTGAAGTTTTACAAATAAGTCTGTTTGTGAAATCCTGAAAGGATTTTCATCCTGAAAGGATTTTCGCCCTAGGACACAATATCGTATCGGACTTGATAAAATATTCGGTTGAAGAGTTTTTACCCATTTTGAAAACCCTGCAGGATCATGTTTTCGGAAAAAAATGACTAAGTCTCCATTTGGCAATTGGAGACTTTCTTTTTTTTTTTGATTTCATTGATTTTTTTGGATTGATTTCATTGATTTTTTGCCTGTTTCATTGATTTGTAGCCGTTTTAAGCTCTAATCCATTGAAAACTTGTTTAAAAACGTTGTCTGATTCGCCTCCTCTGCTGCTCAAATACACACACATACAAAATCACATACAAACGTACGCGAACGCACACGAACAAAAATACACACACAAACTGCTTATTATATTGTATGGATAAGTGTTGGGTTTTTCTTCTTTAGAAAAAACAAACACATGAGCGTATTTGCGCTCAGATACACACAAACACATATACGTATACACACAGATACATGTGCGCATACAAACACATACAAGTAACATCAAACTCATAGCACGCGCCAAAGAACTTTCTTCCGGTTTCGCATCTTCTATTCCATCCGTTTGGACCATCATCCTCGCTCAGTGTACCAGTGACGCCTCTAACATGCACAGAGACAGAGAGAGAGAGAGAGAGAGAGAGAGAGAGAGAGAGAGAGAGAGAGAGAGAGAGAGAGAGAGAGAGAGAGAGAGAAAGACACAGAGAGAGAGGGGGGCATTTACCAATTTACCACCGTACAGACAGATAGATAGATAGATAGATAGATAGATAGATAGATAGATAGATAGATAGATAGATAGATAGATAGATAGATAGATAGATAGATATACAGGTAGACAGACAGACAGACAGATAATCTGAAAAGTGTAATGAAATTAATGTAAGATAAATAATGAGATCAGTAAAAGACTAGGCTGGTTCTGCTAACAAATTATTTGTTTACAATTTAGCGGTTCATATCCATTATTTAAATTTTCTCTTCTTGAAAGGTATGAATGCTAAAGTATATATATATATATATATATATATATATATATATATATATATATATATATATATATATATATATATATATATATATGTGTGTGTGTGTGTGTGTGTGTGTGTGTGTGTAGGTGTGTAGGTGTATATATATATATGTATATATGTTATTTATTTGCTTTTATTCCCTGCATATTTTTCTTCTATTTATTATATGTCATAAATTTTGTTATTTCTTATTTGCTTTTTTCAAAATGTAAAATAATTAACACTTTTAGCCTAAAATTAACTTGCAATATCAAGTCACTGATTTTCTTAATCTATAAGTGCTTATATCTGAATCTATTTTTGATATTTATAATCATTTCATCAGTTAATTAATCACAAAACATGATACAATTCATAGGTGTGGTATGTATACAGTTACAATGAAAATGGATAGATTAAATATAAAATGTCATACACCAATCATTGGGGACATGGAGACTTCACCCTGTATGAATGTTTTTGATTATCTCAGAATAAAACATTGTCATATATTATTTACAAGATAAACATTTTATGGAGGATGCAATTTTTCGTATACCAGGAAGTGTCGTTATGTAATTGAGCATGTTATCAAAGAATATTAAATGGATCCTGACTGTAGCCGGATCGATTCAATATTAAAACACGTGATTCATACAAATGGGCCATATAATGATTGTCCCGAATTGTACAATAATGTAAATTTATAAATATCTACCAATTTAAAATTAGTCTACTATTGCATCTGTGGAATTTAATTTGGTTCAAGATCCAGAGCAAGTTTCATATCATTATGAAAATATCAAACACCGTAATGCTAGGAATGCATTATTAAAGATAAAAAAAAATATTTGGTCGCGTTATTCCATTTAGAGAATTAAATATGGACTAACGACATATACATAGATAAGACTGGAATTATCTTTTGTCTCGGAATTTCTTATTCCAAAAGTAGTAAAAGTGTCAGGTTAACAAATGTATAGGTCTGAACATACCATGGAAATATTGCGTTTAAATTAACATAATTTTCTTCTCGGAATAGATTTGTGGAAATATAAAAAAGAATATATCTATCAAATCGAAAGCTTCATCTAGAGAAAATTGCAATTCACTGCATCTGATTCACAATATATATTACACATATATTGAATTCAAATCCTAGATGTACCATACAATCTTCATTATCCTAAATACTTGGAAATTCGTGGAAAGTTCATTGCGTGTGTCTCGTATACCAAAAAAAATGTAAAAAAAAAATATAATTAAGGAAAATACACTTTTACACCAAAATCAGTTCATCTGGTAGAAATGGTTGTAAAACAATGAGTTCATTGTTCTTGATATCACAGTCAACACAAATTGCGTAAAACAAGATTCCGATACTACGTGCTGCTGTCTTGACTTTCACATGTGCTGCCCCATTGACATGGACCTGAAAATATATTTTAAAAAATCAATTAATGAATGAATTAATTGATGAATTAAGTTTATAACTAATTAATTAATTTATTAAGGAATTAGTGATGAATGAATTAATTAATTAAGGGATTAATAAATAATTTATTTATTTATTTATTTATTTATTTATTTATTTATTAAGGAATTAATGAATCAATTAATTACACCGGAAAGGAAATTAAAACAGAAAAGACCAGAGCATCAAGAGAGCCTGGTAAAAGAAGGAATGAAAGAAAAATGGATAAATAGAATTGATGAATTAATTAACTAACTAATTAATTAATTGATTAAGGAATTAATGATGAATGAATTAAGGGATTAATTAATTAATCAATTTATTTATTTATTTATTTATTTATTTATTTATTTATTTATTTATTTATTTATTTATTTATTTATTTATTTATTTATTTATTTATTTATTTATTTATTTATTAAGGAATTAATGAAATAATTAATTACACCGGAAAGGAAATTCAAATGGAAAAGACCAGGGCATCAAGAGAGCTTGGTAAAAGAAGGAATGAAAGAAAAATGGATAAATAGAATTAGATAGACTGATCGATTGGTTTATTTGTTAGCTGAAAATTCAAACCGGGCGAAAATTTCAGGAAATAAATATAACCGAATTAATGAACGACATATCTAACGTGTGTCACAGGTAAGATAATTTTTATTTTTTAAAAAACTTATTTAGGAAGTTGGTACGGGAAAAATGATTAAGTAATAGCTAAGCTAATAAAAAGTGAATTATCTTTCGCGATTTATTACGATTTATTTCTCAGTGTGTATGTAATGCACCTAAAAGCTAAACGAATTCTCAAAGTTAATGTATTTATCTCTGATTGATTTAATTTAAATTTTTCTCTATTTCTTTTAGACTCACTTGGCCTTGTAGCTGTCGTCTTAAATTCTGGACTGGAATCCTCTTTCTGTTTCTGCTTCTTTTCCTTGGCCCGGGCATTCTGAAACCACACTTGAACAACTCGCTTGTTTAATCCAGTTATATGGGAGATGTGGACTAATTCGACGCTGTCTGGGATCCTGTTGATGGAGTAATTTCCCTGAAGAATCCGCGTCTGTTCCAAACTGATGTTAGTTCTTAACCTTTTTATCTTCTGGTCATTTTCGAAATCTGAATATAATAATAATAATAATAATAATAATAATAATAATAATAATAATAATAATAATAACCATTAGCATTATCATCAATGATTACTTCCATTGCATAACTACAAGGATAATAATGACGAATGTAATAATGAAAACAATTCATGAAATTTTTAACAGTTGTTGATCCCTTTGCTGGGATTCAAATAAAATTTCCAGTGCTTTGCTCGCGTTTCGTTTAGAAGGAAAGGAAACGGGGGGTGGGGGTAAAAGAGAAGTGGACATGAAGGAGAAAATAAAAATAAGTAAGCAATGGAAAATAATTCAAAGCGGCATGTTATATTAATGTATCTGACAAAGAGATTATATTTGATGACCATGTGGAAAAGTTCAATTAATGTAACGTCAATAAATCTTGTGTACACCACGTTTGATTCTTTTAAATTCTTATTCTAATTGGAACCCTTTCTACCATTCTGATTAGAGCAATATAATTACATGTGACGTTATATGAGATTCAATATAGTTATGTCAACCACAATTTTTATTTTTCTTAAATGTCGTATGATATCATTGCAAAAAAAATTGATTTTGGACCAATACCACCTGAAATTACCTTATTATGATATTTATTTATTTATTTTGTTTATTTTATCAGATTTTTTACTTATTTATTTATTTATTTAATTTATTTATTTACATCTTTTTAACATACATGCATATTTACAATCCAGTCTGTAACATTTAAAAAGGAACGGTATGTTTTAATTTACATTGAAATTTTAAAGAATTTCAATTTGTTGACACGCCTTATTCGACGTTATATTCAAGACAAAAGAAAGTTTAAATAAATAGTATTAATCAAATTAAGATAATGTGTTAAGCTATGTTATTTTAAATATTTTAAAAGCGGAATAATGCACTGGACCTGTAACTTTCCCTATTTTGCTTATCCAATATAAAGAATCCCAATACACACACACATCATACAGCACCACCCGCCAAGTTGTAAATTGCCCTGTAGCCAACATAGAATGGAAAAAAATATTCGAAATAAAATTTAACAAGATTTACCTTTGAGGGGTCGTCCTTGGAACATCTCTCTGGTGTGTTGTGCACATACGACGTCCCTCTCTTTTACAACATATTCATCTCCCCTGCCAAGTTGCTTGTTACACAGGGAGCACGAGAAGCAAACCAGATGATATACTTGCTGATGTACACGATGTACCCATTCCGTGCTTTCTATGATCATGTGACATCTATGGCACTTCGTACCGAATTTTCTGGGCACAAAAAAATGAATAATGTGTTAATTAATACAATCGAGAAAGGTCTTTAATAATGGTGCCTGGATTATTTGCATTTGTGTTTTTTCTTTGTCAAGTATTATTAGCAAAAATCTTCTTGATTTCAGAAAGATGTTCTAATTTAAATTATAACTTAAGGACTCACTGATCTTTAGAATCAATACCGAGAAAGATAATTATTCATAAGAAAATTAGGTACACATATCAGGAATTTGTTTCGTGTTGAAAATATATACCCGTAATAATGCAATCGGCAGTAAATGTTGTCTCCTTTGAAAAAGCACGACTGGTGTGTCTCTAGAGATGCTTGATATACAAAACATCGCAAGCATTGTAAATGCCAAAACTGGTCGTTAGTGTGCAGAAGATAGCGTTCCGTAATTGGAAATCCACACTGGAAACACGTGACACCTTCGCCCTGCAAGAGAAGAATAGCTATTGATATATGTAACATCATGGTATAATTAAGTAATTGGATAATGAAATACAGACTAAATCAATTAATTTTTCATATCTTTGTGGAAAACAGTTATCAACACTAAATTTAAATTAAAAAAACTAAAGAAATATTTGTGTTATAATACTCAACTTTATAAAGTGTTCAAATAACAGTATTGTTAACTGTCACCACCATTTGTTAGAGGCATATGCTAAATTATATAATAATTTTAAATATTGTCTGAATACTCAGCGAAATCTTAATACTCAAAAATGTTCTAATAACAGTATTTTGATAATAAGCAGTGTCACATTGCTGACATTTTAATACTCAGTGGTATCATAAATTAAGTTTTAAAAGAAACAACAAAATAGTGTCATAATTCTAAGGGGGTTGTTGTTGTAAATGTTGTTTTAGGATTTAAACGAAATTTTTCAGTACATGGTGGTTCTTTATATTTCTGGAGGAAGAACCAAGAAAGAACAACCGACCCGCAAGAAGCTACTGGCAAGGTTTCTCACATACTAATGGCGTCATAATTCAAATCGCGTCATAACACTACAAAGTACAATCGCTATTAAATACTAGCAAAATACTCATTAGGACCATAATACTAAATTCCTTCATCATATTAATTAGCACCAAGATAGTAAATTCTTTCATCAAACCAAATACCATCATTATATTTTTAAAAAATCATCATGCTAAATATAATCATGATATTAATAAGTACCATCATCATACTCAATACCATCATTATACTAAATACTATATTCATGCTAATTACCATCATGATTGCTAAATACCACCATCATACTAAATACTATAAACGTATTAAATGTAATTAGTATATAAATTCTCTTCACTTTTCATAACAATGAAATATGCGGAAATGCATTTTATATCTTTCATCATAGGTATCATCGCATCTCTTCTTACAAATTATATTAACTTTATTAAAATTTGTTAACGTTAATTGTTATCATAATCCCTACTAAAATGTCATTATTATTATCGTTCAATTTATTATTTCAATGATTTTATTTGTTGATATTTTAAATATTGTTTATATGTAATTTTTCCAATTAGCTCCTAGTATTTATGTTCTGTATCTAAGAAAGTTGAAACTGACATACTCCTTGCAAAATTATACCAATGTGATTCGTATTCCGTTTCGCTTGGCAAGATAAAAATGTTAATTGCCTTACAACATAATCATAAAACAAACCATTTATAATGCATGTAAGACAGGGTAGAACTTCGAAAACCACACAAAACTCTTATATGTGCTTAGAATCAACGCTGGTAAAATATATTCGAGAACCAATAGCGCGTTGGTTCAGATCACAGAAGTGCTTTTAAATCGACCTTGCTACGACCACAAAAGCCGACTGCGGAAAGGCTACCACAAATTCCGTTTTATTTACCCGTGATTTCTTCTCAAGACAAATCCACTTTTTTTTAGAAACTAAACAACTTTAAAATCGTACTTTTTAAGATACAGACGGGAGTCCAATAACTAGACTGTTTTGGACGCGACGGAAAAAAGACAATAGGAAGCAGAATTGGTTTCACGTGATTCATGCATCTTTTTCACCCCATTGTTCTGTTTGTATGATACAGCGATAAGTTAGATTTAGTACCTTACTAGTGTTTGAGGTAATCGTATTAAAAGTTAATAAATAAGTAAGGATATATGCAATTCAAAGAAAACATTACGTTTTAGAAGGAAAGTGTATTTTATTAAAAGCAACGAAATAAGACATAATAGTAAAGAATAAATGAATGCATAAATCTCCACACATTTATTACGGGTTTAACAAAGAATGCCTCGTTTTGAAATATACGTATTAATATAAAAAATAAAAGTTAGAAAAGTTTTAATGAGAATATCAAACATACACGCGCTCGCTGACAAATTGTTTTTTTTTTAATTACGATCTTTGCTTTTCATAGTATATTTACGCGTTTAATTAAAATAACTTGACGAAAATTATATCACAAAGGTGTATGCCTAATATTATTACGAATATAATGGCCAAATAACGACTTTGCTATTGTAGTACCAACACCGATTACATTACTATTTATGCTAGTTGCCAATTCATCTGATTATGATGTCTACGTTATTATCATTAAAGACCTATCAATTAATATTAAGAAGTAAATCCGTTTTAATAACAAAATTTTTTATTATAGATTTATAAGAGAAGACGTTCCGCGACTTAATCATATCAACATACTGGAAATGTGAGAATCACTGCTACAATAAATACCGTTACTCAAACATCTGCTACTGCTGCAACTACTACCACAACTAAGACTACGATAACTACTACTAACATTACTGCTACGACCGTTAATACTAGTACTACATCTACTATTGCAATAACAACAGCTGTTTATGCTATACTGATAAAAATACACGACATTAATTGCTTTCTAGGGATTCCATATTATTGTTGAAATAATAGAAACTAATCTTACTGTTTTCGTGTTGACGGAATATTTGTTTTCCATTCCAGATGATAAGTGTCTTGTCTTGAATTCCATGTCAGTATCCTTAAGATGTACAAGAATTAGAAATGTTTTTCCCGGATTTCACGCAATTAATACCTGCTAGTAATTTAATTTTGGTCTCTTCGATACGCTTACTCGTTCACTTCCAATTAAAAATCTAAATCAAAATCTATCGACAGATTTGATATTCTGTAAAAAAAAAAACAATTTCTCAATACTTGTAAAGTTCAAGTAGGACTTAAGAGTACAATAAGTGACGTATTTTAATTACACCTTGATTAATGTTCACGAGGAATTTTCAGTGTCAGGGATCTGTCAATCAAATCACGGCTTTCGCTAATACCCAAGCCATGAAATATTCAAATCACTGCACACAACCCAAGCGCATACGCGTGGAATCATCAACATCTAATTTTGTTTTGATATTTTACCCTATTCTGACAAAGAACAGAATTATTTACTCATGTATTTTTTATAATTTTATTTTCTTTATTTATTTATTTGATTTATTTATTTGTTAGTTTTTCTTTACCATTTTCGTTCGTTTGTTCCTTCATTAATTATTTGCTTGCATATTAATTAATTTTTTAATTCCTTCCTTCCTTCCTTCCTTCCTTCCTTCCTTCCTTCCTTCCTTCCTTCCTTTCTTTAATTGACATTGTGAGAATGGAGGGTGCTTCTAGACCCGGGATCATGCAACACATTTTCAGTCACATGCGATTTCATATGTTACCTTGGATTATCGGTACTTATGAAACTCGATTATTGAGAATCTCGCAAAGTATTAGTAAAGCAATAGTGCTGGATGTTCTTTAATATGACATGAAATATTGCTTTTGTATTTGTTATTACCATTGACGGTAATAGTGACGATGTTGAGATTGTGTATCACTGATACATATACACTTTTAGTTTACAGATATTCCCCACAAAAGGTACACTTTTCTCGTTATGAGTAAAAATATATTTTCACCTCAAATGTCCTATGGTTTAATATTTTGATTTATACTTTCACAAATCAACTTTATCTTACAACTTCGATTGTACACACGTCCTTTCAGCCATTCAGTCATGTGCATTAAGGGTAATGAAGCAAGCATAGTTTATGAATAGTTTAAAACAAATGATAATCTACCTAGATATGTCACAAAGCACTTCCTGTGTATGTATGTATGTATGTATGTATGTATGTATGTATGTATGTATGTATGTATGTATGTATGTATGTATGTATGTATGTATGTATGTATGTATGTATGTATGTATGTATGTATGTATGCATGCATGCATGCATGCATGCATGCATGCATGTATGTATATGTGTGTGTGTTTGAAGAACCATCTAGATTTTAAAATATGTTGGAGAATGAGAATGTCAAACCATCACGTTTATTAAAATTTAACTCTATTTCACTAGAATACAAAGTTAAACGTCGAATGACACTTACAATATTTTGATGTAAATACAAAATGATATTTTCCCATTAGAAGTCAAAAGTTTAGGATGTTCCTAATAATTTCCAATAGTGTTGACTGTCTCGTGTTCCTATGATATAATTCATAATTCACACAATTTGCATCGTATCCTAATTCATTCGTTGAGACTCTGACAATTCCAATGAATGATTAATCTAGGTAGGTTTTTTCTTCTAGAAAAACATCCTAAAGATTACATTCTAATCAAACAAATTTCTCACAGATAGACCTAAGACAGGAATGGACAAACGTCCCATTTTATCTCCGTTGTAATTATGTTAGTTTATATATATATTATAAACTGCCACACTGCAGACATACTAGAGATATGACTTAATTTGCTTAAAATTCAATTCGCACAACTCACCCACGAATTCACACAATTCTTTGTTGTACATAATTTGGCTCCAAGTGTTCTAAATGCAATAAAATATTTAAAAGTGCTGACTTTGCACGTTGTAAATTCTTAGTGGAATATATTATTCCATACTTTGTATGCCACGTGAAAATGTACAACATTGATTTGTGCTGATTTGTGCTGGTGGTAGAGGTAATGGATGTTTATACTAGGTTTTTGTGATGTGTGTGTGTGTGTGCGCTTGCAGGTGTTTGCTGATTAAAGGGAAAAGGTTCATGTGTAATACATTTTTCCACCGTTAGGATTAAAATTAGATTTATAGCTGAACATAATATGTCCTATCTTGATATAATATTTTTCCTAACCTTCATTACTTTTTTGATCGTTTGTCATGGATATGGCATACATATATATGCTTATTAATTTTTATTTGCTTATATTCCTTCATATTTTTACTTCTATTTATTGTATCTCATCAATTTTTGGTAATTCTTAATTATTTGTTTATTTGCGATATTTTTATTATTATTTTTTTATTTTAAAAAAACAACACTTTTAGCCTAAATTTCATTTGCAATATCAAATCACTGATTTTCTTAATCTATAAGTGCTTATATCTAAATCGATTTGTGATATTTATAATTATTTCATCAGTTAATTAATCACAAAACATGATACAATTCATTGGTGTGGAATGTTTACATTTACAATGAAAATGGATAGATTAAATATAAAATGCTATCTATCAACCATTGTGTATGAATGTTTTTGATTATCTCGGAATAAAACAGTGTCATACATTACTTGTAAGATAAATATTTTAGGGATGATAAAGTTTTTAATATATTAGGGTGTGTGGTTATGTAATTAAGCATGATATAAAATAACGTAAAAAGAATCATGACGGTAGTCGTATGGATTCAATATTACAACATGTGATTCATACACATGGGCCATATAATGAATGTACAGTATTGTACAATAATGTAAATTATATTTATCTACAAATTGAAAATAAGTCTAATATTGGATGTAGGGAATTTAATTTAGTTCAAGAACCAGAGCGAATTTCATATAGAAATTAATCACCGTTATGCTAGGAATCCATTATTAACGATAAAAGAAATCTTTGATGGCGTTCATTCATTTAAAGATATAAATGATGGTTTAAAAAGATATACGTAGAAAAGACTGGAATAATTTTTTGTGTCTGGATTTCTTATTCTAAAAGTAGTAAAAGTGTCAAGTGAAAAAAACCTATAGGTCTTATCATACCATGGTAATATTGCATTTAAATTAACATAATTTCATTAGCGCAATAGGTTTTTTGAATATAACAAGGATATTGATATGAAATCGAAAACTTCATAAAGAGAAAATGTCAATACACTACAACTGATTCAGCGGTAAACATTACCAAAATACTGAAATCAAATCTAAGATTTACCATAAAATATTTATTGGACATAAATACTTGGAAATTCGTGGAAATGACATTTCATGTGTCTCGTATAAAAGAAAATGTAAAAAAAAAACCATAAAAACACACTTTTACAACAACATAAAGTTCATCTGGAGGAAATGCTTGTAAAAGGATGAGTTCATTGGTTTTTATATCACAGTCCGAACAAAGTGTGTAAAACAAGATTCTGATACTACATGCTGCTGTCGTGACTATCACATGTGCTGCCTACTGACTTGGACCTGAAATAAATAAATAAATAAATAAATAAATAATAACGTAACGTAACGTAACGTAACGTAACGTAACGTAACGTAACGTAATGTAATGTAATGTAATAGTATGTAATGCAATGTTATGTAAAGTATTGTAATGTAATGTAATTAATTAATTAATAAATAAATATTGACATACACCGGAAATAAAATTCATCCAGAAAAGACCAGGGTATCCATATAGCCTGATTAAAGAAGGGGATGAAAGAAAAATGGATAAAAACATGAATATAGACTAATAGGTTGGTTTATTTATTAGCTGCAAATTCAAAACCGGGCGAAAATTACAGCACTGAAATAAGACCCAAATAATCAACGACATATCTAACTTAGGGCACTGAACTTTTATTTTAAAAAACTTGTTTAGGAATATGGGATGGAAAAAAAATTATTAAATATTCGCAACGATAATGAAAAGTGATATATCTTCCGCCATTTATTACGATTTATTTCTCAGTGTTTTTTTTTATAATCCACCTAAAAGCATAACAAATTCTCAAAGTTGTATTAATCAATGATTGATTTATTTTAATTTTTTCTATATTTCTTTCAGACTCACTTGGCCTTGTAGCGGTCGTCATGGATTCTGGATTGCAATCCTCTTGCTGTTGTTGCTTCCGTTCTTTTGCCCGGACATTCTGATACCGCACGTGGACCACTTGCTTGCTTAATCCCGTTATCTGCGAGATGTTTACTAATTCGACGCTGTCTGGGTTCCTTTTCATAGTGTAATTTCCCTGAAGAATTAGTGTCTGTTTCAAGCTGATCTTTGTTCTGAACCTTTTTCTCTTCTGGTCATTTTCGAAATCTGAATAATACAAAATAATAATAATAATAATAATAATAATAATAATAATAATAATAATAATAATAGCCATCTGCATTATCATCAATAATTTGATTATAGCATAGCTACAGGATTATAATGACGAATATGATAGTGAAAACAATTCATGAAATTTTGAACAGATATAGTTTATCCCTTTGGCGGATTTCAAATAAAATTTCCAGGATTTGCTCATATTTCGTTCAGAAGGAAAGGAATGGGGGTGGGGGAATAAAAGAGGTAGACATGAAGGAGAAAATTAGTAACCAATAGAAAATAATTCAAAGCAGCTTGTTATCTTAATTCATCTGACAAAGAAAACGTATTTGATGACCATGTGGAAAAGTTAAATTAATATAACCTCAATAAATCTTGTGTGTTTTATGCTTTGAAATTCCTTATTCTAATTGGAACCCTTTCTACTCTTCTGATTAGAACGATATCATTAATATTATGATGCTTCATGAGATTCAATATAAGTATATGTTAAATAAACTTGTTTTTCTAAATGTTCTATGACATGTGTGCAATAATAAAAATGAATTTACATCAACCCCATATTTAATTGTCTTATTTATTTATTCATTTATTTATTTATTTATTTATTTATTTATTTATAAAAAGCACGTCTTTTACGAACAGTCTGTAACATTTAAAAAGGAACGGTTTGTTTTAATTTACATTGCAATTTAAAAGAATTTCAAAGTATTGGCACTCCTTATTAGACGTCATATTCAAGACGAAAGAAAGTTTGAATAAATAGTAAATCAAATTAAGATAACATGTTAAGACATGTTGTTTTAAATCTTCTAAAAGCGGAATAATGCACTGCACCTGTAGCTTCCCCATATTTTGCTTAAACATTAAAAATGCACTCAATGAACACACAGCAATCGGAAGCACCCACCAAGTTGTAAATTGCCCCGTAGCATACATAGAATAGAATAAAATATTCAAAATAAAATTTAACAAGATTAACCTTTAAGGGGTCGTCCTTGGAACATCTCTCTGGTGTGCTGTGTGCATATGACGTCCTTCTCCCTTATAACATATTCATCTCCCCTGCCAAGTTGCTTGTTACACAGGGAGCACGAGAAACAAGCAAGATGATATACTTGCTGATGTACACGATGAACCCAGTCTGTGCTTTCTATGATTTTGTGGCATCTATGGCACTTCGTACCGAATTTTCTGAACAAGAGGACTAAAACGTTACGTAATAAGATCGAGAAATGTCTTAAATAATGGTATCTGGATGATTTGCATTTGTACTTGCTTCTTTGTCACGTATTGCTAATAAAAAATCTTCTCGATTTCAAAAACATTTTCTACTGTATATATAAATTATAACTTGAGGCCTTACTGACCTTTAAAATCAATACAGAGAAAGATAATTATCCTTAAGGAAAATAAGTACACATATAACAGGAATTAAAATATTTTGTGTTGTAAATATATACCCTTGATAAAGCGATCACAGTAAATATTGTCTCCTTTGCAAAAGCACGACTGCTGTGTCTCAAGAGATGCCTGACAGACAAAACATCGCACACATTATAAATGCCAAAACTGGTCGTCAGTGTGTAAAAGATAGCGTTCAGTAACTGGAAACCCATACAGGAAACACGTGGCACCTTCGCCCTGCAAAAGAAAAATAAATATTGATATATGCAAAAGCATGGTACATTTAATTAATTGGATAATGAAATACAGTCTATATCAATGTATTTTTACATCTTTGTGAAACGCATTTATCAGTACCAATTTATAAAACTTCCAAACAAAATATGTGTTAAGGTACTCAACTTTATGAAGTGAACGAATAACAGCATTACTAACTGTTACCAGTATTTATTAGTTTATTATACTAAATTATATGATAATTTTGAATATTGTCTGTATACTCGGCGAAATCATAATTCTGAAAAAAGGTTCTAGTAACAGTATATTAATAATAAACAGTGTCACATTAAAGGTATATAAATACTCAATAGTACCATATATCAAAAAAGTTTTAAAAACTAAATAGTGTGAAAAATCTAATGCCGTTGTTGTTGTTGTTGTTGCTGTATTGTTATACGCCGTTTTTCAGCACATGATATACTTGATATGGCCGCCATTGTAACTGGTGGAGGAAAAACCCAAGAAAAGCCCAGGAAGAACAACCCACCCGCAAGAACTATTGGCAAGGTTTCTCAAATATTAATGCCGTCAATATTCATATAGCGTCATGATACTATAAAGTACCATCGCTATTAAATACCAGCAAAAAATAATAATTAGCACCATAATACTAAATACCTTCATCATGCTAAATACCATTAGCATCATTATTCTAAAAATGAATCATATTAATACCAGCATTATACTAAATATCATTTTCATACTAAATTATATGGTAATACAAAATAACATCAACATGATAAATACTATCGTAATACGAAATAACATCATACAAAATATCATCATGATATTAAGTACCATCACCCTAGTAAATATCTTCATAATACTAATTACTATCATCATGCTAATTACCTTCATAATACTATATACTGTACTATTGTAATACTAAAAATGCTAAATTGTATCGTAATACTAAATACCATCATAATAGTATATACTGTCTTACTACTAAATGTCATCATAATACTAAATTCTATTGTATGTAATACTAAATACTATCATAATAATACATACCATCATCTTACTAGATACCATCATGATGCTGTATAAAATCATCATCATGTGTTTTGTGTTTAGGGTTTAATGCCATTTTTCAGCACAATCTTGGCTATACATAGCGGCCAGTATTAATGGTGGAGGAAGAACAAGGAAAACCCCGGCAAGAACAACCGTCCCACGAGAAGCTACTGGCAAGCTTTCTCACATACTCACATTGTCCGAATCCTAGACTGAAACCCACACAGACAGGTGAGATGGCAGCGATCCGTAACGGACAGCGCTTTAGACCACTCGGCCAATCGTGACGTCCATCATCATCATCATCATCATCATCATCATCATCATCATCATCATCATCATCAGTCTGTTGACCTAGTGTTGTCGTTGAGCCACTATGAGGCTGAACATCTGACCAGTTCTCTCCACTTGCCCCTATAATGTGTTCATGCCTGTGTCTCCTCAAAACTTTTACTGGTCAAATCTGTGATGTTGTCAGTACATATTTGTCTCTCTCTCTCTCTACCTCTCCTTCTGCCACCTTGGTCACTACCATGCGATACTGTTGTGGATATAATGTTGGCTCTAGTGGCATGGCCATACCATTTCTGCTTTCACTTGTTGACAGTGGTGAGGAGGTCTTCATAATGCCTACTTTGTGCCTGATGGAGTTACGCACTTCTTCATTTGTGATGTAGTCCATGTAACAGACGCCAAGGATCGTTCTGTAGCATTTCATTTCAAGTGCCTGGATTCTTCGTTTTAATTCTTCTGTCAGGGCCCAGACCTCACATGAATACAGAAAGATTAAAATGACTAGTGCTCTCAATAGTCTGATTTTTGTTCTTCTCTCACCGGATGGGTCTTAGCATTGACATAGCTGCCATTGTTTGTGCTGCTCGAATCAAATATTCTGCCTTTGAACCCTCTTCGGTGACTATGGAACCAATATATTTGATTTGGCCCACTGTTGCCAGTTTCTGTCGTCTGACTTTAATCTTGATTGAGATTTGTTTGCCACTATTTGTCATCAGCTTAGTCTTCTCGATGCTTATCTTGTCAATTCTGGAAGATGTTTCATCCAGGTTCTTCACTAAGGAGGCAAGTTCATTTTCACTTCATGCCAGCCCATCTATATGTCTAAGTTGTAAATTGCGCCGTTGCAAACAAAGAATAGAATAAAATATTCTAAATAAAAGTGAACAAGATTCGCCTTTACAAAACGCGCAGTTTACTATAATTAAGTACTACTTTAAAATAATCAGATTTGTCCATACTCAGCATGTGGCTTTCACTCGTCCCTCAGATCTTAAAGGCTTTGGCGATAATACATCTTCAAAAGCTTCCGGAATTGTTCTTTATTTGCTGAAGATAAATATCGTCCAAAGAAGTGATCATTGAACGTAATTATTTCTTGTGCTTTCTTGCAAATATTGTAATGAATTGGAAGTTTTAAGAATTTCGTAGATTTTCATGATTACCTTTTTGTTTTTGAAAGTTGCAGAGGAAAATCAGCCAAGAAAATTTACTAATAACTAGGAGCAAACGTCACTAAATTGCAGTGTTGATGAGAATCCAAGACGGCATGGTTTAATTTTATAGTGAGTTCAGGTTAGAATAGCGAAAGTATCTCGGAGTCCAGTAATCCCTATTAACATGTAATTGCGTGGACTGATTGTGACTCAATATGCAATATTTTCAATCGGGGACAGGTAAAGTGTGCAAGAGAATGATTGAGAAGAGACTGTTTCGTTGTCTGGATACTCCTTGTGTTGCTGCTTTAGTGATAAATATAGTACAATTTTTAAAGACAAAATTGGGCTTAGAGTCATATATATTCCTAAAGTTGTAAAACGTTCTATGGTATAACAATCAATGGTCGCATGGTCGTGGAGTATAGATCTTGATGGTATCATGGTCGTGGAATCTAGTGCTCGAAGTACTATTGGGAGCTCCGAATCAGTGTTTAACATTTGAACTTACAATCGCAAGGATGCGAGTTCAAATCGTACCATAGGACCAGTATAGTTCAGCTACAGTGGTGTCTGGTGAGTCCTTGGGCAAGGCAATTTACATCAAATGCCTCGGTACTATATAACCTACAAATGTTGATGTGCCGTAAAGAAGAAAACACCGTATATTCATTCTTAGAAATTTTGATATAACTTTCAATCATTTTTTAAAAATATTGATGTAGAAGATACTAATAGAAAATCTTCGTCTTTCCTTGTTAAAAAAATTTCTCTTCGTGTTGTAGTATAAAAGGTTATTTCATTTGAATATCGAATTCGTAATGCTACGGCTCATGTAAACCTTCATTCCTGCAGTATTAATCACTGCGTGTGTATAAAAGCAGTGTTTGTATCTACATGTACCGGATGTGCACGTGGATTTCTTTTTTCAGTTTATTTTTCTGAGTTTTTGTACTTCATATAGTCATTGGTGAATGCAAATAAATAAAGTAGAATAATTGAGCTATAAAAGGTATATATCTTACCGATTTCCCCTTGTTATGAACCTTTTCGAAAAACGGACAAATCGGAACGTTTGACGCTCCTTAGAAAAGCGTCATTGACGAGTTTGTCAGTATGTTCAGGCTGTTTAAAATGTCGCATAAAGCCACCGTAAGAAAACAGAAGGTGTCAAAGTATTATTATGACCATTCATGTGGCGTCAACAGTCAGCACCAAATACGGCCGGAAGCGGGTTCGCGTCATATTAAAGACATATATATATATGGTACTTACATCTGCCTCACTTGGCGATCGTCATTGCGAGCTTAATGTTAGGACCGTTCAGCTTGGTGTCACGATAATGTGACTTGGTGACATAATGCTACATGTATGCAGCACGATGCCTTCGTGCTTGGCGCCACTATAAACTGCCACGCTACATATGTCGTAGCGATATTACTGGACAATTGTTAAAGGTACGTTACAAGTCCATATCACACCTATGTATATCCGATGTTTGTAACAAGCAGTCTACATTTTGTTTGGTTCCGATAATCAAATACAGATCGCAACTATTTATAAGTGTTGGTTCATAGTATTTAGATATTTTCCAAGTACATTACCACACCGGTGGCATTGAGGAAGCGGAGGTCGTGGATTCGATCCCCGGGCGAGTCATACCAAAAACTTACAAACAAAATGGTACTAACAGCTGCCTCGCTCGGCGCTCAGCATTAAGAAGTTAGTGTTATGACTGCTCGGCCTGGTGTCAGGATAATGTGACTGGGTGGAACATCATGCTACATGTCTGCGACATGATGCCTCAGGGATAGACATCGCGATCAAAAAAAACTCACTTCAGACATCCTAACGATATGACTGATAAAATTGTTAAAGTTACGTTAAAAAACCTAATCAAACAAACATATACAAGTACGTCAGTGATGCTAAAGAATATGTTTCCAAGGTAAACGTGAATGTGCCAAATTAAGTGAAATTGGTATATTATTTTCTTTTCATTATTCAATCACCATCTTGCCAATTATTTCGTTATATTTCTCGTGTAAAATGTGTACAATAAAAATGAGAAATTTGGGATTTTTCCTTTTCACCTGTTAAATTTGTAACTTCTATATGTAAATCCAACAAACGTAAAACGTTAAACCTATACACAGTGGAAAATTCTGTTTGAACCCATGTATTGCTAGGTTCTTTCCTCCATGTCAGCGTGGAACGGAAATCATTTAATTGACTTATGAAGTTTTACTTTTCAACAAAATGCAGACTAATTTATTATTTTACTGAAGGTTACGGATGCGTCCCAATCACAAATAATTTTCAAAAGAAAACATAATAAAATTTTATCCATACTACATTAATAATGGCTGGGTATGGTAGTGCAATGCCTTTTAATCTCGATAATAGCACAACACTCGTGGGGTGGGAGATTGCAATGTTTTCTTTATTTTAAAACGCTGTATATTAGAAAATAAATGGTTTTTTTTTCCAAAAACTTGGTACCGACAAATACGTTTTAAATAATAAGAAATAATTATTTGGCATGTGTATTGCAATACAGGTATACATCTATACATTAGATTGTTCATATAGATACCTTGTCTTGCTATGCAGGGCGAAGGTAATATCTGTGTCGGTTGTAGATTAAGGACTACCAAGTGCTTTCTCTTGCACGAGATATATTTGTCTAGGCACGTGCGATGTTCGCGCTTCTCAATATGTCAGACCTATCTGAGAGACAAAACTCGTGCAACATCAAACACGGTCAACGTTATGGAACATTGTATTAATTCGGGTATATTTCGTTAAATAGGGTACGATTTCAATCAAGTCCCCGATGTGTATATACGCATATAAAAAAAATATAACGTATGTGTGTGTGAGTGTGAAGAGCCATTAAAGAAATAATCAGAATATTTAAAGGTTATAAATGTATAGCATTTCTCTCTCTCTCTCTCTCTCTCTCTCTCTCTCTCTCTCTCTCTCTCTCTCTCTCTCTCTCTCTCTCATGTTAGTGTTTCGACTCTAGGTCTTAAAATATGTTGGAGAAAGAGATTCAACTCATCATTTTAAATAAACTTCAACAATTTTGTTCATTAGAATGCAAAGTTAAAACGGCGACTGACACAATTTTGTGATGTAAATCCGAAATCATAATTATCCCATTAGAAGTCAAATGTTTAGGATGTTCCAAAAGATTTCCAATAGTGTTTAATGTCTCGTGTACCTATGATATAATTCATAATTCACAAAATTTGATCAATGTATTTTAATCATTCGATGAGACTCTGGCAATTCCAATGAATGATTAATCTAAGTAGGTTTTTTCTACAATTACATCTTAAAGACTACATTGTGATCAAATAATTTTATCACAGATTGACCTAAGACAGGAATGGACAAAGTCCCTTTATGTCTATTAATTTTAATTGCCCTAGGACAATAGAATGTTTTGAAAATTTAATACTTTTTCTAATATACATTGTGGAGAAGGAAATTTTGTTATCTACAAAAAACACCATTTCCTATAATTACCTCTGCAAATGTTAGTGATTATAATTACATAAAACAAGCACAATGAGTAGGGCCAATTGTTTTTAGGTCAAGCGAAGAAAACAAACACAAACACATAAAAACGTAATCGAGCAACCAAATAAAATACACACACAAACACAACACACATAAACGAACGCATGCATACAAAAACACACACACATCACACACATAAACACTTTTGTGTTGAGGGATAAGCTTTCCGTTAAGGGAAGAAAACAAACACAAATACATACACATACAAAATCGCATACAAACGTACGCGAACGCACACGAACAAAAATACACACACAAACTGCTTATTATATTGTATGGATAAGTGTTGGGTTTTTCTTCTTTAAAAAAAAACAAACAAACACACGAGCGTATTTGCGCTCAGATACACACAAACACATATACGTATACACACAAATACATGTGTGAGATTTCGCATCGTTGGTCATCTACGCTAGGGGCAATTAAATACAACTTATCCCACTTCATCCATCTCATTATTAAATTGAGCAACAATTGCGTCTTGCCGGATCCAGATGGTCCGATTATAATTGCGCGGATAGATTTTGGTAGCGCTGCATGATGCTTAACTGGTTCTCTTGTTTTAGTTGCTGAAAAATCAATTATATTCATGCCGTTATATATAAATTATGGATCTATATTGTGTGAAGTGTAAAAAACGTACTGGCACAGATGACTTGACGACGATTACAACTAAAAATAACCGATCAGCGCTTTCTGGTAAATGCGTACAATGTAGTATAAAGAAATTTAGATTTGTTTCTAAACCCAAGGAACCTTTAAAAAAAAACGAGGAGGTGATATCGCTGCCAAATTAGCAAAACTCCCTGGAACCCCATGGGCAAAATACCCTGGAGAAAAGCACCTTCCAGGATATAGCTAATGTGGACCGGGAACAAGACTTGATATCAGACTCAATGATCAAAATCAGCCCCGACCCGGTGAGGAACCAATAAACGCTATTGATAAGGCCTGTCACCTTCATGATGTGGCTTATAAAAGCAGTAATTTGCAACACAGGCATCTAGCAGATGTGAAATTAATTCATGCGTTAAATGCTATTCCTGATAAATCTTTCAAAGAAAAATTGGCTTCCTTTTTGATAAAATCGGCTATGAAAAGTAAATTGATGTTAGGTGCTGGTAATTAATAACAACATGGAATCTATTTATTATTCCCCAAGAGGATACTGGAGGGGTAAATCAGCAATCCATAAACTCGCTAGCGCTGCAAAAGTGAAAAAGGCCACTGCGGCTCATTGGTTATCCAAACAGGCACTATGGCAAATTTATCTACCACCGCCTAAACAAATTAATGTCTCGCATTTTGATGTGACCGGACCCAATGAAGTTCATCAGGCTGATCTATTATTTTTGCCACATGACCACGGTTACAAATACGCATTAACCGTAGTTGATATTGCAAGTCGATACAAGGAAGCAGAACCGTTAAAAACAAAATCGGCCACTGAAGTAGCTTCTGCATTTGAAAGGATTTATCGACGAGGTCCTCTGCACTGGCCAAATCTATTACAAATTGATCCCGGCAAAGAATTTCAGGGTGTAGTGTTATCTACAATGAAAGATCACAATGTCACTATCAGACGGGGGCATACTGCACTGCATCGTGATCAGGCCATTGTAGAACGATTTAATCGGACTCTTGCTGAACGGTTATTTGGATATCAATACGCAAAAGAATTCATCCAAGAAAAAAGATCCCGTGAATGGGTTAAAAGGTTACCAGCTGTGATTACTGCACTGAATAATGAGATTACTAGAACAATTAATTTGAAACCTATCAATGCGATTAAAAAGAAGTCAATACCTGAAATGGAAATTCAAAAAGATTTTTCTAGAAACGCTAGCGTTTCCCAACCAATTCTTGGTAGTAATGTCATTGTGAGGTATTTATACGAACCAGGAGAGCTTGAAGGAGGCAGAAAAAGGGCTACTGATCCTATTTGGAGTATTACTGCACATAAGATATCTAGTATAACACGATCTACGGGTAGACTTCCAATCTATAAACTGGATTCAACTGCCCCTCAACGAGGATTTACTAGACAGCAATTACAAGTGATACCTGAGGATACTCAATTACCACCGCATGGGCTTAACTAGCACCGTTGCGTCTATTGCACTCAAGACAAGTCAACATCACATTGTTTCTGACATGACCGAAACTATTATTTTTTCTGTCAACGGTAAATTGGCGAGGATCTTTATCCGAATACTGCCAACGCATTATACAATTGCAACTTGCGCAGTGATTATTCTGTTGTTGCTTCAAAGTGATTATTAATTCAGCATCAATGTCAAATTCTCGTTGTTTTTTTTTTGTCTTGTTGTTTGTAACCGGAGAGTTTTTTATCAATAATATCATCTATTCTGGTGTCATTATCATCACCAATGATTTCATCATCCAGGACAATTCTTCGAAGTTGATTTATTTTTCGTACTCTGGATACTGAAAGATAGACTAAATTCGACCATTCTATGCGATTATCTACCATCCAAACAATTGTATCCGATATAGTTAATCCTTGTGAAGAGTGTATTGTTGCTGCATAACCTAGCGTCCACGGGGATTTATTAGCACGCAATGCATCTTCAACGACATTGATATCAACCAGCACAATATCATTTAATACTAAATTCTGTTTTTGAAATCCTTCGGATTTTGGGCCTGGAATATCAACTTCAATGTTCTGTTTTCGTGTATCTGATGGCCTATAACAGAGGGGCACTGGAAGTGTTGCAAATTTTTGTTTATGCAATTCAAATAATTTCATCTGAAGTGTGTCCCTGACTATTTTTCTACTTGCAATGATCAAATCATTTGGTCTCCATGCTTCCCAAAACTCATTCATTGGAGTTTCTGAAATTATTTCACGCGCTATTTCACATTGGATTTTATCCGGTTGTAATCTAATTAGTTTCTTAAATTCTTTTAATTCATTATCAAGTGATCTATGATCGGTATCAATTTCTTCATAATAGTCTACAAAACCCTTTAGCCATTCATGTGGGGAAGCACCGACAAATGGTGGTGGTTGGCCGTGATCACCGCACATGACGATTTTTGTATTTTTCAATAACAAC
This sequence comes from Unio pictorum, assembly GCA_030141615.1. NCBI lineage: Eukaryota > Metazoa > Mollusca > Bivalvia > Unionida > Unionidae > Unio > Unio pictorum. The sequence goes on along the minus strand of JARLTB010000047.1, from coordinate 6,544,296 downwards.
CACTCAAGAAATATTTTTAATACATCTAATGGCACTGTGTCTATTTCATCCCAAATGATAATTTCAGGAATAAATTTCTCTCCCATGCGCTCAGGAGTCCATTTATCTCCCTTCCATCGGAAAAAAACTATGATAGGTACAGGCATTAACTCCTCTCTGTATCATCTCTCTTGCAAGTCTGTGTGTTGGTGTTAGTACAATCATGTTTGATTTTGAAACGCTAGCGTTTCTACGAAATAACTCAATTGCCCGGGTTGTTTTTCCTGACCCACCACAGCCGTTTAAATAAACTGTTTTATATCTACAGATTGGATCAGAACACGGTGGTGCATTAGAAAATTCTGAACACTGATTGCTTTCTAAATAATTATTTTCAATGGTAACATCTGCTGATGGAATATAATCATGAAGCATTTCTTTCTTAATTCTCCATGACCCCCAATTCTCGTTGCCAGTAGCCTTAAAATCAGTCATTTTGCTATTTATGTAAAATGAATCAGTGGCGACTCTAACTGCGGTGGTAGGAAATCTATTGATCATTGAAAATAAATTAATAGAAGCATAACCAAGCATAGAAGCTCTCAAATGTGTGTACTGCGGATTGTATCCATCAGTGTAAGTAACAATTGTACCCAATTTGGTTCCATCGGACATAAATGCGTCCTTACGATTGACATATAGACCTTTATTCGTTAAATCCGTGATTACAAAATCGTATTCAGCATTGTCTATAATCAATCGTGAAGAATATCTCGTATTATCGTATTTACCACCCTGAGTGAATTTACCGATTATTCTTCGTCCAAGATCTTTTGCTTCATTGTTTCTGATTTCAAATAACTGTTTGGACCAATCCATGATTTGTTGTTCATTAAAATCAGGAAACAGTTTTCGCTCTTCGCTAATTATTTTTTCTAGATCAGGTTGTGGTAACCAGACTGATTTCTGTGCTCGATAGGATATAATTGCTTCACTGACAATTAATGATTTTAACATCTTACAATCAAGCATATACCGTAATAACACTATTGGCATCCAGTGTTTTTCAGACATGTGTTTACCAATCCAAAGATAACTACACGGATGAAGTCCTTCAGCCATTTCAAATGATACCACACAAGCGAATCCGGTTAAATCGAAATGTGGCAGTGGTCCATTAATAGCAACACGGGTCATTTCGTGTGTAGGGTGTCCAAATCGTTTGAAATATTTCTCGCATTCTCCATACCCAAGAAAACTTCCTGGATAACATGCAATCATATCAACTGAAATAACGGTATCAGCGGTGTATTTTGTATTCCATAATCCTCCATGGCTGTATTCAAGACAGGACAATTTGACATCTGATAAGAACTCACTTCGTGTTGGTTTCCACGCGTTTTTCTTTCTAGCAAAATGTGCTGCAATGGATGGTACTGTAAAACAGTTTGCTAATAATTGATCTTCGATTTCCTCTCCAGAAAACTCACTAGCTAGTTGTTTCATTTGATTATGCAGTTCTTCGGTACGATATAATTCTCCGTTGGGCCTTACAAACTGATCAAATCTACATTCTTCGTCTGAAGCACTATGAAATAGCCACATTGACACAGGATCGTTTTTACTCAAATGGTAAATAGCATCAAATAATTTCTGCTCGGTAAAACATTCTTCAGGTCCCAACCCTGTTTGGAAAATATATTTTACGGTTCTATCCCGTGGGAATATTGTTACTGCAGATGACCACGCGTGTTCATTATGATCAATAATTTCAATTGGGGCTCCATTTTTATTATATTTCGATTCGTATAATACTTCACCGGTGATTGTCCTTACCGTTATTGGAAATCTCAATGATGTTTCTAATTTAGCTATATCCTGAATTGTTGCCCCATGCTGTTTCACTGTCAGTTCCCATTCGGTTATTTTTTTTCGTCTTAGATCAGTTAGTTTATTTCCCCGGGACGCATTTGTGAAGTGTTCCATTATTCTTGTTGCTACACAATTGAGCCTTGACGAAGAATATTTCATGGGTGCTAGTTTTGCAATATCAGGTTTGTCATTGAGCGGATATATCCCGTAAACAACTGCTGTGGCAGGATAAGATCTTTCGTAGTAGGGTTTATCAAGTCCAGTCAACATTCCTGGTTTTGAATCCTGAGTCACAGTGACAGTTTTTTTGTCCTTAAGAATAGGCTCGTATTTGTCCCTAATGATCCATTTTCCATTATCACGGATAAGGAATTTTATTCGAAAAAAATTTCTTTCTTCCCCAAGATTTGAGATTATCACTGCTGCTTTTTCATCATTCATGGTAGCGTCAACAACACCATCAATTCGAAATGTTGACCAACAATGAGCTGCCCCATCACGCTTGAATTCATTAAAACAGTCTCTGATTTTACTAATCAAGGTTCTATCAAGAATTTTATTCTTTGGTGTATCAGAAACTCTATCAAGATTGAATTGAACACTTTTCCAGGGCTTAATTTTCGATAATCTCTCGAACTCCTCCATACTATAATTAAAACAAGTATTTAAATGAAAGATTTAAGTATAATGAATCATTGCAAATGGCTTATGATTGGATCAGTGACACCGTGTAACAAATCATGCAGAAATGAATTCTGTTGGTATCATATGCAAAGCTTTCGTCGTGGAAGCCTTGGTCCGTTACCTTGTATTCGATGTGGGGTTGGGGTCAGGGGAAAATCGCAATTATGTCTTAGGTGTGGCGGCAAACGATACAGGGAACTAAAACGCTATTATGATAAAAGAATAAAAAATACTGTCATTGACCCCAACGATGACAAAATTATAAAGACTCCTCAAGATTATATACAGAGACTTATAATTAAACCAAATAATGAATTAGAAAAATAGTGTTATTATACAAATGAACCAAGAATTCAGACCTCAATATTTGTAGAGCCTCGGTACAAAGGTTGCAACAGGACAAAAAATTTGATTTTCGTATGTCTATAACACTAAGGGAGACAACTCTTAAATATAACCAATGGATATAACCAAGGGAGTTATCTCCCTTAGATTGTGATTTAGCGGCTGGGTATTGTTTTATAAGAAAAGAAATATTTTCTTTTTTTTTTTAGTGTTTAAGTCAAATAATCTGTCTCATTTAAATACCGTGAAACACCATTAATAAGTAATTTAAGAAAATAAAATAACACCCTGTGGATTGCTGTATTAAGTTACCTTATATACTTTCTCCCTTAGATTGTGTTAACTTGTTTTATGGGTTATTGCGATTCAGCGGCTGGGCATTGTTTTGTAAGAAAAGAAATGTTTTCAAACAATTATAATCTTTTTTCTAGTGTTTAATGCAATTATTCAGTCTCATTTAAATACCGTGAAACACCATTAATAAATAATTCAAGAAAATAAAATAGCACACCTTGCGGATTGCTGTATTAAGTCGCTATATATACTATATGAATATTTACAACATATATAAGTTAAAAAACGTTATTCTTTATGGACGTGAACAGTGGTCTAACGGTATCGTGTTTGGCTTGTAAACCCAGACAATTATTATTCACATGTTCGCGCCCCATAGCAGACACATTGTCTGATGGTGAAACGGTGGATGTTTTTTTTTTCTATTTAATTGAGGGGAGGGAGGGCAACCCTTCTGTGTGCACATTCACATAACATGCAAACCCATGCTATCAAATTTACGGTAGCGTGGGTTGTCGGTTTTTGACAACTTACGCTTGATTTCAAATTCATGGGTTGCATGTTGAATGTGCACACATACAATGCCCTAAAATAAATAACATCCATGGATGTAATTAGCTCTCCATCACATTTGGGTAGCCCCGTATGGTGTTCAAAATGAATTACCGGCCAAAAAAGGTTCGTGGATGCACATTGGGTATAAACCCAGAATGAATTATCGGCTAAAAGAAACGGTCATAGGGTCAGAAAGAGCAAAAACAAAAAAAAACATTCTGATATTAAAACAGAAACAGAAAAATGCTCTCTAGGAACACTATGAAAGACACAAAGGCCTAATAAGGGACCCAATCAATGCAAATAGAACCACAACGGCCTATATCAAGGGGGTCAAATGACTGATAACCGCTCATCATGGTTGTTATTTATTTTTGTCTGCATTTATATTTATATATACAGAATTAATTTTAAAAAAGATATTTATATATACAGACAGAATTTTTAAAAAAGATATTTATATATACAGACAGAATTTTTAAAAAAGATATTTATATATACAGACTGAATTTTTAAAAAAGATATTTATATATACAGACTGAATTTTTAAAAAAGATATTTATATATACAGACTGAATTTTTAAAAAAGATATTTATATATACAGACTGAATTTTTAAAAAAGATATTTATATATACAGACAGAATTTTAAAAAAGATATTTATATATACAGACTGAATTTTTAAAAAAGATATTTATATATACCGAATTAATTTTAAAAAATATATTTATATATACCGAATTAATTTTAAAAAATATATTTATATATACCGAATTAATTTTAAAAAATATTAACGGCTCTTTTATTTTTGAAAAATGAATTAGAAATATGTATTATCATATATGAATTCTGAAAATATGAATAGCATCATAGTTGAAATTGCAAAATTGAAAAGCCAGGATATTAAATTGTCAGATGGGTTAAATCCTGATCAAATTATGTCAGATTTTCAGGATATAGAATACGGAGTTAGCACTAACAAGTATATGTTACCAAAGAAATATGCACTCATCAAAAAAATTCAAAATTCTATTCGAGACTCTCTTGCATTTTCCAGTGAAGTAGGTGTGTTTGTTCCGTTATATACTATCGTGGAAGGAATACGAAAAGAATTGGGTAACGAATATGAATTGAAAAAGGAAGTTAATTCTAAAATTAGAAACTTACGAGCGTTAATTCAAGAAAATGAACTATTTTGATTGACCGACCCTCAAAAGATTTTGTCATACCGTAAAATCTCCTTGAGATTTTCATTTTTTTAGCATTTTTTGATTGAATCAGTGAAAATATTTCACACTGCGAAAATAAAATAGAATCCTAACAGCTTTTCTCTATGGAAAATCCAATGCAAAATCGACTACTTGACCCTACGAGGTTTTTTACCAAAAATCGATGAAACATCACTGAAAACAGGCAAAAATTGATGAAAAATGGCTAAAAATCATCAAAAATGAGTTTTAACAGCTTTTCCTTATGGAAAATCCCATGTAAAATCGACTACTTGACTGTAAAATCTCTTTGAGATTACCACCAAAATTGCACAAAATGGCACCAAAACTGTCAAAAACAGTCAAAATCACTGAATATATTTCTCACAGCAATAAAAAAATAAAAATATTTCACAGCAATAAAAATAAAAATATTTCATAGCAATAAAAAATTGGACCGTTAGGGAAGGAATCATCGATGGGAAAAATTGTTTTGCAATTGAAAAATGGTTTCTGATTTCAAATAATGGTCAATGAAGCATTAACGACCCGATTGGCTCGTGAAAGATTAGATGCAATTAAGAGATTTGTACCAATTCGTGACTCTGTCAGGAATAAACTGCAACAACGACAGAGTTTACAAACGGATTTTGCTTTGGGGTCTGAAGAGTTGTTTAAACCAGTAACCACAGCAACGAAAGGGGTTGAGCGTGCTTTACTGGGAGATGTTCCCGAGACGGGAAAATCTGTTATTGGTGAACTTGAAAAAATAGCAGCGAAAACTGAACAAACAAAACAAATGGAATCAAAAAGAACAGTAGATGATTTACGCGTGAGATTTAACGAAGAAGGGTTAGCAGCAATTGATGAGACTGATCCAACAGAAATTCCTGCGCTTGTTGTTAAGACTTATGAAAACAGAAAAAAAATGTTGAAACCAGAACATCACAAGTTTGTTAAGAATTTAACCCATTGGGCTGATATATTCTACAAAATCAAAACCGGAAAAAGTCAAAAAAAGACAGATAGTGCATCATACATTAAATATATCAATGCGGTGGATCACGTGTATAATCAATATGAAGAACTAAAACAACAACAAAAACCGCCAAGATTGCAAAGAAAGCGACAGCAACCTGCAAAGAAAGTACTCTACTCTCCTAAAAAACAACAAATACCACGTGATGATGATGATGATGATGATGATTATTTACAAACTACGGATTTAGAAAAAATAGATGAAGCAGCTGGTTATAGCGGAAGTGGGCTGCAAAATCCAAGGATTGGAAACACTTGTCCTGATAGTGTTATCAATGATATATCACGATTAGATGTTCTTGTAGGAGGATTCCGAGCTGGAAATAATTCACCGGAAATAATTAATGAAGCAGCTGATATCTGTAGACGGTTATTTGCCGGCGGTATCATGGATATCAAAGCATATCGAGATTTCATTGACGAGTTAGCAAATGGGTATCATAGTGATTAAATAACAATTGAAAACACTATTGTTTTTATAATAATGATCATCCATTACAATCATGATAAACCAACCCCAGTCTATGTGGTAAACTCACGGTTTCCAGTTCATAAAGCATACTATGGAGATGGCCTCGGCAATACCATTTTAGGATTCTTTTCAAGAATGGCCCCAAAAGTGATGCCGTTAGCTAAACAATTATCAATGAAAGCCATTGATGTTATTCGTGATAAGGGTATTGGTGCTGTTGGAGATCTTGCCGGGAAAGCATTTTCAACTGCAAAGAATAAAATAACATCATTAGTGAGGCGAAAAAAGAAACCGTTACCGTCCACAGAAGAAATGCCTGCAAGTGTTAGTAAAATAATAAATAACGCAGTAGATGAAAAATTAGCATCGATGGCTTTAACTCCCGACCTAAATATGATAGCGGGAAGTGGCTTTAAAAAACCACGTAGAAAACGATGATGAAAATTGCTAGCAATTTTCCAATTTAGACTCTGATAAATAGAATAAAATGTTCAAAAAGTCACGTGATCCAGCATTTGATATAGACGCCCCAGTTGGCAAGGATGATTCTGTACGCGATTATCAATATTACGCCTATCATGCCATAGACTCAAATAGTCGATCAAGAATTGATCTTCAAGTCCATGATACCAGTAAATACTTTCTACCCTGTGAAGCGTTTATTGAAATCGAAGGAGAAATTGTAACAGCTGCTGATACTGCTGCTGTACCAGCACCGTATCCAGATGGTACTCAAGTCGGGTTTGTCAATAATGGTATCATGGCGTTATTTGAGAGTGCAAAATATCTCATTGATGGAAAAGAAATTGAGACGATAGATCGTGATGTTGATGTGGCTACAACAATCATAGGGTTAGCGAGATATTCTGATGATTATACAAGATCAGCAGGACCTTCTATGATGTTTGCAAAAGATGTTACAAATACCGCTGGTGGAAATCCATTTGTTGTAAGACGACCAAAAAAACGTGATAATAGTGATGCTGATGTCGAGAATATGATTATAAACAAAGATGATAATTTCAATCTAGGAGCTGCAACACGAAACGCAATGTTGGGAGTAGGGCGTAAATCATTTTCATGCGCAATTCCACTGCATCACATATTTGGATTCTGTAGAAACGTCAGAAAAGTTATTTATGGAGCTAAGCATACAGTATCACTTGTACGAAAGGGTGATGATAATGACGCAATCTGGAGGATTCCAGCAGATGCTGCAAATCCCAATGCTGATGCCGGTAAAGTCAATTTAACAAAAATATCATTGTGGATGCCAGTGTTGACTCCAGCAATCACCGCAGAAGAACGATTACTATCATTTATGGACCAAGGGGGAAAGTCGTTGTTGAGTTGGTTATCAGTGAGTACAGATGTGAAGCAATCAAATATCAACGGGTTATTCACGTGGAATCTAGCATCAAAACAAGGTGTTGCTGCGCCACGTCATATATTTATTGCGTTACAGGATAACACACGAGTTGGTAATCAACAACGAAGTCATATGATATTTGATCAGTTAGGTGTGAAAGACGTCTCACTGAGAATAAACGGCCAGCAGGAACCATCCGAGGATATACAACTTAATTACACAGAAAATCATATTGCACGAGTTTATCATCGTCTGTTGTCATTTATGGCACGTGATCAAAATGTGGATACCGGTCTACAAATATCACAATTGGATTTCAAAAGCCTCTATCCGATTTATTACTTTTCTCTGGAACATCTCGATTTGATGAGACAATCTGTCGTTGATATACATTTTAGAGCTAATGTGACTCGTGGTGCTATTGCTGATTATAGAGCGGTTGCTGTCATTCTCAGTGATAAATCAATGCTACTTGAAGGTGTTGGTGGAAGAATGAGAGTGGTAGATGCCCCAGTAGAAAATCTTTAAACGATTTTTCCATTGAATCGTTTACGATTTAGAATCAATCTATTATGTATAATGTCATATAGTGTTATTAGTGTTGCGTTAACTCCTGGTCAAATCAAAAAATTGCAATCAGAATCGGCTAAAAAATGTGGAACCACAATCACTTTGAAACCGAATCAAATGACTGGTGGTGCAAATAAATTAGCACTGACAACTCGTCAAATAAAACATTTCAATGATGCACTTGCAGCCAAAAAAGGTGTTCAGATTACTCTTTCTGCGGCTGCTATCAAAAATATGATGAAAACGGGTGGTATATTTCCATTGTTAGCGGCAATACCAGCATTGATTGCAGCAGCAGCCCCAGCGGTGGCTAAAGCAGCGGCGTTAGGAGCCGTTGGTACTGCAGCAGGAATGGCGTTGAAAAAAGCAACTGGACAGGGTTATAAAAAAAGGGGAAAGGGTCTGAGACTACCAGGAACCCCGTATTCATGGTACAGCGGAAAGGGTCTGAGACTACCAGGAACCCCGTATTCATGGTACAGCGGGAGATCCGTTCACGGATCAGGCCTGAGACTACCAGGAACGGTTTAATAATTGTTCCCATGTCCAATTTTGATTTAATGGATGCTGCTAAAAACCTAGCGATTAAAAATTTCAGAGGTGTTTTTATGAAAGATCAATTACCACATCAACCAAACAAAACTGAAACAGGTATTATTAATCTCGATAACAGCACCGGACCTGGAACTCACTGGGTTGCATACGCTATTGATCCACGTGGGATTGTCTATTTTGATTCATATGGATTAGCCCCGCAAAAGGAGTTTTTGCGTTATATAAAAACCCTTCCAATGAAGACTTGGTATTCTACGCTACCAACACAACAAATCAATGACCCACCAATATGCGGCAGTGAAGTATTAAATGTCCTTGATGCTATTTCAGCATCTAGAAAACCACCTCATATTGTCGTAAATGACTACACTAGTAGTCGCTGGCAACGACGAAGTCGTCAAAAACGATTTTAAAGAGAGAAAGAGTTTTACAATAACATGATTGATATTTGGGGAAGACCTCTGAAACCCAAACCCGATGACACTGCAACCCCTGATTCTATCAAGGGTATAACAAAAAAAATTAAAGATGAAATCGCTGAGACGTTGAATTTAGTAAATGTTGATCCTAATGAGATAGTTGTATTTCAAGACAAACAGGGTAAATTGAAATCTAGTAATGTGTCGTTGGATGATATTTTGATTAAACAACAAAACGCAATCGAGAATACTATCGCGTTATTTTCCGATCAGGGTAAATTGAAATCTAGTAATGTATCGTTGAATGATATTTTGATTAAACAACAAAACGCAATCGAGAACACCGTTGCGTTATTTTCCGAACAGGGTAAATTGAAATCAAGTAATGTATCGTTGAATGATATTTTGATTAAACAACAAAACGCAATCGAGAACACCGTTGCGTTATTTTCCGAACAGGGTAAATTGAAAACCAGTAATGTATCGTTGGATGATATTTTAGTTAAACAACAAAACGCAATCGAGAATACTATCGCGTTATTTTCCGAACAGGGTAAATTGAAAACCAGTGATGTGTCGTTGAATGATATTTTAGTTAAACAACAAAACGCAATCGAGGATACTATCGCGTTATTTTCCGATCAGGGTAAACTCAAACCGGGTGTACTCTTCTCGACGATTACAGATCGATTCAAAACTCTCAACGATGAATTGAAAAATTCCGTGTTGGAACTAGCAACACTTGAATCTAAAACCGAAGAACACATAAAACAGTTTATAAATTTTCGAAGAAATATCGTAGATAAATTTATTGGAACTACATTCGATAAAATTGAACTAAAACTCCCTGATATTAAAAAATCCATCGATGAGACGAAAACTTTCATCGAAGACATCAAAGGTGATCTTTCGAGGATGATAACAGTCATTGAAAAAACAAAAATCCCTCATGAGAAAACCAATAACGTAGTATACACGATCCAACACGGATCATTTGAGTGGACACCTACAAACAACAAATTAGATATCACTGCAACCGTTAAAGGTATTTATCGATTAACACTAGTAACACCATTGTCTCAATTTCATATTTCATCGTCCAGTTCATCTGGGGTCAATAATACGATTTCAACGATCATCGACAAGAATACAACTGAAAAGTTCACAATCACATCTACTGATAAAAATTTGGTTAGGGTTTCAACAACGTGGTATGTGGAATTCGTAGCGGATTTAAGTAAATAACTATTTCACAATTGAAAACGCTAGCGTTTTTAAAATAAAAATGATTTCATCATCGCAATATCGCTATGATCAGGTCAAAGAATTTCAAACTAGACTCAAAACCCTCACTGAGGAGTATCAAATAAAAATAAAAAAATACCGCCGAAGAATCACTATCATTGATGTTACTATGTACTCAGTGTCAGGCGTTCTCGCTGGCGCCGGAATAATACTTGCATCGGTTACAATGATTGCCCCGGTCGTAGTTCCAATTTGCATTTCTGCGGTGGCTTCAATCGCGGGTATATCAACCGGGATCACAAAAAAAATATCATCATGCAGCCAGAGTAAACTGCAAGACTATGCGATTAAATTTCATGTTGTATCAACCGCATACTCGCAATTATCCTCATTGATATCGTCATCTCTCGATGATACAATTATATCAGAGAGTGAGTTTTCAGCGATGGTAGATATATATGATTCTGCGATGTCAAAATTAGAAATACAAAAACATGAGTATAATAACAATGACAACACCGATGGAATCAGAAAAAACCAAAATGATCTCAATAACCTCAACGATATCAGATAGTGAATTCTCAGTGATGGTACGTGTCTATGATTCCGCAGTATCAAAATTAGAAATACATCATGAGTATAATAACAATGACAACACCGATGGAATTACTTCAACAAATAGTGGAGAACACAACCCCAGTACAAACCAGCATGATCTCAATAACCTCAACGAATCCAGAATTCAGTGTGAATTTCCCCTCTCCGGTCCCAGTGAAGGAGATAGCGCTAGCAAAATTACGAGTGTATCACAGCTGGCCTAATATTAGGTCAAAATCATTTGGTGGTCAACAACCCAATAATTCCCTGGTGTTCTCGTATAAGAATAAACCCGACGGTACCCCAGACTGGAACGTTGTTTCCATACCAACCGGATCATACCAAATCGAACAAATCAATAATGAATTGCAACGTAGAATAAAATCGATTACTGGAGCAGAATCAAAAATAGCTATAACAGTTCATGAGCCAACACTATCATCTGCCATTGAAATAAGCACAAGAGGATACGTCGTAGATATATATCAAAGCTCAATAAGGACCGTACTAGGATGGCCTGAATTAATACCCCGGGAAGAAACCGTTGATTTACCAGAACCACAAAAATCTGATTATGTCACAGACAGGATAAAATCTGATAATCCAATAAAGAGTTATAAAGATCACACGTATAATAGAGATTTTTATACTCCCATTGACGATATAGATAGAAAAAGGAAATATCTTATTGCTAACGAACTTAAAATCGCTGAAAATTTCACAGTAATGAATAATAATTTTTCACTGTTGTTAATACCTCTTAAATCCGGCTCTCTCACCCGAGATGAATTTATCAGTGTCGTAGAAACATGCAATAAAATTATCGACGATATGGAAAAATTTAATTTGAAAATTATTCAGGATATATTAGATGACAGTTATCCTGAAACAAGAACAAGATTTGCAACAGACTATAATATCCGCGTTGAAGATATCCCCACATTCAAACTACCAGAATATAACGTACCAGAACTAAAAAAACTTCTCAGTGATGCCATCGATGTTGGTTTTAAAATAATTCATGATGCATGGAAAAAAACAACATCACCGGAAATAAAAACACTCAAACATAATAATGACCCAGATGGTGGTGGCAGGCATATCGCTCCGTTCAATGTGAATATTTCATCGGTGATAGCAATCAATTTAGTATGTGATGTTATCGAAGGAAGCTATCAAATAAATTTAGAACGATCAAATCAAGCTCAGCAGGGGTATATTTTATATTCGTTTGCACCAACAGCTCCTCCAGGATTTCTAATTATTGAGTCTCCGGTGAATCCAGTCTATATGCGATGTCATAATAATTCATTAACCAGAATTAATTTCAAACTCACTGACCAGTCTAATAATCTGATTGATTTACAAGAGGAGGTTTTACAAATAAGTCTGTTTGTAAAGTCATAGTGATTTACATCCTGAAGGGGGACACGATATCGTATAGGACTGGATCAAATATTCGGTTAAAATCACCGTAACCCATAGCAGCAGAGAGGGTGAGTGACAACGACGTTGCGACATTTATGATTCATCAACGAAAACGCGAATACAATCACTGTCATTTTTTTTTCTGGTTCGCGAGAAGGGTCTAGGGTATAATCAAAAAAGTAAAAAAAAAGGTTGTAGGATTCACCCCCTCTGCTGCTCTTGGCGATCGTCATTGCGAGCTTAATGTTAGGACCGTTCAGCTTGGTGTCACGATAATGTGACTTGGTGACATAATGCTACATGTATGCAGCACGATGCCTTCGTGCTTGGCGCCACTATAAACTGCCACGCTACATATGTCGTAGCGATATTACTGGACAATTGTTAAAGGTACGTTACAAGTCCATATCACACCTATGTATATCCGATGTTTGTAACAAGCAGTCTACATTTTGTTTGGTTCCGATAATCAAATACAGATCGCAACTATTTATAAGTGTTGGTTCATAGTATTTAGATATTTTCCAAGTACATTACCACACCGGTGGCATTGAGGAAGCGGAGGTCGTGGATTCGATCCCCGGGCGAGTCATACCAAAAACTTACAAACAAAATGGTACTAACAGCTGCCTCGCTCGGCGCTCAGCATTAAGAAGTTAGTGTTATGACTGCTCGGCCTGGTGTCAGGATAATGTGACTGGGTGGAACATCATGCTACATGTCTGCGACATGATGCCTCAGGGATAGACATCGCGATCAAAAAAAACTCACTTCAGACATCCTAACGATATGACTGATAAAATTGTTAAAGTTACGTTAAAAAACCTAATCAAACAAACATATACAAGTACGTCAGTGATGCTAAAGAATATGTTTCCAAGGTAAACGTGAATGTGCCAAATTAAGTGAAATTGGTATATTATTTTCTTTTCATTATTCAATCACCATCTTGCCAATTATTTCGTTATATTTCTCGTGTAAAATGTGTACAATAAAAATGAGAAATTTGGGATTTTTCCTTTTCACCTGTTAAATTTGTAACTTCTATATGTAAATCCAACAAACGTAAAACGTTAAACCTATACACAGTGGAAAATTCTGTTTGAACCCATGTATTGCTAGGTTCTTTCCTCCATGTCAGCGTGGAACGGAAATCATTTAATTGACTTATGAAGTTTTACTTTTCAACAAAATGCAGACTAATTTATTATTTTACTGAAGGTTACGGATGCGTCCCAATCACAAATAATTTTCAAAAGAAAACATAATAAAATTTTATCCATACTACATTAATAATGGCTGGGTATGGTAGTGCAATGCCTTTTAATCTCGATAATAGCACAACACTCGTGGGGTGGGAGATTGCAATGTTTTCTTTATTTTAAAACGCTGTATATTAGAAAATAAATGGGTTTTTTTTCCAAAAACTTGGTACCGACAAATACGTTTTAAATAATAAGAAATAATTATTTGGCATGTGTATTGCAATACAGGTATACATCTATACATTAGATTGTTCATATAGATACCTTGTTTTGCTATGCAGGGCGAAGGTAATATCTGTGTCGGTTGTAGATTAAGGACTACCAAGTGCTTTCTCTTGCACGAGATATATTTGTCTAGGCACGTGCGATGTTCGCGCTTCTCAATATGTCAGACCTATCTGAGAGACAAAACTCGTGCAACATCAAACACGGTCAACGTTATGGAACATTGTATTAATTCGGGTATATTTCGTTAAATAGGGTACGATTTCAATCAAGTCCCCGATGTGTATATACGCATATAAAAAAAATATAACGTATGTGTGTGTGAGTGTGAAGAGCCATTAAAGAAATAATCAGAATATTTAAAGGTTATAAATGTATAGCATTTCTCTCTCTCTCTCTCTCTCTCTCTCTCTCTCTCTCTCTCTCTCTCTCTCTCTCTCTCTCTCTCTCTCTCTCTCATGTTAGTGTTTCGACTCTAGGTCTTAAAATATGTTGGAGAAAGAGATTCAACTCATCATTTTAAATAAACTTCAACAATTTTGTTCATTAGAATGCAAAGTTAAAACGGCGACTGACACAATTTTGTGATGTAAATCCGAAATCATAATTATCCCATTAGAAGTCAAATGTTTAGGATGTTCCAAAAGATTTCCAATAGTGTTTAATGTCTCGTGTACCTATGATATAATTCATAATTCACAAAATTTGATCAATGTATTTTAATCATTCGATGAGACTCTGGCAATTCCAATGAATGATTAATCTAAGTAGGTTTTTTCTACAATTACATCTTAAAGACTACATTGTGATCAAATAATTTTATCACAGATTGACCTAAGACAGGAATGGACAAAGTCCCTTTATGTCTATTAATTTTAATTGCCCTAGGACAATAGAATGTTTTGAAAATTTAATACTTTTTCTAATATACATTGTGGAGAAGGAAATTTTGTTATCTACAAAAAACACCATTTCCTATAATTACCTCTGCAAATGTTAGTGATTATAATTACATAAAACAAGCACAATGAGTAGGGCCAATTGTTTTTAGGTCAAGCGAAGAAAACAAACACAAACACATAAAAACGTAATCGAGCAACCAAATAAAATACACACACAAACACAACACACATAAACGAACGCATGCATACAAAAACACACACACATCACACACATAAACACTTTTGTGTTGAGGGATAAGCTTTCCGTTAAGGGAAGAAAACAAACACAAATACATACACATACAAAATCGCATACAAACGTACGCGAACGCACACGAACAAAAATACACACACAAACTGCTTATTATATTGTATGGATAAGTGTTGGGTTTTTCTTCTTTAAAAAAAAACAAACAAACACACGAGCGTATTTGCGCTCAGATACACACAAACACATATACGTATACACACAAATACATGTGTGAGATTTCGCATCGTTGGTCATCTACGCTAGGGGCAATTAAATACAACTTATCCCACTTCATCCATCTCATTATTAAATTGAGCAACAATTGCGTCTTGCCGGATCCAGATGGTCCGATTATAATTGCGCGGATAGATTTTGGTAGCGCTGCATGATGCTTAACTGGTTCTCTTGTTTTAGTTGCTGAAAAATCAATTATATTCATGCCGTTATATATAAATTATGGATCTATATTGTGTGAAGTGTAAAAAACGTACTGGCACAGATGACTTGACGACGATTACAACTAAAAATAACCGATCAGCGCTTTCTGGTAAATGCGTACAATGTAGTATAAAGAAATTTAGATTTGTTTCTAAACCCAAGGAACCTTTAAAAAAAAACGAGGAGGTGATATCGCTGCCAAATTAGCAAAACTCCCTGGAACCCCATGGGCAAAATACCCTGGAGAAAAGCACCTTCCAGGATATAGCTACTGTGGACCGGGAACAAGACTTGATATCAGACTCAATGATCAAAATCAGCCCCGACCCGGTGAGGAACCAATAAACGCTATTGATAAGGCCTGTCACCTTCATGATGTGGCTTATAAAAGCAGTAATTTGCAACACAGGCATCTAGCAGATGTGAAATTAATTCATGCGTTAAATGCTATTCCTGATAAATCTTTCAAAGAAAAATTGGCTTCCTTTTTGATAAAATCGGCTATGAAAAGTAAATTGATGTTAGGTGCTGGTAATTAATAACAACATGGAATCTATTTATTATTCCCCAAGAGGATACTGGAGGGGTAAATCAGCAATCCATAAACTCGCTAGCGCTGCAAAAGTGAAAAAGGCCACTGCGGCTCATTGGTTATCCAAACAGGCACTATGGCAAATTTATCTACCACCGCCTAAACAAATTAATGTCTCGCATTTTGATGTGACCGGACCCAATGAAGTTCATCAGGCTGATCTATTATTTTTGCCACATGACCACGGTTACAAATACGCATTAACCGTAGTTGATATTGCAAGTCGATACAAGGAAGCAGAACCGTTAAAAACAAAATCGGCCACTGAAGTAGCTTCTGCATTTGAAAGGATTTATCGACGAGGTCCTCTGCACTGGCCAAATCTATTACAAATTGATCCCGGCAAAGAATTTCAGGGTGTAGTGTTATCTACAATGAAAGATCACAATGTCACTATCAGACGGGGGCATACTGCACTGCATCGTGATCAGGCCATTGTAGAACGATTTAATCGGACTCTTGCTGAACGGTTATTTGGATATCAATACGCAAAAGAATTCATCCAAGAAAAAAGATCCCGTGAATGGGTTAAAAGGTTACCAGCTGTGATTACTGCACTGAATAATGAGATTACTAGAACAATTAATTTGAAACCTATCAATGCGATTAAAAAGAAGTCAATACCTGAAATGGAAATTCAAAAAGATTTTTCTAGAAACGCTAGCGTTTCCCAACCAATTCTTGGTAGTAATGTCATTGTGAGGTATTTATACGAACCAGGAGAGCTTGAAGGAGGCAGAAAAAGGGCTACTGATCCTATTTGGAGTATTACTGCACATAAGATATCTAGTATAACACGATCTACGGGTAGACTTCCAATCTATAAACTGGATTCAACTGCCCCTCAACGAGGATTTACTAGACAGCAATTACAAGTGATACCTGAGGATACTCAATTACCACCGCATGGGCTTAACTAGCACCGTTGCGTCTATTGCACTCAAGACAAGTCAACATCACATTGTTTCTGACATGACCGAAACTATTATTTTTTCTGTCAACGGTAAATTGGCGAGGATCTTTATCCGAATACTGCCAACGCATTATACAATTGCAACTTGCGCAGTGATTATTCTGTTGTTGCTTCAAAGTGATTATTAATTCAGCATCAATGTCAAATTCTCGTTGTTTTTTTTTTGTCTTGTTGTTTGTAACCGGAGAGTTTTTTATCAATAATATCATCTATTCTGGTGTCATTATCATCACCAATGATTTCATCATCCAGGACAATTCTTCGAAGTTGATTTATTTTTCGTACTCTGGATACTGAAAGATAGACTAAATTCGACCATTCTATGCGATTATCTACCATCCAAACAATTGTATCCGATATAGTTAATCCTTGTGAAGAGTGTATTGTTGCTGCATAACCTAGCGTCCACGGGGATTTATTAGCACGCAATGCATCTTCAACGACATTGATATCAACCAGCACAATATCATTTAATACTAAATTCTGTTTTTGAAATCCTTCGGATTTTGGGCCTGGAATATCAACTTCAATGTTCTGTTTTCGTGTATCTGATGGCCTATAACAGAGGGGCACTGGAAGTGTTGCAAATTTTTGTTTATGCAATTCAAATAATTTCATCTGAAGTGTGTCCCTGACTATTTTTCTACTTGCAATGATCAAATCATTTGGTCTCCATGCTTCCCAAAACTCATTCATTGGAGTTTCTGAAATTATTTCACGCGCTATTTCACATTGGATTTTATCCGGTTGTAATCTAATTAGTTTCTTAAATTCTTTTAATTCATTATCAAGTGATCTATGATCGGTATCAATTTCTTCATAATAGTCTACAAAACTCTTTAGCCATTCATGTGGGGAAGCACCGACAAATGGTGGTGGTTGGCCGTGATCACCGCACATGACGATTTTTGTATTTTTCAATAACAACCACTCAAGAAATATTTTTAATACATCTAATGGCACTGTGTCTATTTCATCCCAAATGATAATTTCAGGAATAAATTTCTCTCCCATGCGCTCAGGAGTCCATTTATCTCCCTTCCATCGGAAAAAAACTATGATAGGTACAGGCATTAACTCCTCTCTGTATCATCTCTCTTGCAAGTCTGTGTGTTGGTGTTAGTACAATCATGTTTGATTTTGAAACGCTAGCGTTTCTACGAAATAACTCAATTGCCCGGGTTGTTTTTCCTGACCCACCACAGCCGTTTAAATAAACTGTTTTATATCTACAGATTGGATCAGAACACGGTGGTGCATTAGAAAATTCTGAACACTGATTGCTTTCTAAATAATTATTTTCAATGGTAACATCTGCTGATGGAATATAATCATGAAGCATTTCTTTCTTAATTCTCCATGACCCCCAATTCTCGTTGCCAGTAGCCTTAAAATCAGTCATTTTGCTATTTATGTAAAATGAATCAGTGGCGACTCTAACTGCGGTGGTAGGAAATCTATTGATCATTGAAAATAAATTAATAGAAGCATAACCAAGCATAGAAGCTCTCAAATGTGTGTACTGCGGATTGTATCCATCAGTGTAAGTAACAATTGTACCCAATTTGGTTCCATCGGACATAAATGCGTCCTTACGATTGACATATAGACCTTTATTCGTTAAATCCGTGATTACAAAATCGTATTCAGCATTGTCTATAATCAATCGTGAAGAATATCTCGTATTATCGTATTTACCACCCTGAGTGAATTTACCGATTATTCTTCGTCCAAGATCTTTTGCTTCATTGTTTCTGATTTCAAATAACTGTTTGGACCAATCCATGATTTGTTGTTCATTAAAATCAGGAAACAGTTTTCGCTCTTCGCTAATTATTTTTTCTAGATCAGGTTGTGGTAACCAGACTGATTTCTGTGCTCGATAGGATATAATTGCTTCACTGACAATTAATGATTTTAACATCTTACAATCAAGCATATACCGTAATAACACTATTGGCATCCAGTGTTTTTCAGACATGTGTTTACCAATCCAAAGATAACTACACGGATGAAGTCCTTCAGCCATTTCAAATGATACCACACAAGCGAATCCGGTTAAATCGAAATGTGGCAGTGGTCCATTAATAGCAACACGGGTCATTTCGTGTGTAGGGTGTCCAAATCGTTTGAAATATTTCTCGCATTCTCCATACCCAAGAAAACTTCCTGGATAACATGCAATCATATCAACTGAAATAACGGTATCAGCGGTGTATTTTGTATTCCATAATCCTCCATGGCTGTATTCAAGACAGGACAATTTGACATCTGATAAGAACTCACTTCGTGTTGGTTTCCACGCGTTTTTCTTTCTAGCAAAATGTGCTGCAATGGATGGTACTGTAAAACAGTTTGCTAATAATTGATCTTCGATTTCCTCTCCAGAAAACTCACTAGCTAGTTGTTTCATTTGATTATGCAGTTCTTCGGTACGATATAATTCTCCGTTGGGCCTTACAAACTGATCAAATCTACATTCTTCGTCTGAAGCACTATGAAATAGCCACATTGACACAGGATCGTTTTTACTCAAATGGTAAATAGCATCAAATAATTTCTGCTCGGTAAAACATTCTTCAGGTCCCAACCCTGTTTGGAAAATATATTTTACGGTTCTATCCCGTGGGAATATTGTTACTGCAGATGACCACGCGTGTTCATTATGATCAATAATTTCAATTGGGGCTCCATTTTTATTATATTTCGATTCGTATAATACTTCACCGGTGATTGTCCTTACCGTTATTGGAAATCTCAATGATGTTTCTAATTTAGCTATATCCTGAATTGTTGCCCCATGCTGTTTCACTGTCAGTTCCCATTCGGTTATTTTTTTTCGTCTTAGATCAGTTAGTTTATTTCCCCGGGACGCATTTGTGAAGTGTTCCATTATTCTTGTTGCTACACAATTGAGCCTTGACGAAGAATATTTCATGGGTGCTAGTTTTGCAATATCAGGTTTGTCATTGAGCGGATATATCCCGTAAACAACTGCTGTGGCAGGATAAGATCTTTCGTAGTAGGGTTTATCAAGTCCAGTCAACATTCCTGGTTTTGAATCCTGAGTCACAGTGACAGTTTTTTTGTCCTTAAGAATAGGCTCGTATTTGTCCCTAATGATCCATTTTCCATTATCACGGATAAGGAATTTTATTCGAAAAAAATTTCTTTCTTCCCCAAGATTTGAGATTATCACTGCTGCTTTTTCATCATTCATGGTAGCGTCAACAACACCATCAATTCGAAATGTTGACCAACAATGAGCTGCCCCATCACGCTTGAATTCATTAAAACAGTCTCTGATTTTACTAATCAAGGTTCTATCAAGAATTTTATTCTTTGGTGTATCAGAAACTCTATCAAGATTGAATTGAACACTTTTCCAGGGCTTAATTTTCGATAATCTCTCGAACTCCTCCATACTATAATTAAAACAAGTATTTAAATGAAAGATTTAAGTATAATGAATCATTGCAAATGGCTTATGATTGGATCAGTGACACCGTGTAACAAATCATGCAGAAATGAATTCTGTTGGTATCATATGCAAAGCTTTCGTCGTGGAAGCCTTGGTCCGTTACCTTGTATTCGATGTGGGGTTGGGGTCAGGGGAAAATCGCAATTATGTCTTAGGTGTGGCGGCAAACGATACAGGGAACTAAAACGCTATTATGATAAAAGAATAAAAAATACTGTCATTGACCCCAACGATGACAAAATTATAAAGACTCCTCAAGATTATATACAGAGACTTATAATTAAACCAAATAATGAATTAGAAAAATAGTGTTATTATACAAATGAACCAAGAATTCAGACCTCAATATTTGTAGAGCCTCGGTACAAAGGTTGCAACAGGACAAAAAATTTGATTTTCGTATGTCTATAACACTAAGGGAGACAACTCTTAAATATAACCAATGGATATAACCAAGGGAGTTATCTCCCTTAGATTGTGATTTAGCGGCTGGGTATTGTTTTATAAGAAAAGAAATATTTTCTTTTTTTTTTTAGTGTTTAAGTCAAATAATCTGTCTCATTTAAATACCGTGAAACACCATTAATAAGTAATTTAAGAAAATAAAATAACACCCTGTGGATTGCTGTATTAAGTTACCTTATATACTTTCTCCCTTAGATTGTGTTAACTTGTTTTATGGGTTATTGCGATTCAGCGGCTGGGCATTGTTTTGTAAGAAAAGAAATGTTTTCAAACAATTATAATCTTTTTTCTAGTGTTTAATGCAATTATTCAGTCTCATTTAAATACCGTGAAACACCATTAATAAATAATTCAAGAAAATAAAATAGCACACCTTGCGGATTGCTGTATTAAGTCGCTATATATACTATATGAATATTTACAACATATATAAGTTAAAAAACGTTATTCTTTATGGACGTGAACAGTGGTCTAACGGTATCGTGTTTGGCTTGTAAACCCAGACAATTATTATTCACATGTTCGCGCCCCATAGCAGACACATTGTCTGATGGTGAAACGGTGGATGTTTTTTTTTTCTATTTAATTGAGGGGAGGGAGGGCAACCCTTCTGTGTGCACATTCACATAACATGCAAACCCATGCTATCAAATTTACGGTAGCGTGGGTTGTCGGTTTTTGACAACTTACGCTTGATTTCAAATTCATGGGTTGCATGTTGAATGTGCACACATACAATGCCCTAAAATAAATAACATCCATGGATGTAATTAGCTCTCCATCACATTTGGGTAGCCCCGTATGGTGTTCAAAATGAATTACCGGCCAAAAAAGGTTCGTGGATGCACATTGGGTATAAACCCAGAATGAATTATCGGCTAAAAGAAACGGTCATAGGGTCAGAAAGAGCAAAAACAAAAAAAAACATTCTGATATTAAAACAGAAACAGAAAAATGCTCTCTAGGAACACTATGAAAGACACAAAGGCCTAATAAGGGACCCAATCAATGCAAATAGAACCACAACGGCCTATATCAAGGGGGTCAAATGACTGATAACCGCTCATCATGGTTGTTATTTATTTTTGTCTGCATTTATATTTATATATACAGAATTAATTTTAAAAAAGATATTTATATATACAGACAGAATTTTTAAAAAAGATATTTATATATACAGACAGAATTTTTAAAAAAGATATTTATATATACAGACTGAATTTTTAAAAAAGATATTTATATATACAGACTGAATTTTTAAAAAAGATATTTATATATACAGACTGAATTTTTAAAAAAGATATTTATATATACAGACTGAATTTTTAAAAAAGATATTTATATATACAGACAGAATTTTAAAAAAGATATTTATATATACAGACTGAATTTTTAAAAAAGATATTTATATATACCGAATTAATTTTAAAAAATATATTTATATATACCGAATTAATTTTAAAAAATATATTTATATATACCGAATTAATTTTAAAAAATATTAACGGCTCTTTTATTTTTGAAAAATGAATTAGAAATATGTATTATCATATATGAATTCTGAAAATATGAATAGCATCATAGTTGAAATTGCAAAATTGAAAAGCCAGGATATTAAATTGTCAGATGGGTTAAATCCTGATCAAATTATGTCAGATTTTCAGGATATAGAATACGGAGTTAGCACTAACAAGTATATGTTACCAAAGAAATATGCACTCATCAAAAAAATTCAAAATTCTATTCGAGACTCTCTTGCATTTTCCAGTGAAGTAGGTGTGTTTGTTCCGTTATATACTATCGTGGAAGGAATACGAAAAGAATTGGGTAACGAATATGAATTGAAAAAGGAAGTTAATTCTAAAATTAGAAACTTACGAGCGTTAATTCAAGAAAATGAACTATTTTGATTGACCGACCCTCAAAAGATTTTGTCATACCGTAAAATCTCCTTGAGATTTTCATTTTTTTAGCATTTTTTGATTGAATCAGTGAAAATATTTCACACTGCGAAAATAAAATAGAATCCTAACAGCTTTTCTCTATGGAAAATCCAATGCAAAATCGACTACTTGACCCTACGAGGTTTTTTACCAAAAATCGATGAAACATCACTGAAAACAGGCAAAAATTGATGAAAAATGGCTAAAAATCATCAAAAATGAGTTTTAACAGCTTTTCCTTATGGAAAATCCCATGTAAAATCGACTACTTGACTGTAAAATCTCTTTGAGATTACCACCAAAATTGCACAAAATGGCACCAAAACTGTCAAAAACAGTCAAAATCACTGAATATATTTCTCACAGCAATAAAAAAATAAAAATATTTCACAGCAATAAAAATAAAAATATTTCATAGCAATAAAAAATTGGACCGTTAGGGAAGGAATCATCGATGGGAAAAATTGTTTTGCAATTGAAAAATGGTTTCTGATTTCAAATAATGGTCAATGAAGCATTAACGACCCGATTGGCTCGTGAAAGATTAGATGCAATTAAGAGATTTGTACCAATTCGTGACTCTGTCAGGAATAAACTGCAACAACGACAGAGTTTACAAACGGATTTTGCTTTGGGGTCTGAAGAGTTGTTTAAACCAGTAACCACAGCAACGAAAGGGGTTGAGCGTGCTTTACTGGGAGATGTTCCCGAGACGGGAAAATCTGTTATTGGTGAACTTGAAAAAATAGCAGCGAAAACTGAACAAACAAAACAAATGGAATCAAAAAGAACAGTAGATGATTTACGCGTGAGATTTAACGAAGAAGGGTTAGCAGCAATTGATGAGACTGATCCAACAGAAATTCCTGCGCTTGTTGTTAAGACTTATGAAAACAGAAAAAAAATGTTGAAACCAGAACATCACAAGTTTGTTAAGAATTTAACCCATTGGGCTGATATATTCTACAAAATCAAAACCGGAAAAAGTCAAAAAAAGACAGATAGTGCATCATACATTAAATATATCAATGCGGTGGATCACGTGTATAATCAATATGAAGAACTAAAACAACAACAAAAACCGCCAAGATTGCAAAGAAAGCGACAGCAACCTGCAAAGAAAGTACTCTACTCTCCTAAAAAACAACAAATACCACGTGATGATGATGATGATGATGATGATTATTTACAAACTACGGATTTAGAAAAAATAGATGAAGCAGCTGGTTATAGCGGAAGTGGGCTGCAAAATCCAAGGATTGGAAACACTTGTCCTGATAGTGTTATCAATGATATATCACGATTAGATGTTCTTGTAGGAGGATTCCGAGCTGGAAATAATTCACCGGAAATAATTAATGAAGCAGCTGATATCTGTAGACGGTTATTTGCCGGCGGTATCATGGATATCAAAGCATATCGAGATTTCATTGACGAGTTAGCAAATGGGTATCATAGTGATTAAATAACAATTGAAAACACTATTGTTTTTATAATAATGATCATCCATTACAATCATGATAAACCAACCCCAGTCTATGTGGTAAACTCACGGTTTCCAGTTCATAAAGCATACTATGGAGATGGCCTCGGCAATACCATTTTAGGATTCTTTTCAAGAATGGCCCCAAAAGTGATGCCGTTAGCTAAACAATTATCAATGAAAGCCATTGATGTTATTCGTGATAAGGGTATTGGTGCTGTTGGAGATCTTGCCGGGAAAGCATTTTCAACTGCAAAGAATAAAATAACATCATTAGTGAGGCGAAAAAAGAAACCGTTACCGTCCACAGAAGAAATGCCTGCAAGTGTTAGTAAAATAATAAATAACGCAGTAGATGAAAAATTAGCATCGATGGCTTTAACTCCCGACCTAAATATGATAGCGGGAAGTGGCTTTAAAAAACCACGTAGAAAACGATGATGAAAATTGCTAGCAATTTTCCAATTTAGACTCTGATAAATAGAATAAAATGTTCAAAAAGTCACGTGATCCAGCATTTGATATAGACGCCCCAGTTGGCAAGGATGATTCTGTACGCGATTATCAATATTACGCCTATCATGCCATAGACTCAAATAGTCGATCAAGAATTGATCTTCAAGTCCATGATACCAGTAAATACTTTCTACCCTGTGAAGCGTTTATTGAAATCGAAGGAGAAATTGTAACAGCTGCTGATACTGCTGCTGTACCAGCACCGTATCCAGATGGTACTCAAGTCGGGTTTGTCAATAATGGTATCATGGCGTTATTTGAGAGTGCAAAATATCTCATTGATGGAAAAGAAATTGAGACGATAGATCGTGATGTTGATGTGGCTACAACAATCATAGGGTTAGCGAGATATTCTGATGATTATACAAGATCAGCAGGACCTTCTATGATGTTTGCAAAAGATGTTACAAATACCGCTGGTGGAAATCCATTTGTTGTAAGACGACCAAAAAAACGTGATAATAGTGATGCTGATGTCGAGAATATGATTATAAACAAAGATGATAATTTCAATCTAGGAGCTGCAACACGAAACGCAATGTTGGGAGTAGGGCGTAAATCATTTTCATGCGCAATTCCACTGCATCACATATTTGGATTCTGTAGAAACGTCAGAAAAGTTATTTATGGAGCTAAGCATACAGTATCACTTGTACGAAAGGGTGATGATAATGACGCAATCTGGAGGATTCCAGCAGATGCTGCAAATCCCAATGCTGATGCCGGTAAAGTCAATTTAACAAAAATATCATTGTGGATGCCAGTGTTGACTCCAGCAATCACCGCAGAAGAACGATTACTATCATTTATGGACCAAGGGGGAAAGTCGTTGTTGAGTTGGTTATCAGTGAGTACAGATGTGAAGCAATCAAATATCAACGGGTTATTCACGTGGAATCTAGCATCAAAACAAGGTGTTGCTGCGCCACGTCATATATTTATTGCGTTACAGGATAACACACGAGTTGGTAATCAACAACGAAGTCATATGATATTTGATCAGTTAGGTGTGAAAGACGTCTCACTGAGAATAAACGGCCAGCAGGAACCATCCGAGGATATACAACTTAATTACACAGAAAATCATATTGCACGAGTTTATCATCGTCTGTTGTCATTTATGGCACGTGATCAAAATGTGGATACCGGTCTACAAATATCACAATTGGATTTCAAAAGCCTCTATCCGATTTATTACTTTTCTCTGGAACATCTCGATTTGATGAGACAATCTGTCGTTGATATACATTTTAGAGCTAATGTGACTCGTGGTGCTATTGCTGATTATAGAGCGGTTGCTGTCATTCTCAGTGATAAATCAATGCTACTTGAAGGTGTTGGTGGAAGAATGAGAGTGGTAGATGCCCCAGTAGAAAATCTTTAAACGATTTTTCCATTGAATCGTTTACGATTTAGAATCAATCTATTATGTATAATGTCATATAGTGTTATTAGTGTTGCGTTAACTCCTGGTCAAATCAAAAAATTGCAATCAGAATCGGCTAAAAAATGTGGAACCACAATCACTTTGAAACCGAATCAAATGACTGGTGGTGCAAATAAATTAGCACTGACAACTCGTCAAATAAAACATTTCAATGATGCACTTGCAGCCAAAAAAGGTGTTCAGATTACTCTTTCTGCGGCTGCTATCAAAAATATGATGAAAACGGGTGGTATATTTCCATTGTTAGCGGCAATACCAGCATTGATTGCAGCAGCAGCCCCAGCGGTGGCTAAAGCAGCGGCGTTAGGAGCCGTTGGTACTGCAGCAGGAATGGCGTTGAAAAAAGCAACTGGACAGGGTTATAAAAAAAGGGGAAAGGGTCTGAGACTACCAGGAACCCCGTATTCATGGTACAGCGGAAAGGGTCTGAGACTACCAGGAACCCCGTATTCATGGTACAGCGGGAGATCCGTTCACGGATCAGGCCTGAGACTACCAGGAACGGTTTAATAATTGTTCCCATGTCCAATTTTGATTTAATGGATGCTGCTAAAAACCTAGCGATTAAAAATTTCAGAGGTGTTTTTATGAAAGATCAATTACCACATCAACCAAACAAAACTGAAACAGGTATTATTAATCTCGATAACAGCACCGGACCTGGAACTCACTGGGTTGCATACGCTATTGATCCACGTGGGATTGTCTATTTTGATTCATATGGATTAGCCCCGCCAAAGGAGTTTTTGCGTTATATAAAAACCCTTCCAATGAAGACTTGGTATTCTACGCTACCAACACAACAAATCAATGACCCACCAATATGCGGCAGTGAAGTATTAAATGTCCTTGATGCTATTTCAGCATCTAGAAAACCACCTCATATTGTCGTAAATGACTACACTAGTAGTCGCTGGCAACGACGAAGTCGTCAAAAACGATTTTAAAGAGAGAAAGAGTTTTACAATAACATGATTGATATTTGGGGAAGACCTCTGAAACCCAAACCCGATGACACTGCAACCCCTGATTCTATCAAGGGTATAACAAAAAAAATTAAAGATGAAATCGCTGAGACGTTGAATTTAGTAAATGTTGATCCTAATGAGATAGTTGTATTTCAAGACAAACAGGGTAAATTGAAATCTAGTAATGTGTCGTTGGATGATATTTTGATTAAACAACAAAACGCAATCGAGAATACTATCGCGTTATTTTCCGATCAGGGTAAATTGAAATCTAGTAATGTATCGTTGAATGATATTTTGATTAAACAACAAAACGCAATCGAGAACACCGTTGCGTTATTTTCCGAACAGGGTAAATTGAAATCAAGTAATGTATCGTTGAATGATATTTTGATTAAACAACAAAACGCAATCGAGAACACCGTTGCGTTATTTTCCGAACAGGGTAAATTGAAAACCAGTAATGTATCGTTGGATGATATTTTAGTTAAACAACAAAACGCAATCGAGAATACTATCGCGTTATTTTCCGAACAGGGTAAATTGAAAACCAGTGATGTGTCGTTGAATGATATTTTAGTTAAACAACAAAACGCAATCGAGGATACTATCGCGTTATTTTCCGATCAGGGTAAACTCAAACCGGGTGTACTCTTCTCGACGATTACAGATCGATTCAAAACTCTCAACGATGAATTGAAAAATTCCGTGTTGGAACTAGCAACACTTGAATCTAAAACCGAAGAACACATAAAACAGTTTATAAATTTTCGAAGAAATATCGTAGATAAATTTATTGGAACTACATTCGATAAAATTGAACTAAAACTCCCTGATATTAAAAAATCCATCGATGAGACGAAAACTTTCATCGAAGACATCAAAGGTGATCTTTCGAGGATGATAACAGTCATTGAAAAAACAAAAATCCCTCATGAGAAAACCAATAACGTAGTATACACGATCCAACACGGATCATTTGAGTGGACACCTACAAACAACAAATTAGATATCACTGCAACCGTTAAAGGTATTTATCGATTAACACTAGTAACACCATTGTCTCAATTTCATATTTCATCGTCCAGTTCATCTGGGGTCAATAATACGATTTCAACGATCATCGACAAGAATACAACTGAAAAGTTCACAATCACATCTACTGATAAAAATTTGGTTAGGGTTTCAACAACGTGGTATGTGGAATTCGTAGCGGATTTAAGTAAATAACTATTTCACAATTGAAAACGCTAGCGTTTTTAAAATAAAAATGATTTCATCATCGCAATATCGCTATGATCAGGTCAAAGAATTTCAAACTAGACTCAAAACCCTCACTGAGGAGTATCAAATAAAAATAAAAAAATACCGCCGAAGAATCACTATCATTGATGTTACTATGTACTCAGTGTCAGGCGTTCTCGCTGGCGCCGGAATAATACTTGCATCGGTTACAATGATTGCCCCGGTCGTAGTTCCAATTTGCATTTCTGCGGTGGCTTCAATCGCGGGTATATCAACCGGGATCACAAAAAAAATATCATCATGCAGCCAGAGTAAACTGCAAGACTATGCGATTAAATTTCATGTTGTATCAACCGCATACTCGCAATTATCCTCATTGATATCGTCATCTCTCGATGATACAATTATATCAGAGAGTGAGTTTTCAGCGATGGTAGATATATATGATTCTGCGATGTCAAAATTAGAAATACAAAAACATGAGTATAATAACAATGACAACACCGATGGAATCAGAAAAAACCAAAATGATCTCAATAACCTCAACGATATCAGATAGTGAATTCTCAGTGATGGTACGTGTCTATGATTCCGCAGTATCAAAATTAGAAATACATCATGAGTATAATAACAATGACAACACCGATGGAATTACTTCAACAAATAGTGGAGAACACAACCCCAGTACAAACCAGCATGATCTCAATAACCTCAACGAATCCAGAATTCAGTGTGAATTTCCCCTCTCCGGTCCCAGTGAAGGAGATAGCGCTAGCAAAATTACGAGTGTATCACAGCTGGCCTAATATTAGGTCAAAATCATTTGGTGGTCAACAACCCAATAATTCCCTGGTGTTCTCGTATAAGAATAAACCCGACGGTACCCCAGACTGGAACGTTGTTTCCATACCAACCGGATCATACCAAATCGAACAAATCAATAATGAATTGCAACGTAGAATAAAATCGATTACTGGAGCAGAATCAAAAATAGCTATAACAGTTCATGAGCCAACACTATCATCTGCCATTGAAATAAGCACAAGAGGATACGTCGTAGATATATATCAAAGCTCAATAAGGACCGTACTAGGATGGCCTGAATTAATACCCCGGGAAGAAACCGTTGATTTACCAGAACCACAAAAATCTGATTATGTCACAGACAGGATAAAATCTGATAATCCAATAAAGAGTTATAAAGATCACACGTATAATAGAGATTTTTATACTCCCATTGACGATATAGATAGAAAAAGGAAATATCTTATTGCTAACGAACTTAAAATCGCTGAAAATTTCACAGTAATGAATAATAATTTTTCACTGTTGTTAATACCTCTTAAATCCGGCTCTCTCACCCGAGATGAATTTATCAGTGTCGTAGAAACATGCAATAAAATTATCGACGATATGGAAAAATTTAATTTGAAAATTATTCAGGATATATTAGATGACAGTTATCCTGAAACAAGAACAAGATTTGCAACAGACTATAATATCCGCGTTGAAGATATCCCCACATTCAAACTACCAGAATATAACGTACCAGAACTAAAAAAACTTCTCAGTGATGCCATCGATGTTGGTTTTAAAATAATTCATGATGCATGAAAAAAAACAACATCACCGGAAATAAAAACACTCAAACATAATAATGACCCAGATGGTGGTGGCAGGCATATCGCTCCGTTCAATGTGAATATTTCATCGGTGATAGCAATCAATTTAGTATGTGATGTTATCGAAGGAAGCTATCAAATAAATTTAGAACGATCAAATCAAGCTCAGCAGGGGTATATTTTATATTCGTTTGCACCAACAGCTCCTCCAGGATTTCTAATTATTGAGTCTCCGGTGAATCCAGTCTATATGCGATGTCATAATAATTCATTAACCAGAATTAATTTCAAACTCACTGACCAGTCTAATAATCTGATTGATTTACAAGAGGAGGTTTTACAAATAAGTCTGTTTGTAAAGTCATAGTGTTTTACATCCTGAAGGGGGACACGATATCGTATAGGACTGGATCAAATATTCGGTTAAAATCACCGTAACCCATAGCAGCAGAGAGGATGAGTGACAACGACGTTGCGACATTTATGATTCATCAACGAAAACGCGAATACAATCACTGTCATTTTTTTTTCTGGTTCGCGAGAAGGGTCTAGGGTATAATCAAAAAAGTAAAAAAAAAGGTTGTAGGATTCACCCCCTCTGCTGCTCTTGGCGATCGTCATTGCGAGCTTAATGTTAGGACCGTTCAGCTTGGTGTCACGATAATGTGACTTGGTGACATAATGCTACATGTATGCAGCACGATGCCTTCGTGCTTGGCGCCACTATAAACTGCCACGCTACATATGTCGTAGCGATATTACTGGACAATTGTTAAAGGTACGTTACAAGTCCATATCACACCTATGTATATCCGATGTTTGTAACAAGCAGTCTACATTTTGTTTGGTTCCGATAATCAAATACAGATCGCAACTATTTATAAGTGTTGGTTCATAGTATTTAGATATTTTCCAAGTACATTACCACACCGGTGGCATTGAGGAAGCGGAGGTCGTGGATTCGATCCCCGGGCGAGTCATACCAAAAACTTACAAACAAAATGGTACTAACAGCTGCCTCGCTCGGCGCTCAGCATTAAGAAGTTAGTGTTATGACTGCTCGGCCTGGTGTCAGGATAATGTGACTGGGTGGAACATCATGCTACATGTCTGCGACATGATGCCTCAGGGATAGACATCGCGATCAAAAAAAACTCACTTCAGACATCCTAACGATATGACTGATAAAATTGTTAAAGTTACGTTAAAAAACCTAATCAAACAAACATATACAAGTACGTCAGTGATGCTAAAGAATATGTTTCCAAGGTAAACGTGAATGTGCCAAATTAAGTGAAATTGGTATATTATTTTCTTTTCATTATTCAATCACCATCTTGCCAATTATTTCGTTATATTTCTCGTGTAAAATGTGTACAATAAAAATGAGAAATTTGGGATTTTTCCTTTTCACCTGTTAAATTTGTAACTTCTATATGTAAATCCAACAAACGTAAAACGTTAAACCTATACACAGTGGAAAATTCTGTTTGAACCCATGTATTGCTAGGTTCTTTCCTCCATGTCAGCGTGGAACGGAAATCATTTAATTGACTTATGAAGTTTTACTTTTCAACAAAATGCAGACTAATTTATTATTTTACTGAAGGTTACGGATGCGTCCCAATCACAAATAATTTTCAAAAGAAAACATAATAAAATTTTATCCATACTACATTAATAATGGCTGGGTATGGTAGTGCAATGCCTTTTAATCTCGATAATAGCACAACACTCGTGGGGTGGGAGATTGCAATGTTTTCTTTATTTTAAAACGCTGTATATTAGAAAATAAATGGTTTTTTTTTCCAAAAACTTGGTACCGACAAATACGTTTTAAATAATAAGAAATAATTATTTGGCATGTGTATTGCAATACAGGTATACATCTATACATTAGATTGTTCATATAGATACCTTGTCTTGCTATGCAGGGCGAAGGTAATATCTGTGTCGGTTGTAGATTAAGGACTACGAAGTGCTTTCTCTTGCACGAGATATATTTGTCTAGGCACGTGCGATGTTCGCGCTTCTCAATATGTCAGACCTATCTGAGAGACAAAACTCGTGCAACATCAAACACGGTCAACGTTATGGAACATTGTATTAATTCGGGTATATTTCGTTAAATAGGGTACGATTTCAATCAAGTCCCCGAAGCGTATATACGCATATAAAAAAAATATAACGTATGTGTGTGTGAGTGTGAAGAGCCATTAAAGAAATAATCAGAATATTTAAAGGTTATAAATGTATAGCATTTCTCTCTCTCTCTCTCTCTCTCTCTCTCTCTCTCTCTCTCTCTCTCTCTCTCTCTCTCTCTCATGTTAGTGTTTCGACTCTAGGTCTTAAAATATGTTGGAGAAAGAGATTCAACTCATCATTTTAAATAAACTTCAACAATTTTGTTCATTAGAATGCAAAGTTAAAACGGCGACTGACACAATATTGTGATGTAAATCCGAAATCATAATTATCCCATTAGAAGTCAAATGTTTAGGATGTTCCAAAAGATTTCCAATAGTGTTTAATGTCTCGTGTACCTATGATATAATTCATAATTCACAAAATTTGATCAATGTATTTTAATCATTCGATGAGACTCTGGCAATTCCAATGAATGATTAATCTAAGTAGGTTTTTTCTACAATTACATCTTAAAGACTACATTGTGATCAAATAATTTTATCACAGATTGACCTAAGACAGGAATGGACAAAGTCCCTTTATGTCTATTAATTTTAATTGCCCTAGGACAATAGAATGTTTTGAAAATTTAATACTTTTTCTAATATACATTGTGGAGAAGGAAATTTTGTTATCTACAAAAAACACCATTTCCTATAATTACCTCTGCAAATGTTAGTGATTATAATTACATAAAACAAGCACAATGAGTAGGGCCAATTGTTTTTAGGTCAAGCGAAGAAAACAAACACAAACACATAAAAACGTAATCGAGCAACCAAATAAAATACACACACAAACACAACACACATAAACGAACGCATGCATACAAAAACACACACACATCACACACATAAACACTTTTGTGTTGAGGGATAAGCTTTCCGTTAAGGGAAGAAAACAAACACAAATACATACACATACAAAATCGCATACAAACGTACGAAAACGCACACGAACAAAAATACACACACAAACTGCTTATTATATTGTATGGATAAGTGTTGGGTTTTTCTTCTTTAAAAAAAAACAAACAAACACACGAGCGTATTTGCGCTCAGATACACACAAACACATATACGTATACACACAAATACATGTGCGCATACAAAAAAATACATGTACCCCCAAACTCATAGCCCGCGCCAAACAACTTTCTTCCGGCATGGTTCTTTGCGTTTTCTATTCCAACCGTTTGGTCCATCATCATCGCTCAGTGTACTAGTGACGCCTCTAATACGCAGAGAGAGAGAGAGAGAGAGAGAGAGAGAGAGAGAGAGAGAGAGAGAGAGAGAGAGAGAGAGAGAGAGAGAGAGAGAGAGAGAGATAGATAGATAGATAGATAGATAGATAGATGGACGGAGACAGACAGACAGACAATTTGAAAAGTGTAATGAAAATAATGTAAGACAAAAAATGAGATCAGTAAAAAACGAGTCCACTTTAGCTAACAAATTATTTATTTACAATTTAGCAGTTCATATCCATAATTTAAATTTTCTCTTCTTCAAAGCTATGAATGCTAGAATATATATATATATATATATATATATATATATATATATATATATATATATATATATATATATATATATATGTAATTTATTAACTATTTATTTCTTTATATATATATTATTTCTTTCTATATATAGAGATATTTATCTGTATATATATATATATATATATATATATATATATATATATATATATATATTTCTCTCTCTCTCTCTCTCTATATATATATATATATATATTTATCTATTTATCTATCTATATTTATATATATATATCTATATATATATATATTATTTATTTGCTTTTATTTGCTTTTATTCCTTGCATATTTTTTTTCTTTTTATTATATGTTATAAATTTTGTTATTTCTTATTTGCTTTTTTTAAATTTAAAATAATTAACACTTTTAGCGTAAAATTAAACTTGCAAGTTCAAATCACTGATTTTCTTAATCTATAAGTGCTTATATCTCAATCTGTTTGTAATATTTATAATTATTTCATTAGTTAATTAATCCCAAAACATGATACAATTCATAGGTGTGAAATGTATACACTTACAATTAAAATGGATAGATTAAATATAAAATGTCATACACCAATCATTGGGGACATGGAGACTTCACACTGTATGAATGTTTTTGATTATCTCAGAATAAAACATTGTCATATATTATTTACAAGATAAACATTTTATGGAGGATGCAATTTTTCGTATACCAGGAAGTGTCGTTATGTAATTGAGCATGTTATCAAAGAATATTAAATGGATCCTGACTGTAGTCGGATCGATTCAATATTAAAACACGTGATTCATACAAATGGGCCATATAATGATTGTCCCAAATAGTACAATAATGTAAATTTATAAATATCTACCAATTTAAAACTAGTCTACTATTGCATCTGTGGAATTTAATTTGGTTCAAGATCCAGAGCGAGTTTCATATCATTATGAAAATATCAAACACCGTAATGCTAGGAATGCATTATTAAAGATAAAAAAAAATATTTGGTCGCGTTAATCCATTTAGAGAATTAAATATGGACTAAAGACATATACATAGATAAGACTGGAATTATCTTTTGTCTCGGAATTTCTTATTCCAAAAGTAGTAAAATTGTCAGGTTAACAAATGTATAGGTCTGAACATACCATGGAAATATTGCGTTT
Organism: Unio pictorum; assembly: GCA_030141615.1. Lineage (NCBI taxonomy): Eukaryota > Metazoa > Mollusca > Bivalvia > Unionida > Unionidae > Unio > Unio pictorum. The sequence continues at coordinate 6,508,937 of JARLTB010000047.1, read as the reverse complement.
AAATTAACATAATTTTCTTCTCGGAATAGATTTGTGGAAATATAAAAAAGAATATATCTATCAAATCGAAAGCTTCATCTAGAGAAAATTGCAATTCACTGCATATGATTCACAATATATATTACAAATATATTGAATTCAAATCCTAGATGTACCATACAATCTTCATTATCCTAAATACTTGGAAATTCGTGGAAAGTTCATTGCGTGTGTCTCGTATACAAAAAAAATGTAAAAAAAAAATAAATAAGGAAAACACACTTTTACACCAAAATCAGTTCATCTGGTAGAAATGGTTGTAAATCAATGAGTTCATTGTTCTTGATATCACAGTCAACACAAATTGCGTAAAACAAGATTCCGATACTACGTGCTGCTGTCTTGACTTTCACATGTGCTGCCCCATTGACATGGACCTGAAAATATATTTTAAAAAATCAATTAATGAATGAATTAATTGATGAATTAATTAACTAACTAATTAATTAATTGATTAAGGAATTAATGATGAATGAATTAAGGGATTAATTAATTAATCAATTTATTTATTTATTTATTTATTTATTTATTTATTTATTTATTTATTTATTTATTTATTTATTTATTTATTTATTAAGGAATTAATGAAATAATTAATTACACCGGAAAGGAAATTCAAATGGAAAAGACCAGGGCATCAAGAGAGCTTGGTAAAAGAAGGAATGAAAGAAAAATGGATAAATAGAATTAGATAGACTGATCGATTGGTTTATTTGTTAGCTGAAAATTCAAACCGGGCGAAAATTTCAGGAAATAAATATAACCGAATTAATGAACGACATATCTAACGTGTGTCACATGTAAGATAATTTTTATTTTTTAAAAAACTTTTTTAGGAAGTTGGTACGGGAAAAATGATTAAATAATAGCTAAGCTAATAAAAAGTGAATTATCTTTCGCGATTTATTACGATTTATTTCTTAGTGTGTATGTAATCCACCTAAAAGCTAAACGAATTCTCAAAGTTAGTGTATTTATCTCTGATTGATTTAATTTAAATTTTTCTCTATTTCTTTCAGACTCACTTGGCCTTGTAGCTGTCGTCTTAAATTCTGGACTGGAATCCTCTTTTTGTTTCTGCTTCCTTTCTTTGGCCCGGGCATTCTGAAACCACACTTGAACAACTCGCTTGTTTAATCCAGTTATATGGGAGATGTGGACTAATTCGACGCTGTCTGGGATCCTGTTGATGGTGTAATTTCCCTGAAGAATTCGCGTCTGTTCCAAACTGATGTTAGTTCTTAACCTTTTTATCTTCTGGTCATTTTCGAAATCTGAATATAATAATAATAATAATAATAATAATAATAATAATAATAATAATAATAATAACCATTAGTATTATCATCAATGATTACTTTTATTGCATAACTACAAGGATAATAATGACGAATGTAATAATGAAAACAATTCATGAAATTTTTAACAGTTGTTGATCCCTTTGCTGGGATTCAAATAAAATTTCCAGCTCTTTGCTCGCGTTTCGTTTAGAAGGAAAGGAAATTGGGAGGGTAAAAGAGAAGTGGACATGAAGGAGAAAATATCAATAAGTAAGCAATGGAAAATAAATCAAAGCGGCATGTTATATTAATGTATCTGACGAAGAGAATATATTTGATAACCATGTGGAAAAGTTCAATTAATGTAACGTCAATAAATCTTGTGTACACCACGTTTGATTCTTTTAAATTCTTATTCTAATTGGAACCCTTTCTACCATTCTGATTAGAGCAATATAATTACATATGACGTTATATGAGATTCAATATAGTTATGTCAACCACAATTTTTATTTTTCTTAAATGTCAGATGATATCATTGCAAAAAAAAATTGATTTTGGACCAATACCACCTGAAATTACCTTATTCTGATATTTATTTATTTATTTTATTTATTTTATCAGATTTTTTACTTATTTATTTATTTATTTAATTTATTTATTTACATCTTTTTAACATACATGTATATTTACAAGCCAGTCTCTAACATTTTAAAAGGAACGGTATGTTTTAATTTACATTGAAATTTTAAAGAATTTCAATTTGTTTACACGCCTTATTCGACGTTATATTCAAGACAAAAGAAAGTTTAAATAAATAGTATTAATCAAATTAAGATAATTTGTTAAGCTATTTCATTTTAAATATTTTAAAAGCGGAATAATGCACTGGCCCTGTAGCTTTCCCCTATTTTGCTTATCCAATAAAAAGAACCCCAATACACACACATCATACAGCACCACCCGCCAAGTTGTAAATTGCCCCGTAGCAAACATAGAATGGAAAAAAATATTCGAAATAAAATTTAACAAGATTCACCTTTGAGGGGTCGTCCTTGGAACATCTCTCTGGTGTGCTGTGCACATACGACGTCCCTCTCCTTTACAACATATTCATCTCCCCTGCCAAGTTGCTTGTTACACAGGGAGCACGAGAAGCAAGCCAGATGATATACTTGCTGATGTACACGATGTATCCAGTCAGTGCTTTCTATGATCATGTGACATCTATGGCACTTCGTACCGAATTTTCTGGGAACAAAAAAAATGAATAATGTGTTAATTAATACAATCGAGAAATGTTTTTAATAATGGTGCCTGGATTATTTGCATTTGTGTTTTTTCTTTGTCAAGTATTACTAGCAAAAATCTTCTTGATTTCAGAAAGATGTACTAATTTAAATTATAACTTAAGGACTCACTGATCTTTAGAATCAATACCGAGAAAGATAATTATTCATTTCATAAGAAAATTAGGTACACATATCAGGAATTCGTTTCGTGTTGAAAATATATACCCGTAATAATGCAATCGGCAGTAAATGTTGTCTCCTTTGAAAAAGCACGACTGGTGTGTCTCTAGAGATGCCTGACAGACAAAACATCGCAAGCATTGTAAATGCCAAAACTGGTCGTTGGTGTGCAGAAGATAGCGTTCCGTAATTGGAAATCCACACTGGAAACACGTGACACCTTCGCCCTGCAAGAGAAGAATAGCTATTGATATATGCAAAATCATGGTATAATTAAGTATTTGGATAATGAAATACAGACTAAATCAAATAATTTTTCATATCTTTGCGGAAAGTAGTTGTCAACACTAAATTTAAATGTAAAAAAAAACTAAAGAAATATTTGTTATAATACTCAACTTTATAAAGTGTTCAAATAACAGTATTGTTAACTGTCACCACCATTTATTACTGGCATATGTTAAATTATATGATAATTTTAAATATTGTCTGAATACTCAAAAATGTTCTAATAACATTATCCTAATAATAAAAAGTGTCTCAATGCAGATATTTTAATACTTAATTGTTGCTGTAAATGTAGTTATTGTTGTTTTAGGATTTAAACGAAATTTTTCAGTACATGGTGGTCCTTTATATTGGTGGAGGAAAAACTAAGAAAGAACAACCGACCCGCAAGAAGCTACTGGCAAGGTTTCTCACATACTAATGACGTCATAATTCAAATCGCGTCATAACACTACAAAGTACAATCGCTATTACATACTAGGGGGTTGTTGTTGTAAATGTTGTTTTAGGATTTAAACGAAATTTTTCAGTACATGGTGGTCCTTTATATTTCTGGAGGAAGAACCAAGAAAGAACAACCGACCCGCAAGAAGCTACTGGCAAGGTTTCTCACATACTAATGGCGTCATAATTCAAATCGCGTCATAACACTACAAAGTACAATCGCTATTAAATACTAGCAAAATACTCATTAGGACCATACTACTTAATTCCTTCATCATATTAATTAGCACCAAGATAGTAAATTCTTTCATAAAACCAAATACCATCATTATATTAAAAATAAATGATCATACTAAATATAATCATGATAATAAGTACCATCATCATACTCAATACCATCATTATACTAAATACTATATTCATACTAATTACCATAATGATTGCTAAATACCACCATCATACTAAATACTATAAACGTATTAAATGCTATTAAAATTTGTTAATGTTAATTGTTATCATAATCCCTATTAAAATGTCATTACTACTCTCGTTGAATTTATTATTTCAATTATTTTATTTGTAGATATTTTAAATATTGTTTATATGTAATTTTTCCAATTATCTCCTAGTATATATGTTCTGTATCTAGGAAAGTTGAAACTGACATATTCCTTGCAAAATTATACCACTGTGATTCGTATTCTGTTTCGCTTGGTAAGATAAAAATGTTAAGTGCCTTGCAACAGTATCATAAAACATACTATTTATAATGCATGCAAGACCGGGTAGAACTTCGAGAAAAAAAACCCACAAAACTCGTATATGTGCTTAGAATCAACGTTGTTGGTAAATTATATTTGAGAAACATTAGCGCCTTGGTCCAGATCACAGAAGTGCTTTTAAATCGACCTTGCTACATCCGCAAAAGCCGACTGCTTAAAAGGCTACCACAAATTCCGTTTTATTTACTCGTGCTATCATCCCAAGACAAATCCACTTATCTTTAGAAAATAGAAAACTTTAAAATCGCACTTTTTAAGATACTGACGAAAATCCAATAACTAGACCGTTTTGGACGCGTCCGAAAAAAAAAAAAAAGGGAAGCATAATTGGATTCACGTGATTCATATATCTCCCCCCCCCCCACATTGTTCTGTTTGTATGATAAGCGAGAAATTAGATTTAGTACCTTACTAGTGTTTGAGATAATCGTATTAAAGGTTAATAAATAAGTAGGATATATGCAATCCAAAAGAAACATTACGTTTCGGAAGAAAAGTTTATTTAATTAAAAACAACGAAATATGACATAACAGTAAAGAATAAATAAATGCATAAATCTACACACATTTATTACGGATTTAACAAAGCATGCCTCATTTTTAATGATAAGTATTAATATAAAAAATAAAAGTCAAAGCGTACTTAAGACAAACATACACCCGCACACATCCACTCTCTCTCTCTCTCTCTCTCTCTCTCTCTCTCTCTCTCTCTCTCTCTCTCTCTCTCTCTCTGAAAACGAGGTCATGCAATACATTATATACCGCGTCAAAATGTTTATTCCATATTAGATACCTAGAAAAACATACGAAAAACTGAAAATGTCAAATAAAAAAACGTCCTCTCCACATTGAAAAATAAGTCCTTAATATAACTATTTATATAATGGTCATCTATCATATTGGGATTTTCTTTCTTTTATTGTTTTACTGTATTAATCAATTATATATATATATATATATATATATATATATATATATATATATATATATATATATATATATATATATATCTATATCTATCTCTATATCTATCTATCTCTATATCTATCTATCTCTATATCTATCTCTATATCTATCTATCTCTATATCTATCTATCTCTATATCTATCTATATATATCTATCTATCTATATATATATATATATATATATATATATATATATATATATATATATATATATATATATATATATATATCAGTTAGAGAACGATAATTAATGATTTTACTTTAAACGCAAGTTCAATATGTACAGAAGGTAGTTTTTAATTCAATGCTCAAAACTTTAAACGACAGGAAGATAGGTAATTGGAGCTAACGCTACTAAAGTGCTAGTAATTAAATATATAATGTTTGTAAGGTGACAAATTGTTTTTTTTTCATTATAATCTTTGCTTTTTAATAGTATATTTACCAGTTTAATTAAATAACTTGACGAAAATTATATCACAAATGTGTATGTATATTTTTAATACGAATATAATTGGCCAATTAACGAATTTGATATAGTAGTACTAACACCGCGTTCATTACTATCTATGCTAGTTGCCAAATCATCTGATTATGATGTCGACGTTATTATCATTACAGACCTATCAATTAATTGTAAGAAGTAAATCCGTTATAATAACCAAATTTGTTCTTATAGATTTACAAGAGAAGACGTTCCGTGACGTAATCATATCAACATACTGGAAATGTGAGAATCACAGCTACAATAAATACTGTTACTCAAACATCTGCTACTGCTGCAACTACTACCACAACTAACACTACGATAACTACTACTAACATTACTGCTACGACCTTTAATACTAGTACAACAACTACTATTGCATTAACAAGAGCTGTTTATCTTATATACTGCTAAAAATACACGATATTAATTGCATTCTAGGGATTCTATAATATTGTTGAAATAATAGAAACTAATCTTACCGTTTTCGTGTTGACGGAATATTTGTTTTCCATTCCAGATGATAAGTGTCTTGTCTTGAATTCCATGTCAGTATCCTTAAGATATACAAGAATTAGAAATGTTTTTCCCGGATTTCACGTAATTAATACTTGCTAGTAATTTAATTTTGGTCTCTTCGATACGCTTACTCGTTCACTTCCAATTAAAAATCTAAATCAAGATCTATCGACAGATTTTATATTCTGTAAAACAAAAAAAAAAACAATTACTCAATAATTGTGAAGTTCAAGTTGGACTTAAGAGTATAAGTGACGTATTTTAATTACACCTTGATTAATGTTCACGATGAATTTTTAGTGTCAGGGATCTGTCAATCAAATCACGGCTTTCGCTAATACCCAAGCCATGAAATATTCAAATCACTGCACACAACCCAAGTGCATACGCGTGGAATCATCAACATCTAATTTTATTTTGATATCTTACCCTATTCTGACACCGAACAGAATTATTTATTCATGTATTTTTTATAATTTTATTTTATTTATTTATTTATTTGATTTATTTATTTGTTAGTTTTTCTTTACCAATTTCGTTCGTTTGTTCCTTCATTAATTATTTGTTTGCATATTAATTAATTTTTTAGTTCCTTCCTTCCTTCCTTCCTTCCTTCCTTCCTTCCTTCCTTCCTTCCTTCCTTCCTTCCTTTATTTAATTGACATTGTGAGAATGGAGGGTGCTTCTAGACCCGGGATCATGTTCTACAGTGAGTAAAAGCATGATTGTGTGTGTGTGTATGTGTGTGTGTGTGTATGTGTGAGAGAGAGAGAGAGAGAGAGAGAAAGAGAGAGAGGGAGAGAGAGAGAGGTCAGGAAAGTATATATTTTACATTTGATAATGCATTTATTTCAGGTGACAACAGTCATACCTATGCACTAACGGTGATGCGAGGTGCGAGTATACATCAAAGCTAAATGTTACTATATATAAATAAAGTAGTATAAAGATAATGGGGGGGGGGGGAATGACTGGGGGGGAAGTCCTATTTGATGGAGGGGGGAGATGTCCGGGGGATATGTCGGGGGGATTCCGGGGGGGGGGGAATGTCCAGGGGGAAGATGTCCTGATACCACCATTGTCATATGTCTTCAATTACACCGTGATGTAATTGGGAAAAAGGAAAATAAATTAAATAGACTCAAACTGCCTTTTAGATATCGTTGACCTCGTCTAAAATAAGATTAATAGTGCAAATATTCGTGACACGTTATGAATGGAACGCTTTGTATGAAAAGAAAAACAGAATATTAATTTACATATAAACGATTTGGGATATAATAAAAACCTCGAAAATGTTTTATTCCCACACAGGTGATATAACACTACTGTATTGATATGCATTATTGCCATGACATCCACACAAAACACCTGAAATATGTAGTTTGAAATATTGTGTTCGGGTTACGACCTTGAACCAAAAAGTACTATCCAATGCAGTGGACGCCTTACATCTATAATCTAATGCAACAATTAACACACGAGACAGCTCATGGATGTAATGTTTTGTTTTTTTCTGCAGTATACCACTACGACCATCTTACGTATTATTAAGATAGCGAATGTTAAACTTTTGTCAGGACTGAAACCGGACGAAACTTTGTCCAAGTGAACAGCACGTTTAAGAATTATATTAAAACATGCCAAGTTAACGAATAGTGCAATATATTCGCACTGGCAACGCTTGTTAGAATACATCCTTCATTGAATCAAACCTTAACTTCTGTCATGAATTGTATGATAATGTGAGTGCCGTCTATGCGAAACTTTAACATTCTTAGGATAAAACGTGCAAGAGTTTTGTTTCATTAGCAAATGAGAAACATATGACTGTAGAAATTCCAATTTTTAACGGCAGTTTAGTGAAAGTTGTAAGGCTACCTTGAACGTTTTAAGAAATGCAATACTTACTTACGTAATAAGCATTTCATATTTTGGTTATGTAGTGTTTTGTTCATATGCTTTCCAAACGCCTGATTTGTGATTCAAGAATGAAAAATGCTACGTATTCAACACTGTTACAACAATCTTATTGGGAAAACTAATTACCGCTAGAATATAGTGCTGTCATTCGTAACTGGCAAACTATTCAATGTAAGATATGGACCCTAATATACATTGTAAGGACATGCTAGCTTAATAGTGGCATCACAAAATGTTATGAAGTGTGTTCCATCGTTGACTGACCATATAACTAAATGTTAAATAGTGACACCGTTGCAAATAGTTAAGTTTATGTACAAGTTGGACTATACCTATTATAATTTAACTTTTCTGACAGAAAACAATCCTGACACAATTAAATGAATGTGTTTATAGAACCATTGACACGCATATGGGCGGGAGGGGGAGAGACAGAGTGGTCCAAAGCGCTCTCCGTTACAGACTGATGTCGTCGCACGTCGGCTCCGCCACAAACATTAATTAGTATCTAGTAATCTAGTTTTGCTGTTAAGACGGATTACAAGCGTTACTCTTACATTTGGGTTATCACATTCTGGATCGGTTTGTTCACTCTAATTAAGGTCAATGACAACCATTCTTCACTATTAGCAGCAGAGGGGGTGAATCGGACTAACTTTTTTCGACATTTTTGATTTTGTCTTCAAAACGGCAATTAGAACCTTCCTGCGAAATCTCATTTTTTAACCAGAAAAAAAATAAGTCTCCATTTGACAAATAGACCCTTAGTGATTTTTGTCTGAAAACATGAGATTTCGCAGGAAATTATACTCAGTACGCGTTTTCATCGTTTAATCAAAAAAGTCGAAAAGTTAGTCCGTTCACCCCCTCTGCTGCTAATGGTTACGGTGAAAATCGTCCGATTTACCCTCTCTGCTGCTATTTCAACCGAATATTTTATCAAGTCCTATACGATATCGTGTCCTCGGGTCTGCTAAATTTATTGTCACAAATCCGTGTGGTTTTGACTGAGCGTGACTAAAGAAATTTCTAAATTGATTATGATTCATATCACCGCTGCACCAGGTCTGATGAATATTTCGTAGCGTATGAGTATCAACGCCGTTAAATACACACAGCAGATTGCAATTATCTCTGATCACTTTTGGTATTTGTGTGTACCGTTGAGTGACATATATCACATCAGTGTTTTTATGCCTGCCTCGGGAAAATATTCTAGCAGGATTTTTTTGATTATCTAACATGATATCATCGTATACCACTAAATTGTTAATACTTCCATCAATAGCATCAATGCTCGGGGCTTCCTCTATATCAGTAATAAATTCAATAATATCATCATCGATTTGAAATTCTTTTGCTTTCTCGTTAAAATCCTTTAGCACTTCATAGCATCGCTGATCGTCTACACTCGGGGCTATTAAATACAATTTGTTCCATTTCATCCATCTCGTTATCAAATTAAGTAGCAGTTGTGTCTTTCCGCTTCCAGATGGTCCGATTATAATCATTCTAATTGAATTCGGCAACATTTCATGATGTTTAATAGGTTCCCGTCGTCGGGTAGCTGAATAATCAATTATATTAATGCCGTTATATATAAATTATGGATCTATATTGTGTGAAGTGTAAAAAACGTACTGGCACAGATGACTTGACGACGATTACAACTAAAAATAACCGATCAGCGCTTTCTGGTAAATGCGTACAATGTAGTACAAAGAAATTTAGATTTGTTTCTAAACCCAAGGAACCTTTAAAAAAAAACGAGGAGGTGATATCGCAGCCAAGCTAGCTAAACTCCCTGGAACCCCATGGGCAAAGTATCCAGGAGAAAAGCACCTTCCAGGATATAGCTACTGTGGACCGGGAACCAGACTTGATATCAGACTCAATAATCAAAATCAGCCCCGACCCGGTGAAGAACCAATAAATGCCATTGATAAGGCCTGTCACCTTCATGATGTTGCTTATAAAAGCAGCAATTTGCAACACAGGCATCTCGCGGATGTGAAATTAATTCATGCGTTAAATGCTATTCCTGATAAATCTTTCAAAGAAAAATTAGCTTCCTTTTTGATAAAATCGGCTATGAAAAGCAAATTGATGTTAGGTGCTGGTAATTAATAACAACATGGAATCTATTTACTATTCTCCAAAAGGATACTGGAGGGGTAAATCAGCAATCCATAAACTCGCTAGCGCTGCAAAAGTGAAAAAAAACACTGCGGCTCATTGGTTATCCAAACAGGCACTATGGCAAATTTATCTACCACCGCCTAAACAAATTCAATTCTCGCATTTTGATGTGACCTTTCCTAATGAAGTTCATCAGGCTGATCTATTATTTTTGCCACATGATCGTGGTTACAAATACGCATTAACCGTAGTTGATATTGCAAGTCGATACAAAGAAGCAGAACCGTTAAAAACAAAATCAGCCACTGAAGTGGCTTCTGCATTTGAAAGGATTTATCGACGAGGTCCTCTGCACTGGCCAAATCTATTACAAATTGATCCTGGCAAGGAATTTCAGGGTGCAGTGTTATCAATAATGAAAAATCATAATGTCACTATCAGACGAGGACATACTGCGCTACATCGTGATCAGGCAATTGTTGAACGGTTTAATAAAACCCTTGCTGAGCGGTTATTTGGATATCAATACGCAAAAGAATTCATCCAAGAAAAAAGATCCCGTGAATGGGTTAAAAGATTACCAGCTGTGATTACTGCACTGAATAATGAGATTACTAGAACAATCAACATGAAACCTATCAATGCGATTAAAAAGAAGTCAATACCCGTACAACCACAAAAAGATTTCCCTAGAAACGCTAGCGTTTCCCAACCAATTCTTGGTAGTAATATCATTGTGAGGTATTTATACGAACCAGGAGAGCTTGAAGGGGGCAGAAAAAGGGCTACTGATCCTATTTGGAGTGTTACTGCACACAAGATATCTACTATAACGATCTACGGGTAGACCTCCAATCTATAAACTGGATTCAACTGCCCCTCAACGAGGATTTACTAGACAGCAATTACAAGTGATACCTGAGGATACTCAATTACCACCACGGGGTCTTAACTAGCACCGTTGCGTCTATTGCACTCAAGACAAGTCAACATCACATTATTTCTGACATGACCGAGATTGTTATTTTTTCTGTCAACGGTAAATTGGCGAGGATCTTTATCCGAATACTGCCAACGCATTATACAATTGCAACTTGCGCAGTGATTATTCTGTTGTTTCTTTAAAGTGATTATTAATTCAGCATCAATGTCAAATTCTCGCTGTTTTTTTTTTGTCTTGTTGTTTGTAACCGGAGATTTTTTTATTAATGATGCTAACATCAATATCATTTATTGTGGTGTCATTATCATCGAAGACAATTCTTCGAAGTTGATTTATTTTTCGTACTCTGGATACTGCGAGATAGACTAAATTCGACCATTCTATGCGATTATCTACCATCCAAACAATTGTATCCGATATAGTCAATCCCTGTGAAGAATGTATTGTTGCTGCGTATCCTAGCGTCCACGGAGATTTATTAGCACGCAATGCATCTTCAACGACATTGATATCAACCAGCACAATATCATTTAATACCAGAATTTGTTTTTGAAATCCTTCGGATTTTGGGCCTGGAATATCAACTTCAATGTTCTGTTTTCGTGTATCCGATGGCCTATAACAAAGAGGCACTGGAAGTGTTGCAAATTTTTGTTTATGCAATTCAAATAACTTCATCTGAAGTGTATCCCTGACTATTTTTCTACTTGCAATGATCAAATCATTTGGTCTCCATGCTTCCCAAAACTCATTCACTGGAGTTTCCGAAATTATTTCACGGGCTATTTCACACTGGATTTTATCCGGTTGTAATCTAATTAGTTTCTTAAATTCTTTTAATTTTTCATCAAGTGATCTATGATCGGTATCAATTTCTTCATAATAGTCTACAAAACCCTTTAGCCATTCATGGGGGGGGATGCACCGACAAATGGTGGTGGTTGGCCGTGATCACCGCACATGACGATTTTTGTGTTTTTTAATAACAACCACTCAAGAAATATTTTTAATACATCTTCTGACATTGTGTCTATTTCATCCCAAATGATAATTTCAGGAATAAATTTCTCTCTCATGCGCTCAGGAGTCCATTTATCTCCCTTCCATCGGAAGAAACTATGATAGGTACAGGCATTAACCCCTCTCTGTATCATCTCTCTTGCAAGTCTGTGTGTTGGTGTTAGCACAATCATATTTGATTTTGAAACACGAAATAACTCAATTGCCCGGGTTATTTTTCCTGACCCACCACAGCCGTTTAAATAAACTGTTTTATATCTACAGATTGGATCAGAACACGGTGGTGCATTAGAAAATTCTGAACACTGATTGCTTTCTAAATAATTATTTTCAATGGTAACATCTGCTGATTGAATATAATCATGAAGCATTTCTTTCTTAATTCTCCATGACCCCCAATTCTCGTTGCCAGTAGCCTTAAAATCAGCTATTTTGCTATTTATGTAAAATGAATCAGTGGCAACTCTAACTGCGGTGTTAGGAAATTTATTGATCATCGAAAACAGATTAATAGAAGCATAACCAAGCATAGAAGCTCTCAAATGTGTATACTGCGGATTGTATCCATCATTGTAAGTAACAATTGTACCCAATTTGGTTCCATCGGACATAAATGCGTCTTTACGATTGACATATAGGCCTTTATTCGTTAAATCCGCGATTACAAAATCGTATTCAGCATTGTCTATAATTAACCGTGAAGAATATCTTGTATTATCGTATTTACCACCCTGAGTGAATTTACCGATTATTCTTCGTCCAAGATCTTTTGCTTCATTGTTTCTGATTTCAAATAACTGTTTGGACCAATCCATGATTTGTTGTTCATTAAAATCAGGAAACAGTTTTCGCTCTTCGCTAATTATTTTTTCTAGATCAGGTTGTGGTAACCAGACTGATTTCTGTGCTCGGTAGGATATAATCGCTTCACTGACAATTAATGATTTTAACATCTTACAATCAAGCATATATCGTAATAACACTATTGGCATCCAGTGTTTTTCAGACATGTGTTTACCAATCCAAAGATAACTACACGGATGAAGTCCTGTAGCCATTTCAAATGATACTACACAAGCGAATCCGATTAAATCAAAATCAGGCAGTGGTCCATTAATAGCAACACTGGTCATTTCGTGTGTGGGGTGTCCAAATCGTTTGAAATATTTCTCGCATTCTCCATACCCAAGAAAACTTCCTGGATAACACGCAATCATATCAACTGAAATAACGGTTTCAGCGGTGTATTTTGTATTCCATAACCCTCCATGGCTGTATTCAAGACAGGACAATCTGACATCTGATAAAAACTCACTTCGTGTTGGTTTCCACGCGTTTTTCTTTCTAGGAAAATGTGCTGCAATTGATGGTACTGTAAAACAGTTTGCTAATAATTGATCGTTGTCTTCCTCCAGAGAGTTCTCTGGAGAAAACTCACTAGCTAGTTGTTTCATTTGATTATGCAGCTCTTCAGTACGGTATAATTCTCCGTTGGGCCTTACAAACTGATCAAATCTACATTCTTCGTCTGAAGTACTATGAAATAGCCACATTGACACAGGATCGTTTTTACTCAAATTGTAAATAGCATCAAATAATTTCTGCTCTGAAAAAAACTCTTCTGTTCCAAACAGATATTTTACGGTTCTATCCCGTGGAAATATTGTTACTGCAGATGACCACGCATGTTCGTTATGATCAATAATCTGTATTGGGGCTCCTTTTGATTTATATTTCGATTCGTATAATACTTCACCGGTGATTGTCGTTACTGATATTGGAAATCTCAATGATGTTTCTAATTTAGCTATATCCTGAATTGTTGCCCCATGCTGTTTCACTGTCAGTTCCCATTCGGTTATTTTTTTTCGTCTTAGATCAGTTAGTTTATTTCCCCGGGACGCATTTGTGAAGTGTTCCATTATTCGTGTTGCTACAGAATTGAGCCCTGTCGAATATTTCATGGGTGCTAGTTTTGCAATATCAGGTTTGTCATTGAGCGGATATATCCCGTAAACAACTGCTGTGACAGGATAAGATCTTTCGTAGTAGGGTTTATCAATTCCAGTCAAAATTCCTGGTTTTGAATCCTGATTCACAGTGACAGTTTTTTTGTCCTTAAGAATGGGTTCAAATTTATCCCTAATGATCCATTTTCCATTATCACGGATAAGGAATTTTATTCGAAAAAAATTTCTTTCTTCCCCAAGACGTGAGATTATCACTGCTGCTTTTTCATCATTCATGGTAGCGTCAACAACACCATCAATTCGAAATGTTGACCAACAATGAGCTGCCCCATCACGCTTGAATTCATTAAAACAGTCTCTGATTTTACTAATCAAGGTTCTATCAAGAATTTTATTCTTTGGTGTATCAGAAACTCTATCAAGATTGAATTGAACACTTTTCCAGGGCTTAATTTTCGATAATCTCTCGAACTCCTCCATACTATAATTAAAACAAGCATTTAAATGAAAGATTTAAGTATAATGAATCATTGCAAATGGCTCATGATTGGATCAGTGACACCGTGTAACAAATCATGCAGAAATGAATTCTGTGGGTATCATATGCAAAGCTTTCGTCGTGGAAGCCTTGGTCCGTTACCCTGTATTCGATGTGGGGTTGGGGTTAGGGGAAAATCGCAATTATGTTTCAGGTGTGGCGGCAAACGATACAGGGAACTAAAACGCTATTATGACAAACGAATAAAAAATGGATTTTCAATCAGAAATTCTGACCCTGACTGTGTGCCTGACAAGGATAAAATCATAAGAACTCCTCAAGACTACATTGAAAGATTCTCCAGTGATGTTATTATTAGACCAAACAATGAATTAGACAAGCAATAGTTAGTATACAAATGAACCAAGAATTCAGACCACATCCCTTGATTACAAATTATGAAGCATCCAGTGATGGTGTTGTAAGAAACCGTAGGCTAAAGAAACCGGTCGGTTTTCTGAGTAATCAAGGGTATTTGAAGTTTGGCGCTGGAAAGAAAATTTATTACTGCCATCGTTTCGTGTATGAATGTTTCAATGGATTGATCAAAGATGGTTTTGTTATCGATCACATTGATTCTAATCCAAAGAATAATTCCTTATCAAATCTGCAAGCTGTTACACAAAGTGAGAATTTGAAACGAGGAAGGACTGGCACTTGCAAAATGGTTGGGAAGAGACCTGTGAAATCTTTTAATACAACAACTAACGCAGAAAAAATATTTCAATAAATGAATGAAGCCAGTGGGTATTTCAATATTTGTAGAGCCTCAGTACGATATGTTGCAGAGGGGATTTATCGATCTGTCATTTCAAAAGAGACAGGACAAAAAATTCGATTTTCGTATGTCTAATAACATCAAGGGAGATAACTCTTTCATAAACAAGGGAGATAACTCTTTCATAACCAAGGGAGATAACTCTTTCATAACCAAGGGAGATAACTCTTTCATAACCAAGGGAGATAACTCTTTCATAAACAAGGGAAATAACTCCCTTAGATTCTGTTTCAGCGGCGGGGTATTGTTTTGTAAGAAAAGAAATCAAATATAAAATGTTTTCAAACGATTATATTCTTTTTTCTAGTGTTTAATGCAAATATTCAGTCTCATTTAAATACTGTGAAACAGCATTAATAAGTAATTCAAGAAAATAAAATAACACACCCTGTGGATTGCTGTATTAAGTCACCTTATATACTCTCTCCCTTAGATTATGTCAACTTGTTTTATGGGTTATCTCCCCTTAAATTGTGATTCAGCGGCGGGTATAATAAATTATTTGTTTTGTAAGAAAAGAAATCAAATATAAAATGTTTTCAAACGATTATATTCTTTTTTTTTAGTGTTTAATTCAAATATTCTTTCTCATTTAAATACTGTGAAACACCATTAACAAGTAATTCAAGAAAATAAAATAACACACTCTGTGGATTGACGCTGCTGTATTAGACACCTTATATACTAAATGAAAGGTTTAAAGCTGGGCTTTCGAAAGCCAATCCGACCAATCAAAAATAACCCACGCCATTGACACGTGTGCGTGGTTGACTTTTCTCAATCATGCAACCGGGTTTAATTTCATGGGTTGCTTTTGATTGGTCGGATGGCCGTAGAAAATCCGCCCCGTCGTTTCATGTTTGTGCTGTCTTGTGCCTTCCCATCATCATTACATCATCATTGAATTATAATCCGTCCTTAATTAAGTTAATTAAGTATATGTATACCTACAATCTGCCACAACACTCGAATGGAGATATATACGGTATTTGTACTGTCCTTAATTAAGTATATGTATACCTACAATCTGCCACAACACTCGAGTGGAGATATAAACGGTATTTGTACTGTCCTTAATTAAGTTAATTTAGTATATGTTGTGACGTCACCCCCCAAGCATATCTTCTGGGCGGTCTAAGATGGCGTTTGCCACGTTAGGCCTCCCTTCCGGAGATGTATGTTTCGGGTTTCCTTTGGGCTTACTTGGATGTGAAGGCAACCAAGGAGTTCCAAAGATGTGTTGTCGTATATATGTAACCTCTAGGTCATTTTCACGTAAACATACCCTCTTGTGATTCTAACCCGTTATTTGACGAGTTAGATTCACTCTTAGGGGAATATGTTTCCGGTGAATGTAAATATAAATGACCTAAAATAAATAACATCCATGGATGTAATTAGCTCTCCGTCACATTTGGGTAGCCCCGTATGGTGTTCAAAAATGAATTACCGTCCAAAAGAAACGGTCATAGGGTCAAATCGAGATTGAAGAAATCTCAGGGAAAAAAAAATGGAAATACTCAAAGAAAGAACCCTATGAAAGAAACAGTGGCCTATATCAAGGGGGCCAAATGACTGACAACCGCTCATCATGGTTGTTATTTATTTTTGTCTGCATTTATATTTATATATATAGAATTAATTTTAAAAAAGATATTTATATATACAGAATTAATTTTAAAAAATATATTTATATATACAGAATTAATTTTAAAAAATATATTTATATATACAGAATTAATTTTTAAAAAAGACATTTATATATACAGAATTAATTTTTAAAAAAGATATTTATATATACAGAATTAATTTTTAAAAAAGATATTTATATATACAGAATTAATTTTTAAAAAAGATATTTATATATACAGAATTATTTTTAAAAAATATATTTATATATACAGAATTAATTTTTAAAAAAGATATTTATATATACAGAATTAATTTTGAAACAAGATATTTATATATACAGAATGAATTTTGAAAATATTAACGGCTCTTTTATTTTTGAAAAATGAATTAGAAATATGTATTATCATATATGAATTCTGAAAATATGAATAGCATTATAGTTGAAATTGCAAAATTGAAAAGCCAGGATATTAGATTGTCAGATGGGTTAAATCCTGATCAAATCAAGTCGGATTTTCAGGATATAGAATACGGAGTTAGCACTAACAAGTATATGCTACCAAAGAAATATGCACTCATCAAAAAAATTCAGAATTCTGTTCGGGACTCTCTTGCATTTTCCAGTGAAGTAGGTGTGTTTGTTCCGTTATATACTATCGTGGAAGGAATACGAAAAGAATTGGGTAACGAATATGAATTGAAAAAGGAAGTTAATTCTAAAATTAGAAACCTACGAACGTTAATTCAAGAAAATGAACAATTTTGATTGCCCGACCCTCAAAAGATTTTGTCATACCGTAAAATCTCTTTGAGATTTTCATTTTTTTAGCATTTTTTGATTGAATCAGTGAAAATATTTCACACTGCGAAAAAAAACTTTTAAGAACTTTTGCCTATGGAAAATCCAATGCAAAATCGACTACTTGACCCTACGAGGTTTTTTACCAAAAATCAATGAAAAATGACAAAAAATCACTGAAAACAGGCAAAAATTGATGAAAAATGGCTAAAATTCATCAAAAATGAGTTTTAACAGCTTTTCCCTATGGAAAATCCCATGTAAAATCGACTACTTGACTGTAAAAATCTCAAAGGAAAACCACCAAAATGGCACAAAATGGCACCAAAACTGTCAAAAAATCAGTGAAAAACAGGCAAAATCACTGCAATAAAAAAATAAAAATATTTCACAGCAATAAAAATTCTATGAGAAAAATATTTGTTATTGTTAGTTGCAGCAATTATGATTTTGAAATGGAAAATCGACTACTTTACCCTACGGGTTTTTTTTATAATAAAAAATCAATGAAAACAGACAAAAATCAATGAAAATCAATGAAAATTGGTCAAAAATGAATCCTAACAGCTTTTCCTTATGGAAAATCCCATGCAAAATTGACTACTTTACTCGACTGAAATTATTGGTGATTTTTGGTTGTTTTTGTCATTTTTTGGCATTTATTGACTGAAATTATCGATTTTTTGGTCAAAAATCATCAAAAATGAATCCTAACAGCTTTTCCCTATGGAAAATCCCATGTAAAATCGACTACTTGACTGTAAAATCTCAAAGAGATTACCACCAAAACTGTCAAAAAATCAATGAAAATCAATGAAAAACCACCAAAAATCAATGAAAAACCACCAAAAACAGTGAATATTTCACAGCAATAAAAATAAAAATATTTCACAGCAATAAAAATAAAAATATTTCACAGCAATAAAAAATTGGACCGTTAAGGGAAGGAATCATCGATGGGGGAAATTGTTTTGCAATTGAAAAATGGTTTCTGATTTCAAATAATGGTCAATGAAGCATTAACGACCCGATTGGCTCGTGAACGATTAGATGCAATTAAGAAATTTATACCAATTCGCGACTCTGTCAGGAATAAACTGCAACAACGACAGAGTCTTCAGACTGATTTTGCTGAGGGATCTGAAGAGCTGTTTAAACCAATAACTACAACAACGAAACAGATAGTGTCAACAATCTCTGAAGAAGGAGAGACTTTTCTCCCTGTGTTAGAAAAAATAGCAAAAAGAACTAAACAAACAAAAAAATCATTAAAAACACTTCCTCAGGATATATCAACCGCTTCAGAACGAAAATTTGAAGGATTTCAGGAAGAACTAGTTAGTGGACAACTACCTATATCAATTATATTTACCAATAGCGCTAAAAAACGAATTCTCAACGAGGATATAGACAATTTAGGTGAATTTGCTGCTAACAGCTATGATTCACAAGAGAAGTTTTTCAAGGACAATTATACGAATTATAGAATGTCACATAATGAATGGGCTGATATAGTGTATGAAATAAATACTGGGAATTTAGATAGAAGGATGAAGGAATACAGGGACTTCAAGAGAAAATTTCAACTCCATTTAAGACAGCCATACGATGAGAAGGAATTTCTGGGGAGTGGAATTTCAGGGGAAAATCGTCTAGTTGGAAACGCTAGCGTTTCATGTCCTGGTAATATTCTCAGCGATATATCACGATTAGAAGTTCTCATCGGAGGAAAACGAGCTGGAAATAACTCTCCAGAAATAATTAATGAAGCAGCTGATATCTGTAGACGGTTATTTCAAGGTGGTATCATGGATATCAAAACATATCGAGATTTTATTGGCGAGTTAGCGGAAAGTGGGTATCATAGTGACTGAATTGATTAGATAAATAACAATTGAAAACACTAGTGTTTTTATAATAATGATCATACACTACAATCATGATAAACCAAACCCCGTCTATGTAGTTAATTCACGGTTGCCAGTTTATAGAGCATACTATGGAGATGGTTTAGGCAATACCATTGCAGGGTTATTTACAAGAATGGCCCCAAAAGTGATGCCGTTAGCTGAACAATTAGGAATGAAAGCCATTGATGTTATTCGTGATAAGGGTATTAGTACTGTTGGAGATCTTGCCGGGAAAGCGTTTTCAACTGCGAAGAATAAAATAACATCATTAGTGAGACGAAAAAAGAAACAGGTACCATTGCCATCTACAGCAGAGATGCCTGCAAGTGTTAGTAAAATTATAAATAACGCAGTAGATGAAAAATTAGCATCATTGGTGACTCCAAGTGACCAAAATAACATGATAGCAAACATGATAGCAGGAAGTGGCTTTAAAAAACCACCTAGAAAACGCTAGCGTTTTTCACGATGAAATGGAAAATCCGATTTAGACTCTGATAAATAGAATAAAATGTTCAAAAGGTCACCTGATCCAGCATTTGATATGGATGCCCCAGTGCGTAAAGATGATTCTGTACGCGATTTTCAATTTTATTCTTATCACGCAGTACAACCAGATCTCCGATCACGAATTGAACTTCAAGTTCATGATACCAGTAAATACTTTTTGCCTTGTGAAGCGTTTATTGAAGTAGAAGGAGAACTTGTAACAAATGATGCTGCTCATAATGATCCACCATACGACAATAACCCAACTATCAAAGTCGGTTTTGTTAATAACGGTATCATGGCGTTATTTGAAAGCGCTAGATATCTCATTGATGGAAAAGAAATTGAATCCATTGACCGTGAAGTTGATGTGGCTACAACAATCATAGGGTTAGCGAGATATTCTGATGATTATACAAGATCAGCGGGTCCATCTATGATGTTTTCTAAGGATATTACTGATCACCCTGAACACAACCAGTATTCTAGAGTCAAGGCAACACATGCTTCTTCAGTTAATCCAGCACCAGCCGGATATGTAAGACCAGCTGGTGATTTTGATGTCATAAATAATATTACTAATTACAACCTAGGATTTGCAACACGCGTAGCAACGTTGCATGGACAGCGTCGACGATTTTCATGTGCGATTCCACTGCATCATATTTTCGGATTCTGTAGAAATGTTAGAAAAGTTATTTATGGAGCTAAACACACATTAGCGCTTGTACGAAAGGGTACTGATAATGATGCAATATGGCGTGATGCTGGTGTTGCTGATGGTAAAGTCATTTTATCAAAACTATCATTGTGGATGCCAGTGTTAACTCCATCAATCACAGCAGAAGAAAAATTGTTATCATTTATGGACCAAGGAGGAAAATCATTGTTGAGTTGGTTATCAGTGACTACGGATATCAAACAGGACAATGTTGATGGTACATTCACATGGCACCTGGCATCAAAACAAGGGGTTTCAGCTCCATGTCATATATTTATTGCATTACAGAATAATGCACGAGTTGGTACTCAAGAACGAAGTCATATGATATTTGATCAGTTAGGTGTTAATGAAGTCTCACTGAGAATAAACGGCCAGCAGGAACCATCTGAAGATGTGCAACTTGATTACAATCACAACCATATTTCACGTGTCTATCATAACCTGTTGTCATTTATGGCACGTGATCAAAATGTGGATACTGGTTTGCAAATATCACAATTGGATTTTAAAAGCCTCTATCCGATTTATTACTTTTCGCTGGAACATCTTGATTTAACAAGACAATCTGTCGTTGATATACACTTCAGAGCCCGTGTAACCCGTCCTGGTGGTATTGCTAATTATAGAGCGGTTGCTGTCATTCTCAGTGATAAATCAATGCTACTTGAAGGTGTTGGAGGAAGAATGAGATTTATTGATGCACCAGTAGAAAATATGTAAACGATTTAGAATCAATCAATTATGTATAACATGTCATATAGTGTTATTAGTGTTGCGTTAACTCCTGGTCAAATCAAAAAATTGCAATCAGAATCGGCTAAAAATTGTGGAACCACAATCACGTTGAAACCTAATCAAATGACTGGTGGTGCAAATAAATTATCGCTGACAACTCGTCAAGTGAAACATTTCAATGATGCTTTCAAGGATAAAAAAGGTGTTCAGATTACTCTTTCTGCGGCTGCTATCAAAAATATGATTAAAACAGGCGGTATATTCCCGTTGTTAGCTGCAATACCAGCATTGATTGCAGCAGCAGCCCCAGCAGTGGCTAAAGCAGCGGCGTTAGGAGCCGTTGGTACTGCAGCAGGAATGGCACTAAAGAAGGCTACAGGAAAGGGGTATAAAAAAAGGGAAAGGGTCTAAGACTACCAGGAACCCCGTATTCATGGTACAGCGGAAAAGGTCTGAGACTACGAGGAACCCCGTATTCATGGTACAGCGGGAGATCCGTTCACGGATCAGGCCTGAGACTACCAGGAACGGTTTATTAACTCAAAAATCTTTGATGGTTCCCATGTCCAATTTTGATTTAATGGATGCTGCTAAAAAGCTAGCGATTAAAAATTTCAGAGGTGTTTTTATGAAAGATCAATTACCACATCAACCAAACAAAACTGAAACAGGTATTATTAATCTCGATAACAGCACCGGACCTGGAACTCACTGGGTTGCATACGCTATTGATCCACGTGGGATTGTCTATTTTGATTCATATGGATTAGCCCCGTCAAAAGAGTTTATGCGTTAGATAAAAAAAATTTCAATGAAGACTTGGTATTCTACGCTACCAACACAACAAATCAATGATCCACCAATATGCGGCAGCGAAGTATTAAATGTCCTTGATGCTATTTCAGCATCTAGAAAACCACCTCATATTGTCGTAAATGAATACACTAGTAATCGCTGGCAACGACGGAGTCGTCAAAAACGATTTTAGAGAGTGGTGTATAAAATATCATGATCGATATTTGGGGGAGATCTTTGAAACCCAAACCCGATGACACTGCAACCGGTGATGTAAAAAAACTAATCAAAGATGAAATAGCTGAGACGTTAAATTTAGTAAATGTTGACCCGAATGAAATAGTTGTATTTCAAGACAAACAGGGTAAATTGAAAACTAGTAATATTTCTCTGGATGATATTTTAGTTAAACAACGAAACGCAATCGAGAATACTATCGCGTTATTTTCCGATCAGGGTAAACTCAAACCGGGTGTACTTTTTTCGACGATTACAGACAGATTTAAAACTCTCAACGATTCTGCGTTGGAACTAGCAACACTTCAATCTAAAACCGAAGAACACATAAAACAGTTTACCGCATTTCGTAGAAATATCATTGATAAATTTATTGGAACTACATTCGATAAAATTGAACTAAAACTTCCGGATATCAAAAAATCCATCGATGAGACGAAAACCTTCATCGAAGCCATCAAAGGGGATGCAACGAAGATGATAACAGTCATTGAAAAAACAAAAAGTCCTCATGAGAAAACCAATAACGTAGTATACACGATCCAACACGGATCATTTGAGTGGACACCTACAAACAACAAATTAGATATCACTGCAACCGTCAAGGGCATTTATCGATTAACAATAGTGACACCATTGACTCAATTTAATATTTCATCGTCCAGTTCATCTGGGGTCAATAATACGATTTCAACGATCATCGACAAGAATACAACTGAAAAGTTAAATTTGGTTAGGGTTTCAACAACGTGGTATGTGGAATTCGTAGCGGATTTAAGTTGAAAATTGCAAAGCAATTTCACTAACGGTTTCAATTGAAAACGCTAGCGTTGTTAAAATAAAAATGATTTCATCATCGCAATATCGCTATGATCAGGTCAGAGAGTATCAAAATAGACTCAAAACCCTGTCTGAGGAGTATGCAATGAAAATTAAAAAATATCGCAGGAGAATTACCGCAATTGATATTACTGTGTACGCTGTGAGTGGTGTAATCACCGGAGCCGGTATTATACTGTCTTCAGTAACAATGATGGCCCCGATAGCTGTTCCAATTTGCATTTCTGCGGCAACAACAATCGCTGGAATAATTTCAATAATAACAAAAAAAGTATCATCATGCAGCCAACGGAAACTACAAGACTATGTGATTAAATTTCATGTTGTGTCCACTGCATACTCGCAATTATCCTCATTGATATCGTCATCGCTCGATGATACAATTATATCAGAGAGTGAGTTTTCAGCGATGGTAGATATATATGATTCTGCGATGTCAAAATTAGAAATACAACATGAGTATAATAACGATGACAACACAGATGGAATTACTTCAACAAATAGTGGAGAACACAAACCCAGTACAAACCAGCATGATCTCAATAACATCAACGAGTCCAGAATTCAGTGTGAATTTCCCCTCTCCGGTCCCAGTGAAGGAGATAGCGCTAGCAAAATTACGAGTATACCACAGTTGGCCAAATATTAGGTCAAAATCATTTGGTGGTCAACAACCGAATAATTCACTGGTATTTGCAAATAAGAATAAAGACGACGGTACTCCAGACTGGAACGTTGTTTCCATACCAACCGGATCATACCAAATTGAACAAATCAATAATGAATTTGCGCGTAGAATAAAATCGATTACTGGAAAAGAGTCAAAAATAGCTATAACAGTTCATGAGCCAACACTGTCATCTGCCATTGAAATAAGCACAGAGGGTTATGTCGTAGATATCTATCAAAGCTCAATAAGGACCGTACTAGGATGGCCTGAAATCCCACCCGGGAGGAAAACCGTTGATTTACCAGAACCAAAAAAAACTGATTATGTCACAGACAGGATAAAATCTGATAATCCAATAAAGAGTTATATCGATTATGACAAATTGTATTTTTTTATTGAATTGGTAGATCCTCCCACTAGGAAGATCTACTACATTCATCGACCGGATGACCCCACTGTAAATTTCGGAGCGATGAATAGAGATATTTCGTTGTTGTTTATATCCCTTAGATCCGGCACTCTCACCCGAGATGAATTTATCAGCGTTGTAGAAACATGTAACAAAATCATCAATGACATGGAAACATTTAATGCGCAAATCATTCAAGAGGTATTAGGTGACAGTAATCCTAAAACAAGAGATTTATTTGCAGCAGACTATAAGATCCACATAGAAGATATTCCAACATTCAAACTACCAGGATATAACGTACCACAACTAACAAAACATCTCAGTGATGCCATCGATATTGGTTTTAAAATAATTCATGATACGTGGAAAAAAACACCATCAACTATCCTGACACACAATAATGACCCAGATGGTGGCGGCAGGCATATTGCTCCGTTCAATGTGAATATTTCATCGGTGATAGCGATCAATTTAGTGTGTGATGTTATCGAAGGAAGCTATCAAATAAATTTAGAACGATCAAATCAAGCTCAGCAAGGATATATTTTGTATTCATTTGCACCAACAGCCCCTCCAGGATTTTTAATAATCGAGTCTCCGGTGAATCCAGTCTATATGCGATGTCATAATAATTCATTAACCAGAATTAATTTCAAACTCACTGACCAGTCCAATAATCTGATTGATTTACAAGAGGAGGTTTTACAAATTAGTCTGTTTGCAAAGTCCTAAGGACTTTCATCCTGAAAGGATTTTCGCCCTAGGACCGGACTTGATAAAATATTCGGTTGAAATAGCAGCAGAGGGGGTAAATCGGACGATTTTCACCGTAACCATTAGCAGCAGAGGGGGTGAACGGACTAACTTTTCGACTTTTTTGATTAAACGATGAAAACGCGTACTGAGTATAATTTCCTGCGAAATCTCATGTTTTCAGACAAAAATCACTAAGGGTCTATTTGTCAAATGGAGACTTATTTTTTTTCTGGTTAAAAAATGAGATTTCGCAGGAAGGTTCTAATTGCCGTTTTGAAGACAAAATCAAAAATGTCGAAAAAAGTTAGTCCGATTCACCCCCTCTGCTGCTCTATTGTATGCACATATAATACTTTTATTTATAAACAAAAGCAGACAATGGTAACACACCTACGTATGCACATAAATCATAAGGCAAAAGATTAATTACATTTTAATTCTAAAATCGATCTTTTATTTAAACATCTAATTTATAACTGAATTTATAGTGACATATAAGTGACGAAGTTGTCCAAATAACTCTTAAATTCATTTGTCTCCAATCACTCCAACATCAGTTCAAGTTTTAAGCATTTCTTCATTACTAATCGTCCTCGTGTAAGTTAGACAGTTGATTATTATGTACGCAGAAAATACGTATATTGCGAAAAAAACACACAGAGAAAGAATCAACTTCGATCGCTTAATTTATGACCTAGTATCATTTAACTAGCTAATAACGTAAAGAGCAAAATGGTAGACTTTAATCATCGACTAATTACCTGTGAAAACGAGTAAAATTAGATCTACTTTGTTGATTTAAATATATATATATATATATATATATATATATATATATATATATATATATATATATATATAACAACGTATGATTTACAGGCTTATAACTACACCATATTTTCCACCTGGCGAGATTAACGATATATGCAGTCCCTTCTTTATTCCAACGAGTAATTTACCGGTTTCCTACCGTATATCCTGCCACTGCAATCACACCACCAATGTACACCACTAGACATTCATTTGCTTTGGCCTGACTTCACTACTAGTCAACCATGGCATCACGGAAACTCACTAACTAGGTAAGTAGGTAGGTTTGTTTGTTTTGTTTTTAGGATTTAACGCCATTTTCAACACAAGATACATGGTGGCCAGTATTAATGGTGGAGGATGAACCCGGAAATCTACGGAAA
The DNA here is from genome assembly GCA_030141615.1 of Unio pictorum. Taxonomy (NCBI): domain Eukaryota; kingdom Metazoa; phylum Mollusca; class Bivalvia; order Unionida; family Unionidae; genus Unio; species Unio pictorum. Next base: position 6,482,154 of record JARLTB010000047.1, on the reverse strand, counting down.
GAACCACCGACACACGAGACTCGAATCCACGCAGACAGAGGTGAGATGGCTGTGATCTGTAACGGACAGTGCTTTAGACCAGTGGGCCATTCGGGGCCCTAGGTAGGTAGATAGGTAGGACAATAGATATGTGTATGTGTGGATTGATGGATGTATGGATTTACGAACATAATAACAAATGTATCAATGTAGTCATGCAAAGTTATCGATAGATTGATGGATGAATGCTTTTTATATTTTTGTGTACGTGTGGATGTATGTCATAAATGAAAATATAACAAAACTAATTAGCAAATTTCAATGCTGGCAGTTAAATTTTGTCTATTTGTTTTGTTCTGTTTTCAAACGCTTTGTTTTTGACGAAGTTTACGATTTACCTGTAAAAGTTATTTACTTATTGTTATCTTTATCTGTTTTCTTTAATTTTACCTAGCATTGTTATTTCCATGAATATATTGACTGACTAATGTTCGTATGCCAGTAACAGTGAATGTGAATAGATGGCATCTAATGTGCATTATAGTATGAAAGCATCAGGTACGCATTACAACTATCTTCTTAATATTTGACTGAAGTTTATTCAGTAATTATTTGTTTTATATTCGACCCATTGAATTATCTTCAAATAACTACAACAAAGAAACACATATGTATGTATGTATGTATGTATGTATGTATGTATGTATGTATGTATGTATGTATGTATGTATGTATGTATGTATGTATGTATGTATGTGCGTGTGTTGCATGAATACAGAAATCAAAGGATATTAATCAAAGTTGATAAACTCCATGCGTCTGTCAGGAGACGTTGGTCAGTTTTGACATTCGGAATTATAATTAGACTGCTGACCCAACTGACCGCGGCCCCATAAAGCTTTATATACCGCATTTAGATAATTATTACACTTACTTGTAACATTTAATACGCTATTTTGCAGGTTTTTTTTAAACAATCCGCTGAATCAATTTTATTGTAATACGCCCTACCATCTAATTGATTTGCCTTCATTTGTGGAGATGTTTTTGCTGATATACCTATATATGTTGTTGCTTCTTGTTGTTATTTCGATGACAATTTGTTGACGAATCTTTAGATGGGCACAAAATTCTTTTTATGAACGTGTTTTGAGAAATCGACTAAAAATCGATAACGGAGGTAACCCTGTTCATTCGACTAAATGACAAATTGATATTGCTCGTTAAACAGTTTTTGTTTCGAAACAATCTTTTACACGTCTTAACTTCTGTTAAAATGCAACATCATCATCATCATCATCATCATCATCATCATCATCATCATGTTCTTATTGTTTTACTTCTTTTCCAGGATACAAGTACTGCCCCTTCAAAAACAACGTTATATTATTAGAGGACGACAATCATGTACGCTTCAATTTAACTCATGTACGTTATGAGAATTGTTTTTAAAATAAATATTGTTCAATGGATGTCTTTACAGGTTAAGTCGCATGTAGGTAAGCAAGCAAACAATGATGTCATTCACCATCATTATATATGTGTTTATGTTGGAGGCATAGTTTAAAACAAAGCAAAATCAGTAGCAGTCTTAAACGTTCACTACGTTGACGGATTTAGGGTTCGCATTTGCTTTGCTTCACAACCTAATCAAATTTTTCATTCAGTTCCTCCATTTAGTTTATCAATAAAAAGCACTGAAATAAATTTCTAGTAAATACAAATCTGCTTCGTTGGCGTTAAATATAAATACTTCAAATAATAATAATAAAAAAATAATATACGTATGCAATGATCCATTTCCGATATCTGACCGTGTAGTAATGGGAGCCATTACGTTTCGCAAAAGGAGTAAAGGGGAGGCCTTAAAAGCGCATTGGAGATTATTCGCGAAATGTCGTAAAATAAGATAGTTTTATGTGAAAAGGAATATCAGTATTTCTCGTTGAAATACGTCCTTATAAACAAATATCATTCAGAATTATTGAAAACATTTGTTTCAATCATTTATTATTAAGAATTTAAAATAATCCTTTTTAATATTTAAAACGAAATATTAAAAATATTCTGACATGAAATTACATATCAGTTATGATGCAAATTGTTCTCATAATTCCACTCTTCAAGTATAATCGAGTCGTTAATATATATATATATATATATATATAACTTTCAGTCTTATTGTAAACGAAATGGTGTACCAAACAGGACAATTAGCAAGGGAAATGAAAACAAAATGGTGTACCAAACAGGACAATTACCAAGGGACATGAAAACGAAATGGTGTACCAAACAGGACAATTAGCAATGGAAATGAAAACGAAATGGTGTACCAAACAGGACAATTAGCAAGGGAAATTAAAACGAAATGGTGTACCAAACAGGACAATTACCAAGGGAAATGAAAACGAAATGGTGTACCAAACAGGACAATTAGCAAGGGATATTAAAACAAAATGGTGTACCAAACAGGACAATTACCAAGGGAAATAAAAACGAAATGGTGTACCAAACAAGACAATTAGCAAGGGAAATGAAAACAAAATGGTGTATCAAACAGGACAATTACCAAGGGAAATGAAAACGAAATGGTGTACCAAAGAGGACAATTAGCAAGGGAAATTAAAACGAAATGGTGTATCAAACAGGACAATTAGCAAAGGAAATGAAAACGAAATGGTGTACCAGACAGGACAATTAGCAAGGGAAATGAAAACAAAATGGTGTATCAAACAGGACAATTACCAAGAGAAATGAAAACGAAATGGTGTACCAAACAGGACATTTAGCAAGGGAAATTAAAACGAAATGGTGTACCAAACAGGACAATTAGCAAAGGAAATGAAAACGAAATGGTGTACCAGACAGAACAATTAGCAAGGGAAACGAAAACGAAATGGTGTACCAGACAGAACAATTAGCAAGGGAAACGAAAACGAAATCGTGTACTAGACAGAACAATTAGCAAGGAAAATGAAAACGAAATGGTGTGCCAGACAGAATAATTAGCAACGGAAATAAAAACGAAATGGTGTACCAGACATAACAATTAGCAAGAGAAATGAACACGAAATGGTGTACCAAATAGAACAATTAGCAACGGAAATAAAAACGAAATGGTGTACCAGACATAACAATTAGCAAGAGAAATGAACACGAAATGGTGTACCAAATAGAACAATTAGCAAGGGAAATGAAAACGATATGGGGTACCAAATAGAAAAATTAGCATGAGAAGTGAAGCATGAACGATATATAGTTTCTGAACTTAGTACGTTATTTAATCAGTAAAATCATAATATGTTAAATATGTTTTATGAATATAGGTTCACGTTCAATTCTATTCCCTTTAAAAAGTTTACTTAATTGATAAATGTTAGTCGTTACATAGTTTTCATCAATGCAACGAGTTCAGCGTTTGTGATGCGGTAAGAAATTTCGGTACACAAAATGGAATGATATTTATACTTAGCTTTTTTCATTTTGGTTTGAGCAGATGCATTTATTAGAAACATCTTAGACTAGCTTCAAATACAAATATAAAGCAATATGTGTTTAATGCAAAGTAATCACAAAATATACATAAATGCATACATACATACATACATACATACATACATACATACATACATACATACATACATACATACATACATACATGCATACATACATACATTTTGGATTCTCTCCCATTGTCTTGCGAAATTTGTTGCAGTGACAAACACTACAGTACTCCGAAAGATACCTTACTTTCTAAAGCAGTACAAATGATTGTTTGTTTGATTAGGATTTTTAACGTAGCTTTAACAATTTTTCAGTCATATCGCTACGATGTCTGCATTGAGGCAGTTTATAGTGATGTCTAGCACTGAGACATCATGCCGCAGACATGTAGCATGATGTCTCACCCAGTCACATTATCCTGACACCAGGCCGACCAGTCCTAACACTAACCTCTTAATGCTGAGCGTCAAGCGAGGCAGCTGTTAGTACCATTTTTGTAAGTCTTTGGTATGACTCGGCCGGGGATCGAACCGACGACCTCCCGCTTCCGGGGCGGACGCTCTAACCACTAGGCCACCGGTGCGGTTAGAGGTTCAGTACAAATGAAGATACGTATATGCATACAAATATATATATATGTGTGTGTGTGTGTGTGTGTGTACTTGACTCAGTAAGAAAGAAGAAAAAATATTTTTCCTGGTGAGATTGTTTTTGTGTTACGTGAGGAGTCAAAAAGTATGAATTGGTTCAAACACCAATATGGATTATCTCCCTTTGTCTATGATTTTTTTTTTTTTTTTTTTTTAATTTTTTTTTTTTTTTTTTTGCAAATTGACCAACTGTACATTACTGAAATATACCAAACTTTCTAAAGTAGTACACAAAATATATATCCATGCATACAATCATGCAAGCATATGTGTTTATATACTTGAATCAGAAAGAACAAAATATAATAACAACACGATCCATCATGGCTTTATTTGTATCCATTGTTATGTACCACCAATAAAACTTGCTTGATTCAAAAACAAATTTAGATTATTGACATTATTCTTGCAGCATGCTTAGGAAATAGAAAGGCAGAGTGATTCTTAAGATTTATGATTTGGTGAAGAAATGTATGAAGAGTTTGGAGGAAGATCTAACTAGTCTCACATTACAATTAATGTCTTATACTTATGTAAATGATACACATTACAGTTAATGTCTTATACTTATGTAAATGATACACATTACAGTTATAGTCTTTCTAGAGTCAAAACTGAATTTCTCATCATTAGCTTAACATCTTTCACATGAAGAAAGTTCCTAAAAAGATGTCAGATGATTGTAAGAAAGATATTTTTGTCTTTGAAAAGAGAAATGGGTTGTAATTTATTATTATTATTATTATTATTATTATTATTATTATTATTATTATTATTATTTTTATTATTATTACCATCATTATTGTTTTTATTATTATCATCTTTAGCATTATTAATATTATTAATTATTATTATATTAGTTTTATCATCATCATCATCATCATCATCATCATCATCATCATCATCATCATTATTATTATTATTATTATTATTATTATTATTATTATTTTAATTACCATCATTATTATTTGTATTATAATCATCTTTATTATTATTATTAACATTATTATTATTATTTATTATTATTATTTTTTAAAAAGTATTATTATTATTATTATTTTTTAACCTGTAGAGGAGTTCAAAAGCAGTAAAAAAAAGATGAGGGCTGTTTCATTAATACATACTTGGAACTTGGGAAGACACATTCCACATGGAATAGTCACCAGAAAATTCACTACTATTAATTTTGATTTCCTTTTGAGCATTGTTATAAAATCAATTTTATTGTCATAACATGTTTTGTTGTCATGTTCATGCTGTTTAATAATCAATGTTTCAAATAGACTTTTAAAAGTTTAAATCTTGACCAAGGGTTATTTATGCTCCAGGATTCAGTTGTTTTATTTTGGTTTCTCTTTGTTTTCTAAATTATGAAAAAGAATTTTAGAATGATTAAAATATATAGGATTTCTATTATATGTCAAGAATACCTAAAATGTGTAATGTTAATTGGTTATTTGATAATAGTTTAGATTATTTGTTATTCATTGGTACATATTTTGGGCAAACCAATAGAGTTTTAGAAATTGTTCAGATTGTTAGAAGTACTGGGTTATTTTATTAAAATAATAACTCCTAACTCTATAACGTATTGAACATAATGGAAGATCACATGCTGCGGTAGGCGGCTGACCATGCAGCGTAACATGCACTGTATTGATAATGTAGGGATGGTGTTGTTTCACTGTCAACCTGAAGTTCTGCCACACCAAAATTTTTATGCAGGTGCATACATCTTAGTCTCTCTCTTTATCCTCGTTTTATTTTTATTTGGATTGCAGTTAAGTTAATTTTTGTTTTTATACTAACTTATTGTATTTATTTATAAACAAAATTTGTATAACATGAACAAAAATGAAAGAAAAGACAAACAGAACTCAATAGTTGAGTTGTTTCCCTTGTGTAACAGTGTTTCAACATAAAACTTGCATTCTATGTTTGTAATGTTTATAACAATACTGTATCAATTTTGTGTCAAATATTACATTACTTTTTAAAATTATTTTTCAAATTCAAGTAAAATTAGTTTATAAATGTTTCCAGAGAAGTTTGAATTAGTGACAAATTTATATTTTTATTTTCTTGTAATTTTTAGCTACTTTAATATTTTAATTTTATCTCTATAACAAATATATTTAGGTTTTAAATTTTTTACCTAGCTATGTCTGCAGTATATTAACAATAAGCTGCTGATAGTGATGTAGTAGTACCGTTGTCTTAGGAATGTGCCCATCCCATTGGGACACTGTTTCAAACTGTTTGTCTAAGAAAAGGCAAGTAATCTTTCTTTATTTCGTTCTGGTTCTTTTCAAATGTGATTCCTTATTTATAAGCAGGATAACTCATTCAGAAGAAGAATTAAACTCTGATTAACATGATATACTTATCAATGACCTTCATATTTTAATGGTTTTTAACCTCCACAATAGCAACTACTTAAAAAGAACTGATGTAAAGCTGTTATCTACTGTCTTGAATGAGTGGCAGTGCAATGCATTGGCTGAATTGTTGCTACTACATAAGATTTTGATGTTGTTGTTGTTGAAGGATTAATGTCATTTTTCAGCACACCAGAGGCGTAGCGATGATATTTTGCGCCCGGGGACAAACTATAAAATTGGCGCCCCAGCGATCTTGTGACAGATTTATTACCCATGTTTTCTTATTATAATGTAACGTTGCAAGCCTCATTTTGGCGCCCCTGTACCTTGGCGCCCGGGGACATATGTACCCCCCGCCCCCCTCCCTACGCCTCTGCAGCACACGATAGGTTAGTAATAATGGTGGAGGAAGAATCCGGAAAACTGGAGTGAACCACCGACCCACGAGAAGCTACAGGCAAGTTTTATCACATAACCGCATTGGCCGAACCTGAGACTCAACCCATACAGACAGAGGTGAAATGGAAGTGATCATTAACGGAAAGTACTTTAGACCACTCGGTCACTTGAGGAGACTGCATAAGGTCTAAAGGATTGTTATTTGTGCTACAAAATGAATGGGATTATGTGCAACCATGTGTGAAGATTGGGTTTGTGACATGTTGTACTTTGATACAGGAAAAGGTTCTGAAAGCATGTTCTTTGTATTAAGCTTCATCCATACTGTTATCAGCTGTAAAATCCTTTATTTTAGATACATTCTCAATTTGTATTACAGTCATCATATTCTAACTACTGTGTTGACTTTTGGCATGGTTAATGCATAATACGATATTGTTTGATATATTGATATATCACCCCCACGCCCCATCACATAGAATTAAAAACCAGCACCCCTCCTCATAATACATAAATATCCCATAAATTTTCAAATGTTTATGCCTATAAAGAATATGTACAAAAAATATCAGATATAATTTAAACAGAATACAAGATTGTAATAAAATCTACACATATTTATTGAGGTTATATCACAAGACAGGAACAAAATAAGCCATATATGAAAAGAAACTAGAAAACATGTACTAGGTAAAATGAAAGGAAGATATCATACTATTATAAATCAGCAAATATGCAAATTATAAATGCAATATCAAATACAATAATATGAACCTACATACAATGCATTAAGTTACAGAATCGGTACAATACTGAAATAATGAAGCTTATATACTTAAGGGGTTCATAATGAGGTACATATATCTTAAGGGGTTCACTTTTTAAACAAAGCTCAAGTAATGTACTGCTGATTCACGACTAGACCTAGTTATTATTTCTCCCTTCCTCTTTTATTCTAGTAATAAACTATGAACTTTTCAATATCGTAGCTTTATAATGCTACCAAGAGCTGACAACAGTTACTATGTAAATGGTTGTAAATGAGGCTAACTGAGTGAAATATGCTTAAGATGTTAATATAGATTTGAACTCACTGTCAATAAGAGTTACAAAAAAATTAAAACATAATAATTTTGCAACTATATATTTTACTGTGTTCCAAGCAATATGTTTAGCAATAAAATGCTGAGATTATATTTCAAAACAGAAATCATTTACAAAATGGAGTGCTCAGAAATTACATTAAAACAACCTTTAATGTGACATCATTGTTTGACTTGACAACAAAGAAAGTGATCTCACTTTGAACTGTGTCACAAAAACACCACCTGTACCAGTATGTACATATTCTAAAACGATATTAAAAGTCAGAAATATAGAGATTTCAATATTTTTCCAAGATGTACCCATAACAATCTAATGGATCGGCACATTCTAAATGGTATTGTATGTTATTATTTATAATATATTTCTGAATCTTTAATAACGTTCTCTGTTTATAAAAATTCCTCCTAGTCTTTGAAGACATTTATATTCCAATTTTTGTCCCATCAAAACTAATATACATATCAATGGTTTTGTACCAGTAATTTGAAGAACATGTTGGCATTGACCAGCATGGAAGTGAACAATTGTAGACTGCTTGGTATATGCAGCAATTTTAATATGTTATTAGCTGTGTCATGCCATAAAAATAAGTGTTAAGACATGTGTCTCAGGTTACGCAAACTCAGCAAAGAGTGGCGGACTTGAATGGATATCGAACCTGTGACCCTTAGATTGCGAGTATGGTGCTCTACCATGCTAGCCACTAACAGTCCCCAATATGGCACAGTAATTAGACATCGTTGATTTGCACCCAAATAAAATCAAGTCTTTTATTTCCAATTGATATGCAAATGCTAAACAAAAGTTACAGCTATATGGTAGCAAATACAGAGATCAAATAACCGGACTGTCAGCACATATAATGTCACATTATTTACAGTTGCCCATATTACATGATATACACAAGTTTGCATAAAGTCATGCATATTGGCCAATATTTATAACTATGTACAAAATATTTGCTCACTACACAAGTTTTTACACACATACACACATATTTATATATATACATATATATCTGTGTGTGTGTGTGTGTGTACTGCATAGTCGGCTTCATTTTTCATTTCAAGTCATTCAAAACAATTGTATCTTTATGTTATCTGAGATTAAATAAGTCTATAATTATTTCCAAGACTGTTGGTGTCGCTACAACTATGAAGTATAGTATAACCCTCCAAACCAGACACTAATAGGTCATAATAAAATTGTTACCTACGCATTTGTTTACATTCTGATTTCATTGCATTCATTTGAAATTCTTGTTATTATTTAATTTTGTGTCATGGTGTTTTCTTTTATAAATGTACAGGTTTCATACATTCCATAGGCCAGTGAATGACAGAAGTAACTTTTAAGATGTTATTATCATGTACATCTATTAATATTGTATTTATAAAATTATATGAGTTAGAACCCACGGTTAATGGACCGGTTAATGGACCATATGGATAAAATCACATTGATTGAAATATAAAAAGTTTTTAAAGACTGATCTTTTACAATGTATTTTGCCTAACATCAAACTGAACTAATTGAAAATATTCAAGCAAGTATAATGTATTGCTATTCCAAAATCTGCTTGAATACATGCTAAGGAGAGACGTGTCAAACTGTGTGGAAAATAGAAGAAAAACAGTGAATGGTGCATACATAAGTGCGAGGGAGCAAAGTGCCCGGGCTCAATCTCAAAATTGGCAAACTTTAAATATTATATTATTAGATCTTTAGAACTACCTCATGTGTACTTATCCTGTGTGGAACTAATACCCACTGTACTGACAATAGGGTATTTAACTGATTCTTACATTGAAATATTTTAATTATATTTATGTTTCAATACGTCAGAGGGAAATTTCGAATCTCTTTCTCCGTTTGATACTTTGTAACGACTATTTGATTTAACATATATTCTTAATTATATATTTTTTAAAAAACAAATTGCTTTATTTCATTGTAGGTTATTTAATGAATTGAAAATAATTGTATAAGGAATTTTTATTTAAAAGAACACAAATTGATACGTTCTAATAGTTATATCGCTGATGACGCATTCTGTGTATATTTGTATTAGAAAGAATTCACTTGTGTCCCATACAAATGACTAATAGTTCATTATTATTTCGACACTTTCATAAAATAATGAAGATGTATCTTCTTCTGTTTTGTTTTAAATAGTGTTCACTCAATAAGACAAACAATGACCACTAAATACTTGACAGCGGTTTGGACATGTTTTGGGGTTTTATATTTATGAGAATAGGGTATAAAAAATTCTGCATTATTTGTTTGGGTATGTCAGTTTGGTCCAGTAAGATTGTTGGGTTTGCTAGTGGTATAAATGTCATACACAGAGTTAATCTTATTGGAAATGAAATGTGTTTGTGACCCATCTTCTGCCTTAAGCCTAATTATTCCATTCTGAGTATACAGTTTACAGTTTCTTATCTTTTCAGGACAGTTACAATATGTAATGATCACACAGTATTCGTCATCCAGACATCTTTGCAAACAGTCCTGGATGCTTTTGGAATAATTACTTTCAGAACTCAGCCGTTCAGACCCGATGATTGCCGTATTGTACAACACCAACTGACGCTTTATTTTTGAGATCCATATTGTGGTTTCCATGGCAGTGTGTGATTCAGCTTCATTATATCCATTTTCTGTATACATTTGACATTTCTGGTAATTCTTGTCACTTCGTATGCAGTCTTTGCAGAAATCCATGGCTACACATGATATGTCCTCCTGACAACTGTCATGACAATCGCTCCAGCTTGATGTCTTTTCTTTTACGTCTCCAAGTATCTGAGTCCCTTCCAGAACTATCGCATTTACAGAATCTAGGCAGTTGTCTAGAAGTCCCTTCTCTCGCAGGAATTTACAGTATTCTCTTTTATAGGCTGTTATTTTAATTTTTATTTCGTCATACATCACTCCCACGGATTCCATGTAATCGCGAGTGAAAAGGTCTTCCAAGGAACCTAGCACATATTTTGTTGGGATTGGTGTTTCCTGTACAATGGAAGCCCAGGTCCTGTCATCACCGGTCGCTGGAGGAGGGGCGCCTTTTGTTATCGTACGCTCTTGAACATTTGAAAGAAATTGATTTGCAACAGATTTCTTGGATTCAACTATATTAAAACCGGCTTGCACACTTATCAACAGTGATGAAAGACTAGCAGTGGCAGCAATGTCAACGCCCAGCTCACGCATAGAAATATAGTTTACAGTTGACATTTTGTATTCATGTATATAGGAAGCACCAAAAGTAACTGTAAGAAGAAAGTGTGTACCGTAGTATTCAAAAAATTCAAAATATTTATCTTTCTCCTGTTCGGATTCAACAGAAATAGTTTTATTTAAATTTATCACCCATTGCAAGAACTCTGGATCAAAAGGCGGAGGTTTTGTTTTCTTTAATTTGCTGATATAATAATTACAGTTGGCTGTGGAGTATATCAAAACCACCTTTGCATTGGAGACAATGGATACAACTTCCTTGTACCCTGCATTTGCTGAAAAGCTGAAACCCCATAATCTTGCTTCAGCTGTAGTAGATATAGATATTGCCTTGGTCACTTCATACTGGGTTTGGACAATTTGAGAGGAAAAGGAAGTCACACAGGAAACATCTCTAGTGATATCCAAACCCAAGGGAATACTATTTCGGCAATCTGCAGTTTGACCACCATTAATGTAGTCTGGACGAAATATTCGGTATGTGAACCCAGGATCAGGTCCAACGGCTAATGGAAAACCCTTTAGGATGTTGTAGCCCATAAAAGCATATCCCAGATTTGGAAAGGTTTTTTTGCCACCTGTGTCTTGGCAATCATAGTCATTTGTGTTGCTACTAAGTACTGGAGAAAAAAATATAACGATGTGTAAGACATGCAGAGTAATAATATTGCAATTCAGACTCTTCAACACAAATGTACCTGTTATCGCTAGTCAGTCAGCTGCACACCTGGTTTCCGTTCTCAGTAAATACAGGTCCACTTCCATGCTAACTGATAAAATAATTCTGACAGTTTTATTTTGCTATTATTGAACAATAATACAGACTATTTCACTTGATTTTAGTATAGTTTAAATTATTTAAACGATAGTCCCTTTCTGAAATGGATAAGCGTTCTGTAGCAATTCGATGATTGGGTAGGATCTATAATAGCTATGATAACGTTATATCTAATACTACTAGTAGTAAACATACTGACAAGTTTGGGGTTGTTTCGCATTGCGCAGGCCGGTCAAATTTGTTCATAGAATAAATGCAGTCACTGGGCATATATTATACAAACGTGTGATACTATTAAAGTCATTAAAATCACATTTGTTATGCAAGCTCGCCATTAAAATGTTTACATAGACTCGAAAATCAGCTTTTATTAATGAAACGATTATTCAGCAATATTCGTAAGCAATATGTAGCCTCCGAGTTCCAAAACAACATATGACGTACATTTATCCCTTCTATTCAACCAAGCCAGTTAAGTGTTTAATTTCACCATGTCAATCTCTCTGTGATTATTTTACCATCAATACAGTAATGCTACTGCAGATGTAAAATATTAATGTTTAAAATAATCATAATATCGTTTGAACGTGCAGAGTATAAATTTGATAAATCTCTCTCTCTCTCTCTCTCTCTCTCTCTCTCTCTCTCTCTCTCTCTCTCTCTCTCTGGCTATTGTTTATACATTCAAACGACATTTTACCTTCCAAACCAAATAATTAAAGCAAAGGATATCAAATTTTCTAGCCAGAATAAATACGACAATAGATGATAGATAAATACAGTACATTCAATTTGGTTCAGATTTAAGCATCTCAATGTCATAGTTTTGTTTAAATGGCAATTTTCTCATTATTAAAACTAGCTGATTTGTGACGTTTTGTTTTAGTTTTGTAACTTCATCCCACCTCTTGAATGTTTCGTAAGTGTGTGATTTGTTGCAACCACTACTTAGTCATTGAAATTAATTATTCGCAAAAGACAGCAAGAATGTTGGTAGATAAATATATACATTACAGATATTCAACTGCGGTTTATCCAATAAGTCCTTGATTGCAGTTCCTGCGTCTTGCTTGTTTGATTGATCAGATTGTTGTGATGCTGCCATCTGGGGAGTCTGTTGGGACACCTGAGATTTTCTGCAACATTAGTAACAATAATGATAACAAAGATAACAAAAATGAATATAACTCAAAACTAATCTATGTATTTGGTCATTTTCATGATAGGGAAATATAGTTTGAACACTATCCAGAATGAGTAGATGGTCCGGGATCTTATGTAGTTACTGCGCTTGACGTTAACATCATGAGGATTATGTGGTTATGGACTATATACACCAAACACACTAACAGACACAGACACACATACACACACATACACACACACACACACCATGAGTAAAGTAGCTTGTAGATGTGATATTGTCAACAGTGGCTGAGTAATGAACATATTGACCTCAAATGTGACAGGTTCCCAAAGTGCCATAATTTTCGCTTTCTAGACATCCTCGAACAACTAATTTTGGGTAAACGTTAGAAGAAAATAAAAGCCACTTTTCTAAATTGGTAGATCGATACGGAACTGTCAATCTTGATAAATTCTTCACTTCAACAATTTCCCGTTTACTGAGAGTCACTCGTCTGTCATGGCGGATGCATACACTGTTCAAAAATTCTTTTAGGCGCCTAAACGCACTGCTTTCGACGCCACACAGTCATGACACACTAACGACTCACTCAGCAAATAACGAGCATGTGAACAGTGAAAGACAATGCATGCGAGCGCAACTCGATTGACCCACCCGGTGGAAAAATAATCACAGATATATGAATCGATTGTGAAACAAGCAAAACAAAATTCTATTGAAATTTCTATAGCTTTTCCCACTGCCCGTTGGGAACAAATTAAATACATATATATATATATATATATATATATATATATATATATATATATATATATATATATATATATATATATATATATATATATATATATATATATATATATATATATATATATATATATATATATATATATGAATAGAATGCGAAACAAGCCAACAAAGTTTCTATTGAAACATATATGGCTTTTCCCAGTGGTTGGGTATTTGGCATTGCTTGTTTACATTTCTCACAAAATTAGAAATAAATTGTACCCTCGAGAAAATTAAATAGCATGAACATAGGACTTGTACCTAGGCCGCATGAAAACCCTTAGCGGTCCGCATGAAAGCCAGCGGACCATAGTTTTCCCACCTCTATATACGACTACGACTTCCTTCCGGCAGCTCCTGCATCCAAACTGGTGCCAGATGTCATGCTCAGCATTCCTTTGGACCCAACCAGCAAGGACGAGAGGGGGATCCTGAAGCCTGGGCAACCAAGGATCTCCATATTCCACGCCCAGGCTTGTGTCCTGGAGAGGTCACTCCAGTCTCGCTACTAAGTGAGGAAACAACACGGAAGCTGACAGTTTACGGGTTATAAGTCCCAACCGATTGGCGTAGGGAAGGGGCGCCACGGGTCAGCTTTGACGGTGGGAGGGATCATCGTGTCCCACTGGCCAACTACCGCCCGCCTCAAGCCGGACAGCTCCCAGTCAATAAGGTATTGACCCGCCATCGTCTGCCTGCTCCAGTGGGTGTTTGGAGCTCAGTGTGTTGCTTAACATAACAAGCAGACGAAAATTCCACACCAGACAAAAATAAAAAGAAACGAATAAAGAAGACTCCAGCTCTTCGATTTGCAAGCTGGAATGTGCGCACTATGTGTACAGGCATCTCCGATGACCTCAGAGAAGTGGATGACACCAAGAAAACGGCCATCATCGATAGAGAACTCACCAAGCTAAATATCAGCATAGCTGCCCTCCAGGAAACTAGATTGGCCTCTAATGGCTCCCTCAGAGAGGAAAACAACACTTTCTTCTGGAAGGGTCGCGAACCTGAGGAGTCCCGTCAGCAAGAAGTGGGCTTCGCTATCAAAACAATCTTCTGGACTTGGTTGAACCTCCCACAGGGGGCAATGAGCTTCTCTTGTCCATCCGCCTCACCACTAGTTCAGGTCCTGTCAACATCATTAGTGTCTACGCTCCCACCCTCTCGTCTTCAGAAGACAGCAAAGATCAGCAGCAGAGGGGGTGAATCCTACAACCTTTTTTTTTACTTTTTTGATTATACCCTAGACCCTTCTCGCGAACCAGAAAAAAAATGACAGTGATTGTATTCGCGTTTTCGTTGATGAATCATAAATGTCGCAACGTCGTTGTCACTCACCCTCTCTGCTGCTATGGGTTACGGTGATTTTAACCGAATATTTGATCAAGTCCTATACGATATCGTGTCCCCCTTCAGGATGAAAATCCTTAGGATTTCACAAACAGACTTATTTGTAAAACCTCCTCTTGTAAATCAATCAGATTATTAGACTGATCTGTGAGTTTGAAATTAATTCTGGTTAATGAATTATTATGACATCGCATATAGACTGGATTCACCGGAGACTCAATAATTAGAAATCCTGGAGGGGCTATTGGTGCAAATGAATAAAGAATATATCCTTGCTGAGCTTGATTTGATCGTTCTAGATTTATTTGATAGCTTCCTTCGATAACGTCACACACTAAATTGAGCGCAATCACCGATGAAATATTCACGTTGAACGGAGCGATATGCCTGCCACCACCATCTGGATCATTATTGTGTTTGAGGATTTTTATTTCCGGTGATGATGTTTTTTTCCACGTATCATGAATTATTTTAAAACCAACATCGATGGCATCACTGAGAAGTTTTGTTAGTTCTGGTACGTTATATCCTGGTAGTTTGACTGTTGGAATATCCTTGACGGGGATGCCCTTGCCGTCTGCAAAAATTTTTCTTGTTGTAGGATTACTGTCACCTAATACTTCTTGAATAATTTGCGCATTAAATGTTTCCATGTCATTGATGATTTTGTTACATGTTTCTACGACGCTGATAAATTCATCTCGGGTAAGAGAGCCGGATTTAAGAGGAATTAACAACAGTGAAAAATCATTATTCATTGCTATGAAATTGTCATTGATTTTAAGTTCGTTAATAAAAAGATATCTCCCTCCCTTATCTATAGTGCTAAGAGCAAAAAAATTTCTAACAATACTGTAATCACTATAGCCTTTTACTGGATTACCAGATTTTATCCTGTCGGTGATATAATCAGTTTTTTGTGGTTCTGGTAATTTAACGGGTTTTCCCCCGGGTGGTAATTCAGGCCATCCTAGTACGGTTCTAATAGAACTTTGATAGATATCTACGATGTATTCTTCTGAGTTTATTTCAATGGCAGATGATAGTGTTGGTTCATGAACTGTTATAGCTATTTTTGACTCTACTCCAGTAATCGATTTTATTCTACGCGCGAATTCATTATTGATTTGTTCGATTTGGTATGATCCGGTTGGTATCGAAACGACGTTCCAGTCTGGGGTACCGTCGGGTTTATTCTTATTTGCAAACACTAAAGAATTATTGGGTTGTTGACCATCAAATGATTTTGATCTGATATTTGGCCAGCTATGATACACTCGTAATTTTGCTAGCGCTATCTCCTTCACTGGGACCGGAGAGGGGAAATTCACACTGAATTCTGGATTCGTTGAGGTTATTGAGATCATGCTGGTTTGTACTGGGGTTGTGTTCTCCACTATTTGTTGAAGTAATTCCATCTGTGTTGTCATCGTTGCTATACTCATGATGTATTTCTAATTTTGATACTGCGGAATCATAGACACGTATCATCACTGAGAACTCACTATCTGATATCGTTGAGGTTATTGAGATCATTTTGGTTTTTTCTGATTCCATCGGTGTTGTCATCGTTGCTATACTCATGTTTTTGTATTTCTAATTTTGACATCGCAGAATCATATATATCTACCATCGCTGAAAACTCACTCTCTGATATAATTGTATCATCGAGAGATGACGATATCAATGA
Organism: Unio pictorum; assembly: GCA_030141615.1. Lineage (NCBI taxonomy): Eukaryota > Metazoa > Mollusca > Bivalvia > Unionida > Unionidae > Unio > Unio pictorum. The sequence goes on along the minus strand of JARLTB010000047.1, from coordinate 6,465,134 downwards.
GGATAATTGCGAGCATGCAGTGGACACAACATGAAATTGAATTATGTAGTCTTGTAATTTTCGTTGGCTGCATGATGATATTTTTTTTGTGATTATTGAAATTATTCCAGCGATTGTTGTTGCCGCAGAAATGCAAATTGGAACAGCTATCGGAGCCATCATTGTCACTGAAGATAGTATAATTCCAGCTCCGGTGATTACACCACTCACTGAATACACAGTAATATCAATTGCGGTAATTCTCCTGCGATATTTTTTAATTTTCATTGCATACTCCTCAGACAGGGTTTTGAGTCTAGTTTGAAATTCTCTGACCTGATCATAACGATATTGCGATGATGAAATCATTTTTATTTTAAATACGCTAGCGTTTTCAATTACGATTTACTTAAATCCGCTACGAATTCCACATACCACGTTGTTGAGACTCTAACCAAACTTTTATCAGCATATGTGATTGTGAACTTTTCAGTTGTATTCTTGTCGATGATCGTTGAAATCGTATTATTGACCCCGGATGAACTGGACGATGAAATATTAAATTGAGTCAATGGTGTCACTAGTGTTAATCGATAAATACCCTTAACGGTTGCAGTGATATATAATGTGTTGTTTGTAGGTGTCCACTCAAATGATCCGTGTTGGATTGTATATACTATGTTGTTGGTTTTCTCATGAGGGATTTTTGTTTTTTCAATGACTGTTATCATCCTCGAAAGATCACCTTTGACGCCTTCGATGAAGTTTTTGGTCTCATCGATGGATTTTTTAATATCAGGGAGTTTTATTTCAATTTTATCTAACGGGGTTCCAATAAATTTATCAATGGCGTCGGTTGTTGTTTTTGTTGCTTCGTTGATAACCTTTTGATCATCAACAAACGTTTTAATTTCAGCGATAGATGGTGTAACTACAATTGGAGACCCAAAGAACTTTTGAACGACATTTCTACGGAAACCATTGTAGTTTCTTAAATGATCGTCAAATTCTTTATTGTATTCAGTGAATCTATCTGTAATCGTCGAAAAAAGTACACCCGGTTTGAGTTTACCCTGATCGGAAAATAACGCGATAGTATCCTCGATTGCGTTTTGTTGTTTAACTAAAATATCATCCAACGACACATTACTAGATTTCAATTTACCCTGTTTGTCTTGAAATACAACTATCTCATTCGGGTCGACACTTGTTAAATTCAACGTCTCAGCGATTTCATCTTTAATTTTTTTTGTTATATCCTTGATAGAACCAGGGGTTGCAGTGTGATCGGGTTTGGGTTTCAAAGATCTCCCCCAAATATCAATCATGTTATTGTAAAACTCTTTCTCTCTCTAAAATCGTTTCGATTTCCAGCGATTACTAGTGTAGTCATTTACGACAATATGAGGTGGTTTTCCCCTTGGGTTACTCAAGGAGTTAGAAATAGCGTTAAGGACATTTAATACTTCACTTCCGCATATTGGTGGGTCAATCATCGTTTGTGTTGGTAGCGTAGAATACCAAGTCTTCATTGGAAAATTTTTTATATAACGCAAAAACTCTTTTGGCGGGGCTAATCCATATGAATCAAAATAGACAATCCCACGTGGATCAATAGCGTATGCAACCCAGTGAGTTCCAGGTCCGGTGCTGTTATCGAGATTAATAATACCTGTTTCAGTTTTGTTTGGTTGATGTGGTAATTGATCTTTCATAAAAACACCTCTGAAATTTTTAATCGCTAGGTTTTTAGCAGCATCCATTAAATCAAAATTGGACATCGGAATCAAAGATTCCTCAATTAATAAACCGTTCCTGGTAGTCTCAGGCCTGATCCGTGAACGGATCTCCCGCTGTACCATGAATACGGGGTTCCTGGTAGTCTCAGACCCTTTCCGCTGTACCATGAATACGGGGTTCCTGGTAGTCTCAGACCCTTTCCCCTTTTTTTATAACCCTGTCCAGTTGCTTTTTTCAACGCCATTCCTGCTGCAGTACCAACGGCTCCTAACGCCGCTGCTTTAGCCACCGCTGGGGCTGCTGCTGCAATCAATGCTGGTATTGCAGCTAACAATGGAAATATACCACCCGTTTTCATCATATTTTTGATAGCAGCCGCAGAAAGAGTAATCTGAACACCTTTTTTGGCTGCAAGTGCATCATTGAAATGTTTTATTTGACGAGTTGTCAGTGATAATTTATTTGCACCACCAGTCATTTGATTCGGTTTCAAAGTGATTGTGGTTCCACATTTTTTAGCCGATTCTGATTGCAATTTTTTGATTTGACCAGGAGTTAACGCAACACTAATAACACTATATGACATTATACATAATAGATTGATTCTAAATCGTAAACGATTCAATGGAAAAATCGTTCAAAGATTTTCTACTGGGGCATCTACCACTCTCATTTTTCCTCCAACACCTTCAAGTAGCATTGATTTATCACTGAGAATGACAGCAACCGCTCTATAATCAGCAATAGCACCACGAGTCACATTAGCTCTAAAATGTATATCAACGACAGATTGTCTCATCAAATCGAGATGTTCCAGAGAAAAGTAATAAATCGGATAGAGGCTTTTGAAATCCAATTGTGATATTTGTAGACCGGTATCCACATTTTGATCACGTGCCATAAATGACAACAGACGATGATAAACTCGTGCAATATGATTTTCTGTGTAATTAAGTTGTATGTCCTCGGATGGTTCCTGCTGGCCGTTTATTCTCAGTGAGACGTCTTTCACACCTAACTGATCAAATATCATATGACTTCGTTGTTGATTACCAACTCGTGTGTTATCCTGTAACGCAATAAATATATGACGTGGCGCAGCAACACCTTGTTTTGATGCTAGATTCCACGTGAATAACCCGTTGATATTTGATTGCTTCACATCTGTACTCACTGATAACCAACTCAACAACGACTTTCCCCCTTGGTCCATAAATGATAGTAATCGTTCTTCTGCGGTGATTGCTGGAGTCAACACTGGCATCCACAATGATATTTTTGTTAATTTGACTTTACCGGCATCAGCATTGGGATTTGCAGCATCTGCTGGAATCCTCCAGATTGCGTCATTATCATCACCCTTTCGTACAAGTGATACTGTATGCTTAGCTCCATAAATAACTTTTCTGACGTTTCTACAGAATCCAAATATGTGATGCAGTGGAATTGCGCATGAAAATGATTTACGCCCTACTCCCAACATTGCGTTTCGTGTTGCAGCTCCTAGATTGAAGTTAGGATCGTTGTTTATAATCATATCCTCGATACCAGCAGGAGCAGGAGGAGGACCAGCACGATCATTTGGTCGTCTTATAATAAATTGATTTCCTCCAGCCGTATTTTTAATATCCTTAGCAAACATCATAGAAGGTCCTGCTGATCTTGTATAATCATCAGAATATCTCGCTAACCCTATGATTGTTGTAGCCACATCAACATCACGATCTATCGACTCAATTTCTTTTCCATCAATGAGATATCTAGCACTCTCAAATAACGCCATGATACCATTATTGACAAACCCGACTTGAGTACCATCTGGATACGGTGCTGGTACAGCAGCAGTATCAGCAGCTGTTACAATTTCTCCTTCGATTTCAATAAACGCTTCACAGGGTAGAAAGTATTTACTGGTATCATGGACTTGAAGATCAATTCTTGATCGACTATTTGAGTCTATGGCATGATAGGCGTAATATTGATAATCGCGTACAGAATCATCCTTGCCAACTGGGGCGTCTATATCAAATGCTGGATCACGTGACTTTTTGAACATTTTATTCTATTTATCAGAGTCTAAATTGGAAAATTGCTAGCAATTTTCATCATCGTTTTCTACGTGGTTTTTTAAAGCCACTTCCCGCTATCATATTTGGGTCGGGAGTTAAAGCCATCGATGCTAATTTTTCATCTACTGCGTTATTTATAATTTTACTAACACTTGCAGGCATTTCTGCTGTGGACGGTAACGGTTTCTTTTTTCGTGATTTTACTAATGATGTTATTTTATCCTTCGCAGTTGAAAACGCTTTCCCGGCAAGATCTCCAACAGCACCAATACCCTTATCACGAATAACATCAATGGCTTTCATTGATAACTGTTTAGCTAACGGCATCACTTTTGGGGCCATTCTTGAAAAGAATCCTAAAATGGTATTGCCGAGGCCATCTCCATAGTATGCTTTATAAACTGGAAACCGTGAGTTTACCACATAGACTGGGGTTGGTTTATCATGATTGTAATGGATGATCATTATTATAAAAACAATAGTGTTTTCAATTGCTGTGATACCCATCTGCTAACTCGTCAATGAAATCTCGATATGTTTTGATATCCATGATACCGCCGGCAAATAACCGTCTACAGATATCAGCTGCTTCATTAATTATTTCTGGAGAGTTATTTCCAGCTCGGAATCCTCCTACAAGAACATCTAATCGTGATATATCATTGATAACACTATCAGGACAAGTGTTTCCAATCCTTGGATTTTGCAATCCACTTCCGCTATAACCAGCTGCTTCATCTATTTTTTCTAAATCCGTTTCTTGTAAATAATCATCATTAGGTTCTTCTTGTTTTTTTTTGTCTTCGTGTTGGTGTTTGACGTCGTTCTTCTAAATCATCATCATCATCAGGTGGTAGTTGTTGTTTTTTTTGTCTTTTTGTTTGTTTACGTGTTGGTGTTTGACGTCGTTCTTCTAATTCTCGTTGTCGCTCTTCTATTTGTTCTCTTTTATAATTACTAATTCCCCTTTGAAATTCCTTGTACCCCATCTCATCCTTATTCAAACGACCAATCCCTTTATTTAGTTTATACAAATTATCGGACCAATCATTACTTGATATTCTATCATTCTTATACTCGTCCTTTAAAAAATCTTTTTTTGAATTATAGCTTTGAGCAGCAAAATCACCAAAAGCTCGATAATCCTTTGATTTGAATAAATTAAATTGTTTTATTACTATTTTAGCATGATCAGTAAATTTATCCAACAGAGAAACAGTCGTTTTTTTCGGATCAGTTTTTTCAGTTTGTTCAGTTTTCGCTGCTAGTTTTTCAAGTACAGAAATAACAGATTTTCCCGTCTCGGGACCATCTCCCAGTAAAGCACGCTCTACCCCTTTCGTTGCTGTGGTTACTGGTTTAAACAACTCTTCAGACCCCAGAGCAAAATCAGTTTGTAAACTCTGTCGTTGTTGCAGTTTATTTCTTACAGAGTCACGAATTGGTACAAATCTCTTAATTGCATCCAGTCGTTCACGAGCCAATCGGGTTGTTAATGCTTCATTGACCATTATTTGAAATCAGAAACCATTTTTCAATTGTAAAACACTTGACATGTCAGATGATTTTGCCTGTTTTTGACAGTTTTGGTGGTTTTCAGTTGAGATTTTACAGTCAAGTAGTCGATTTTACATGGGATTTTCCATAAGGAAAAGCTGTTAAAACTCATTTTTGATGATTTTTAGCCATTTTTCATCAATTTTTGCCTGTTTTCAGTGATTTTTCATCGATTTTCATCAAAAAACCTCGTAGGGTCAAGTAGTCGATTTTGCATTGGATTTTCCATAGAGAAAAGCTGTTAGGATTCTATTTTATTTTCGCAGTGTGAAATATTTTTCAAAAAATGACAAAAAAATGAAAATCTCAAGGAGATTTTACGGTATGACAAAATATATTGAGGGTCGGTCAATCAAAATAGTTCATTTTCTTGAATTAACGCTCGTAGGTTTCTAATTTTAGAATTAACTTCCTTTTTCAATTCATATTCGTTACCTAATTCTTTTCGTATTCCTTCCACGATAGTATATAACGGAACAAACACATCTACTTCACTGGAAAATGCAAGAGAGTCTCGAATAGAATTTTGAATTTTTTTGATGAGTGCATATTTCTTTGGTAACATATACTTATTGTTGTTTACTCCGTATTCTATATCCTGAAAATCTGACATAATTTGATCAGGATTTAACCCATCTGACAATTTAATATCCTGGCTTTTCAATTTTGCAATTTCAACTATTATGCTATTCATATTTTCATAATTCATATATGATAATACATATTTCTAATTCATTTTTCAAAAATAAAAGAGCCGTTAATCTTTTCAAAATTCAGTCTGTATATATAAATATCTTTTTTAAAAATAATTCTGTATATATAAATATCTTTTTTAAAAATAATTCTGTATATATAAATATCTTTTCTAAAATTCAGTCTGTATATATAAATATCTTTTTTAAAAATTCAGTCTGTATATATAAATATCTTTTTTAAAAATTCAGTCTGTATATATAAATATCTTTTTAAAAATTCAGTCTGTATATATAAATATCTTTTTTAAAAATTCAGTCTGTATATATATATATCTTTTTTAAAAATTCAGTCTGTATATATAAATATCTTTTTTAAAAATTCAGTCTGTATATATAAATATCTTTTTTAAAAATTCAGTCTGTATATATAAATATCTTTTTTAAAAATTCTGTCTGTATATATAAATATCTTTTTTAAAAATTCAGTCTGTATATATAAATATCTTTTTTAAAAATTCAGTCTGTATATATAAATATCTTTTTTAAAAATTCAGTCTGTATATATAAATATCTTTTTTAAAAATTCAGTCTGTATATATAAATATCTTTTTTAAAAATTCAGTCTGTATATATAAATATAAATGCAGACAAAAATAAATAACAACCATGATGAGCGGTTATCAGTCATTTGGCCCCCTTGATATAGGCCGTTGTGGTTCTATTTGCATTGATTGGGTCCCTTATTAGGCCTTTGTGTCTTTCTAGAGAGCATTTTTCTGTTTCTGTTTTAATATCAGAATGTTTTTTTTTTGTTTTTGCTCTTTTTGTTTTTGCTCTTTCTGACCCTATGACCGTTTCTTTTAGCCGATAATTCATTCTGGGTTTATACCCAATGTGCACATCCACGAACCTTTTTTGGCCGGTAATTCATTTTGAACACCATACGGGGCTACCCAAATGTGATGGAGAGCTAATTACATCCATGGATGTTATTTATTTTAGGGCATTGTATGTGTGCACATTCAACATGCAACCCATGAATTTGAAATCAAATCATGGTAGCGTAAGTTGTCAAAAAACCGACAACCCACGCTACCGTAAATTTGATAGCATGGATTTGCATGTTATGTGAATGTGCACACAGAAGGGTTGCCCTTCCTCCCCTAAATTAAATAGAAAAAACAAACATCCACCGTTTCACCATCAGACAATGTGTCTGCTATGGGGCGCGAACATGTGAATAATAATTGTCTGGGTTTACAAGCCAAACACGATACCGTTAGACCACTGTTCACGTCCATAAAGAATAACGTTTTTTAACATATATATATTGTAAATATTCATATAGTATATATAGCGACTTAATACAGCAATCCGCAAGGTGTGCTATTTTATTTTCTTGAATTACTTATTAATGGTGTTTCACGGTATTTAAATGAGACTGAATAATTGCATTAAACACTAGAAAAAAGATTATAATTGTTTGAAAACATTTCTTTTCTTACAAAACAATGCCCAGCCGCTGAATCGCAATAACCCATAAAACAAGTTAACACAATCTAAGGGAGAAAGTATATAAGGTAATTTAATACAGCAATCCACAGGGTGTTATTTTATTTTCTTAAATTACTTATTAATGGTGTTTTACGGTATTTAAATGAGACAGATTATTTGACTTAAACACTAAAAAAAAAAAGAAAATATTTCTTTTCTTATAAAACAATACACAGCCGCTAAATCACAATCTAAGGGAGATAACTCCCTTGGTTCATTTGTATACTAATACTATTTGTATAATTCATTAATAACATCACTAGAGAATCTTTCAATGTAGTCTTGGGGGTTTCTTATGATTTTGTCGCTGACTTTGTCAGTGTCAGGGTCAGAATTTCTGATTGATTGTCCATTTTTTATTCGTTTATCATAATAGCGTTTTAGTTCCCTGTATCGTTTGCCGCCACACCTGAAACATAATTGCGATTTTCCCCTGACTCCAACCCCACATCGAATACAGGGTAACGGACCAAGGCTTCCACGACGAAAGCTTTGCATATGATACCCACAGAATTCATTTCTGCATGATTTGTTACACGGTGTCACTGATCCAATCATAAGCCATTTGCAATGATTCATTATACTTAATTCTTTCATTTAAATGCTTGTTTTAATTATAGTATGGAGGAGTTCGAGAGATTATCGAAAATTAAGCCCTGGAAAAGTGTTCAATTCAATCTTGATAGAGTTTCTGATACACCAAAGAATAAAATTCTTGATAGAACCTTGATTAGTAAAATCAGAGACTGTTTTAATGAATTCAAGCGTGATGGGGCAGCTCATTGTTGGTCAACATTTCGAATTGATGGTGTTGTTGACGCTACCATGAATGATGAAAAAGCAGCAGTGATAATCTCAAATCTTGGGGAAGAAAGAAATTTTTTTCGAATAAAATTCCTTATCCGTGATGATGGAAAATGGATCATTAGGGACAAATACGAGCCTATTCTTAAGGACAAAAAAACTGTCACTGTGACTCAGGATTCAAAACCAGGAATTTTGACTGGAATTGACAAACCCTACTACGAAAGATCTTACCCTGTCACAGCAGTTGTTTACGGGATATATCCGCTCAATGAAAAACCTGATATTGCAAAACTAGCACCCATGAAATATTCTTCGTCAAGGCTCAATTGTGTAGCAACAAGAATAATGGAACACTTCACAAATGCGTCCCGGGGAAATAAACTAACTGATCTAAGACGAAAAAAAATAACCGAATGGGAACTGACAGTGAAACAGCATGGGGCAACAATTCAGGATATAGCTAAATTAGAAACATCATTGAGATTTCCAATAACGGTAAGGACAATCACCGGTGAAGTATTATACGAATCGAAATATAATAAAAATGGAGCCCCAATTGAAATTATTGATCATAATGAACACGCGTGGTCATCTGCAGTAACAATATTCCCACGGGATAGAACCGTAAAATATATTTTCCAAACAGGGTTGGGACCTGAAGAATGTTTTACCGAGCAGAAATTATTTGATGCTATTTACCATTTGAGTAAAAACGATCCTGTGTCAATGTGGCTATTTCATAGTGCTTCAGACGAAGAATGTAGATTTGATCAGTTTGTAAGGCCCAACGGAGAATTATATCGTACCGAAGAACTGCATAATCAAATGAAACAACTAGCTAGTAAGTTTTCTGGGGAGGAAATCGAAGATCAATTATTAGCAAACTGTTTTACAGTACCATCCATTGCAGCACATTTTGCTAGAAAGAAAAACGCGTGGAAACCAACACGAAGTGAGTTCTTATCAGATGTCAAATTGTCCTGTCTTGAATACAGCCATGGAGGATTATGGAATACAAAATACACCGCTGATACCGTTATTTCAGTTGATATGATTGCATGTTATCCAGGAAGTTTTCTCGGGTATGGAGAGTGTGAGAAATATTTCAAACGATTTGGACACCCTACACACGAAATGACCCGTGTTGCTATTAATGGACCACTGCCACATTTCGATTTAACCGGATTCGCTTGTGTGGTATCATTTGAAATGGCTACAGGACTTCATCCGTGTAGTTATCTTTGGATTGGTAAACACATGTCTGAAAAACACTGGATGCCAATAGTGTTATTACGGTATATGCTTGATTGTAAGATGTTAAAATCATTAATTGTCAGTGAAGCAATTATATCCTATCGAGCACAGAAATCAGTCTGGTTACCACAACCTGATCTAGAAAAAATAATTAGCGAAGAGCGAAAACTGTTTCCTGATTTTAATGAACAACAAATCATGGATTGGTCCAAACAGTTATTTGAAATCAGAAACAATGAAGCAAAAGATCTTGGACGAAGAATAATCGGTAAATTCACTCAGGGTGGTAAATACGATAATACGAGATATTCTTCACGATTGATTATAGACAATGCTGAATACGATTTTGTAATCGCGGATTTAACGAATAAAGGTGTATATGTCAATCGTAAGGACGCATTTATGTCCGATGGAACCAAATTGGGTACAATTGTTACTTACACTGATGGATACAATCCGCAGTACACACATTTGAGAGCTTCTATGCTTGGTTATGCTTCTATTAATTTATTTTCAATGATCAATAGATTTCCTACCACCGCAGTTAGAGTCGCCACTGATTCATTTTACATAAATAGCAAAATGACTGATTTTAAGGCTACTGGCAATGAGAATTGGGGGTCATGGAGAATTAAGAAAGAAATGCTTCATGATTATATTCCATCAGCAGATGTTACCATTGAAAATAATTACTTAGAAAGCAATCAGTGTTCAGAATTTTCTAGTGCACCACCGATTTCTGATCCAATCTGTAGATATAAAACAGTTTATTTAAACGGTTGTGGTGGGTCGGGAAAAACAACCCGGGCAATTGAGTTATATCGTGTTTCAAAATCAAACATGATTGTACTAACACCAACACACAGACTTGCAAGAGAGATGATACAGAGAGGAGTTAATGCCTGTACCTATCATAGTTTTTTCCGATGGAAGGGAGATAAATGGACTCCTGAGCGCATGGGAGAGAAATTTATTCCTGAAATTATCATTTGGGATGAAATAGACACAGTGCCATTAGATGTATTAAAAATATTTCTTGAGTGGTTGTTATTGAAAAATACAAAAATCGTCATGTGCGGTGATCACGGCCAACCACCACCATTTGTCGGTGCTTCCCCACATGAATGGCTAAAGGGTTTTGTAGACTATTATGAAGAAATTGATACCGATCATAGATCACTTGATAATGAATTAAAAGAATTTAAGAAACTAATTAGATTACAACCGGATAAAATCCAATGTGAAATAGCGCGTGAAATAATTTCAGAAACTCCAATGAATGAGTTTTGGGAAGCATGGAGACCAAATGATTTGATCATTGCAAGTAGAAAAATAGTCAGAGACACACTTCAGATGAAATTATTTGAATTGCATAAACAAAAATTCGCAACACTTCCAGTGCCCCTCTGTTATAGGCCATCAGATACACGAAAACAGAACATTGAAGTTGATATTCCAGGCCCAAAATCCGAAGGATTTCAAAAACAGAATTTAGTATTAAATGATATTGTGCTGGTTGATATCAATGTCGTTGAAGATGCATTGCGTGCTAATAAATCCCCGTGGACGCTAGGTTATGCAGCAACAATACACTCTTCACAAGGATTAACTATATCGGATACAATTGTTTGGATGGTAGATAATCGCATAGAATGGTCGAATTTAGTCTATCTTTCAGTATCCAGAGTACGAAAAATAAATCAACTTCGAAGAATTGTCCTGGATGATGAAATCATTGGTGATGATAATGACACCAGAATAGATGATATTATTGATAAAAAACTCTCCGGTTACAAACAACAAGACAAAAAAAAAACAACGAGAATTTGACATTGATGCTGAATTAATAATCACTTTGAAGCAACAACAGAATAATCACTGCGCAAGTTGCAATTGTATAATGCGTTGGCAGTATTCGGATAAGGATCCTCGCCAATTTACCGTTGACAGAAAAAATAATAGTTTCGGTCATGTCAGAAACAATGTGATGTTGACTTGTCTTGAGTGCAATAGACGCAACGGTGCTAGTTAAGCCCATGCGGTGGTAATTGAGTATCCTCAGGTATCACTTGTAATTGCTGTCTAGTAAATCCTCGTTGAGGGGCAGTTGAATCCAGTTTATAGATTGGAAGTCTACCCGTAGATCGTGTTATACTAGATATCTTATGTGCAGTAATAATCCAAATAGGATCAGTAGCCCTTTTTCTGCCTCCTTCAAGCTCTCCTGGTTCGTATAAATACCTCACAATGACATTACTACCAAGAATTGGTTGGGAAACGCTAGCGTTTCTAGAAAAATCTTTTTGAATTTCCATTTCAGGTATTGACTTCTTTTTAATCGCATTGATAGGTTTCAAATTAATTGTTCTAGTAATCTCATTATTCAGTGCAGTAATCACAGCTGGTAACCTTTTAACCCATTCACGGGATCTTTTTTCTTGGATGAATTCTTTTGCGTATTGATATCCAAATAACCGTTCAGCAAGAGTCCGATTAAATCGTTCTACAATGGCCTGATCACGATGCAGTGCAGTATGCCCCCGTCTGATAGTGACATTGTGATCTTTCATTGTAGATAACACTACACCCTGAAATTCTTTGCCGGGATCAATTTGTAATAGATTTGGCCAGTGCAGAGGACCTCGTCGATAAATCCTTTCAAATGCAGAAGCTACTTCAGTGGCCGATTTTGTTTTTAACGGTTCTGCTTCCTTGTATCGACTTGCAATATCAACTACGGTTAATGCGTATTTGTAACCGTGGTCATGTGGCAAAAATAATAGATCAGCCTGATGAACTTCATTGGGTCCGGTCACATCAAAATGCGAGAAATTGATTTGTTTAGGCGGTGGTAGATAAATTTGCCATAGTGCCTGTTTAGATAACCAATGAGCCGCAGTGGTTTTTTTCACTTTTGCAGCGCTAGCGAGTTTATGGATTGCTGCCTTGCCTCTCCAGTATCCTTTTGGAGAATAATAAATAGATTCCATGTTGTTATTAATTACCAGCACCTAACATCAATTTACTTTTCATAGCCGATTTTATCAAAAAGGAAGCCAATTTTTCTTTGAAAGATTTATCAGGAATAGCATTTAACGCATGAATTAATTTCACATCCGCGAGATGCCTGTGCTGCAGATTGCTGCTTTTATAAGCCACATCATGAAGGTGACAGGCTTTATCAATGGCGTTTATTGGTTCTTCACCGGGGTTGGGTTGATTTTGATTATTGAGTCTGATATCAAGTCTGGTTCCCGGTCCACAATAACTATATCCTGGAAGGTGCTTTTCTCCAGGGTATTTTGCCCATGGGGTTCCAGGGAGTTTTGCTAATTTGTCAGCGATATCACCTCCTCGTTTTTTTTTAAAGGTTCCTTGGGTTTAGAAACAAATCTAAATTTCTTTATACTACATTGTACGCATTTACCAGAAAGCGCTGATCGGTTATTTTTAGTTGTAATCGTCGTCAAGTCATCTGTGCCAGTACGTTTTTTACACTTCACACAATATAGATCCATAATTTATATATAACGGCATGAATATAATTGATTTTTCAGCAACTAAAACAAGAGAACCAGTTAAGCATCATGCAGCGCTACCAAAATCTATCCGCGCAATTATAATCGGACCATCTGGATCCGGCAAGACGCAATTGTTGCTCAATTTAATAATGAGATGGATGAAGTGGGATAAGTTGTATTTAATTGCCCCTAGCGTAGATGACCAACGATGCTATGAAGTGCTAAAAGATTTTAATTAAAACGCTTCAGAGATTGCTGGTGATGATATTATTGAATTTATTACTGATATAGAGGAAGCCCCTTCCGTGGAAGACATCGATGGAAGTATTAACAATTTAGTGGTATACGATGATATCATGTTAGATAATCAAAAAAACCCAGCTAGAATATTTTCCCGAGGCAGGCATAAAAACACTGATGTGATCTATGTCACTCAACGGTACACACAAATACCAAAAGTGATCAGAGATAATTGCAATGTGTTGTGTGTATTTAACGGCGTTGATACTCATACGCTACGAAATATCTGGCAAACTTGGTGCTGCGGTGATATGAATCATAATCAGTTTAGAAATTTCTTTAGTCACGCTCAGTCAAAACCACACGGATTTGTAACGATAAATTTATCAGCCCCGAGGACACGATATCGTATAGGACTTGATCAAATATTCGGTTAAAATCACCGTAACCCATAGCAGCAGAGAGGGTGAGTGACAACGACGTTGCGACATTTATGATTCATCAACGAAAACGCGAATACAATCACTGTCATTTTTTTTTCTGGTTCGCGAGAAGGGTCTAGGGTATAATCAAAAAAGTAAAAAAAAAGGTTGTAGGATTCACCCCCTCTGCTGCTAGATCAGTTCTATGGGCAGCTGGATGAACATTAAAAGATGCCCCAAACGCGAATCACTTTTTCTCCTCGGCGACGTCAATGCCAGAGTAGGTGAGGATCACCTGCCTCGGATATCATGGTACTGGAAAGACCAACGAAAATGGTCAGAGACTGCTGGAGCTGTGCACCTACCATGGCCTGTGCATAACAAACACTTTTCAATGGTAAGCCACAACACAAAGTGTCATGGAAACTCCCCAGGTCCCATCACTGGCACCAACTTGACTTGGTCATCACCAGGCGCTCTGCCCTTAACAGCGTCCTCTCCACCAGAACCTACCACAGTGCAGACTGCGACTCCGACCATGCCCTCGTGAGCAGCAGGGTGAGACTACAGCCAAAGACACTACACCGTTCAAAGCCAAAAGGACACCCACGCATAAACACCGCACATATGTCGGTTCCTTCCAAGGTACAGGAGTATGTGTCCGCCCTGGACAAGGCTCTCCAGGACCTGCCAGAGCACGACGCCACAGCCAAGTGGAACGCCATGAAGGGTACCATCTACAAAACAGCCATCTCCACGTTAGGCAAAAAAGAACGACCCAGTCAGGACTGGTTCAACGCACACCTAACAAGAATGGAACCATGAATCGAGGAGAAACGAAAAGCCTTTATAGCGTACAAAATATGCCCCAATGAACGGACACGTGATGCTCTTAAACGTGCTCGAAGCAACACCCAACACATCGCTAGACAGTGCGCGAACGAGTACTGTCAACAACTGTGTGAAGGAATCCAGCGCAGTGCCGAGACCGGAAACGTAAAAGGTATGTACAGTGGCATCAAGAAGGCTCTAGGCCCTACATTGAAAGGGGTCGCTCCCCTGAAATCCATGATGGGAGAGAAGATCACAGACCGTGGGCAACAGATGGCCAGATGGGTGGAGCACTACTCAGAGCTATACTCCCGTGAAACGGTAGTCACTGAAGCAGCCCTCAGCAGCATAAAAAATCTTCCCATCATGGAGGAGCTCGACGAAGTGCCCACCTTAGAAGAGCTCAGCAAAGCAATTGACTCCCTCCCAAATGACAAAGCACCAGGTAGTGACAGCATCCCGCCCGAAGCTATCAAATGTGGAAAACCAACACTTCTCCAACCGAACTACTTTGCATCTGCTGGGAGGAAGGAGCAGTCCCCCAACACATGCGTGATGCCACGATTGTGACCCTTTATAAAAACAAGGGCGACCGCAGTGACTACAATAATTACAGAGGGATCTCGCTTCTGAGCATCGTTGGTAAAGTGTATGCCCGTTTCATACTAAACAGGTTGCAGTTGCTGGCAGACCGTGTGTACCCAGAATCCCAGTGCGGCTTCAGAGCAGGCAGGTCGACAACAGTCATGATCTTCTCTTTACGACAGCTCCAAGAGAAGAGCAGAGAGCAAGGTCAACCACTCTACAAGATGTTCATCGACCTCACCAAAGCCTTTGACTTAGTCAGCAGAAAGGGCCTTTTTGAAATTCTCGGTAAGATCGGTTGCCCTTCAAAACTCCGCAGCATGATAATCTCTTTCCATGCAGATATGAAGGGAACCGTCCTGTATGATGGATCTTCCTTAACCTCCTTCCCAGTTAACAGCGGTGTGAAGCAGGGCTGCGTTCTGGCACCAACCCTATTCGGGATCTTCTTCTCCTTGCTTCTGTCCTACGCCTTTGACTCGTCCACTGAAGGCATATATATATATATATATATATATATATATATATATATATATATATATATATATATATATATATATATATATACACACACCAGGTCCGATGGGAGGCTGTTCAACCTGGCACGACTGCGCTCAAAGACAAAAGTGAGGGCTGTGCTCATCAGGGAGATGCTTTTTGCAGATGACGCGGCTCTTGTGGCACACACTGAGGAAGCTGTTCAGAGACTGGGAGACCGTTTTGCTGATGCCTGCATGCAGTTTGGACTCACCATCAGACTGGAAAAAACAAAGGTCAGCGTGCAAGATACCACCATTGCCCCTACAATCAAAATCAACGGTTTCACCTTGGAAGCAGTCAACAACTTTACCTACCTAGGGTCAACCATCAAAAACACTCTCTCGCTCGATAAGGAGCTGGACAGTAGGTTTGGAAAGGTAAATGCCATCATATCACGACTGACCAAGAGAGTGTGGGAAAACAACGCGCTGACAGTGCAAACCAAAGTCAAAGTTTACCAAGCCTGCATTCTCAGCACCCTTCTCTATGGAAGTGAGACCTGGAATACCTACATGAGGTAAGAGCGTCGGCTCAACTCCTTCCATATACGGTGCCTTAATCGCATCTTGAAAATCAGCTGGCAAGGCCGTGTCCCAAACAGCGAAATCCTGCAGCGTGCAAACACCCACAGCATGTTCTCTCTTCTGAGCAAACGTCGCCTTCGATGGCTGGGACACGTCCGACGCATGGAGGATGGGAGGCTGCCAAAGGACATCCTATATGGACAGCTGGCCACTGGCACAAGAAGAGTAGGCCGCCCCTCACTCCGTTTCAAGGATGCATGCAAGAGGGACCTGAAGGCATGTGACATCGCACCTGATGGCTGGGAAGTGCTGGCTGAGGACCGAGGCACATGGAGACTGCTAGTAAATAAAGGTATCTTAGTTGCTGATACAAGGAGAGGTCAGTTGTCAGCAGAGAAACGTGTCAGAAATGGCCACGTGACAGCAACCACAGGAACTAGGGCTTCCCAGCATGTCTGCACAAACTGCAAGAGGGACTGTCACTCACGAATAGGTCTCCACAGCCACAACAGACGATGCCAACAACCCAGAGACAGAGACAGACGACACCACAAGGGCGCTATCCGCATGGTCTCCCGAGACTAAGGCGCCAATGATGATGATGATGATGATGATGATATATATATATATATATATATATATATATATATATATATATATATATATATATATATATATATATACACTGACTCATAAAGTTAAACCTAAACAAAATTATCCAAAATGCAGAACCTGTAAATTTGACATTTCCCCAGTGTTGTCAATACAATTTATACTTTTATAAAGCGGGGGGGGGGGGGAGGTTCTATCTTTAAGAAATACCTAAACAAATGGCTACTATGTTTGTTGAGGAAAATGTGTATCTGCCTTGCATAATATTAATAACTGCAATTTGACCTTTTATGTATGTATGTATGTATGTATGTATGTATGTATGTATGTATGTATGTATGTATGTATGTATGTATGTATGTATGTATGTATGTATGTATGTATGTATGTATGTATGTATGTATGTATGTACGTAGGTAGGTAGGTGTGTGTGTGTGTGTGTGTGTGTGTGTGTGTGTAGGTAGGTAGGTAGGTAGGTAGGTAGGTATGTACCCATATACCCATTCAATCAAAACATGCAGTCCTTCATGTGTATATTTGTTTATTTGTTAATTTATGATTTTTAACGTAGCTTTAACAAGTGTTCAGTCATATCGCTACGATGTCTGCAGTGAGGCAGTTTATATTGATGTGTAGCACTGGGGCATTCTGCCGCAGACCCAGTAACATGACCCTGGCACCAGGCCTACCAGTCCTAACACTAACCTCTTAATGATGAGCGCCAAGCGAGGCAGCTGTTAGACCATTTTTGTAAGTCTTTGCTATGACTCGGCCGGAGTTCGAACCCACGACCTCACGCTTCCGTGGCGGACGCTCTAATCTCTTGGCCATCTAAGCGCCATGTTTATATAAAGTCCAGGAGATAATGTATGTGTAGACCATATATACATACTGAGATTCAGAGAGAGAGAGAGAGAGAGAGAGAGAGAGAGAGAGAGAGAGAGAGAGAGAGAGAGAGAGAGAGATGAATGATTAGCAGACATACATTTAATTAGGAATCTTTTACATCTGTGTCTAAACTGAATCTTTACCAAACTCGAAAAACAATTAAGAATATTCCCATAAATGCCTTTTGAAATTCTTTGGTTAAAATTAATGCGTTATATAATGACCACTTGTAAACTACGTTTACTAAGCATGGTTGCGGTGAGAACTGGGTACTTACTCAAATATCTCAGGTGATAAACGTATAACAAGTACGAAACATACTGGAATAGAAATGATCCCAACGATGACAAGGATCATAAAGCAGTATTTCTCTTTGCGGCTTAACTGAAAATAGAACATGTTAGATACAGATAAAAATCAATTGCTTTGAACTGTAACATTATGCGACAGAAACTATGCGTCAATTGTGATAACTTACAATTATATGGAATGTATAGCTATTGTGAATTGCTAGACAACATAAATGTATTGTATCTAATATATGTTCTTTCCAGCACAATATTTTTATTTGCAGTGTGTTTGCTGATTAAGCGGTAAATAGGTTTAGTAAATTCAAATCAATTCAGTGTGTAAATAACCTCTTTAGCTAAGCATGTTTGGAAAATTACAAGTTGTCGCCCTCTATAAAATCAAACTTTTGAACCATTTAAGCACCAGGATGCAATTTTGAATCTTCATCTAAGCAAGTAGCAAGAAGCCACTATAAAAAGTCCACATGTTCATGGATAAATTTTGAAAGTTTTCACTTGTTGATGATCAGAAAAGTTGCATTGAAAAATTAAAATTAGTTTATTGATAACCTTTTCTGTATATGTTGACAGTTTGTCAATTTGCCCCCGCAAAACATTAATATGAGTTTGTTTGTTTTTTTGGCGTAATTTCCTTGGGTTGCTGTTGTATCCTCAAGAAAGGATCATAGTCATATCCAATTTCTCTGACTTGTAAATGTTAGTTCTTCTGTCACGTTGTAAGAAAATAAAAGGATTGCAAATGTGTATGGTAGACACTGTGGCTAATAATTCCGCGCCATAAATATACGTTACTGACCATATTGAGACTGTTTTGTGAGGCTGTACGTCACAAATTTAGAGGCGATCAACTGAAAATATTCTTGCATTTCGGGCATTTTTCAAAACATGTTTAGAAGCAAACTGCTCCAAATAATCGATTTTCTTTTGGCCTAACGAAGTAATTATGTATTAAGTAGTGAAAGAAAATTACAATTACAATTATTCTCATATTAATGAAACAAGAGGAACGTCATATATCCCATCATGAATATATATATATATATATATATATATATATATATATATATATATATATATATATATATATATATATATATATATATATATATATATATATATTACAAATCTTAATAACATACCATCTTTGACAAGGCAGCTGACTTGCTGATATTGTATTAATCCATACAAGTAAAGCTTTGAACTGTAATCATGAAGAGCTGGCAGACAAAAATAATATATTTAATTAGAGTATTCATAAAATTACTTTAATATGGTGTCTAAACCAACAATATTGTAAGTCAATGGTACATACGTTTTTAACATTTGTATTACATAATTACTACATCATCTACCGCTACTAGTAGTTCCTGAAACATTTTCTAATACTTCTAATGTAACTACTAATAATCGGGGCTGTACATGTGTATCTTGTTTTAGAGTGCAGAAAAATGATCTGAACTGAGCGTGTGTGTTACTTTTAAGTGAATAGTATACAATGTAGTTCGCACTTTAATAAATCAAACATAATTTATAAATCTAACCAAATCATAAACAACATATAATTATTATTGCGAAAGAAAATAACTAGGATTCAATAAGTCTTCTTACAAATCAGCTCAATGGTTTATTAAGGCAAGTGTTTTCCCTTAAAAAAACGTTTTGACCTACTTCAGGGTAATTACGATATTTACTGTTTGATAAAGCTTGGCATAGAACATTTTATTTGTTACAATCAAATGAATGGCATTGGGCGAAATGTTTTTCAAAACCATGTAATGACATTTATGCATCCTTAGAAAGAACTGAAAACGAAAGTTAAATATATTAAAATGATTTGATTTTAGTGCGAAACTTGAAATTAAACTCATCTAATAAGTAAGAAGTAACGGTAGGTTAAATATATGTCCCTCAAAATTTACATGTTCCGCAATGTCATAATATTATAGCTTAGACATTCTCTAGCAGATAGAAGATGACGAAAATAAACTAATTGAAACATAGTCAGAATGGTGTTTCGAAAAGTATATTTCTAGTGATTTTGAAATAGTAGGAAATACATTCAACAGTACTGGAATACTTCTAATTTTTTCTGGACATGTATAATGACAATTGAAAATTGACAATTTTCATATGGTGTTATAATTGTGATAACAAATACTTACATATATACAAAGAAACAGAAAGTTTAATAAATGTTGTTGACTGACCAAATATAATAGCTGTTCTTAAGACTGAAATCGTTTCATGTGTACTATTGCTATATTCGAATATGATTACTAATTCTTAGTCATCAATGAAATATGACTCAATTCATCTCTTTGAATTACCTTCATATGCACACCTTTTCTCTATATCTCTAACTCTCATAACGAAACAGCACAATAGGTGAACATATAAGGCCATAGAGGAAACAAAGTTGACCGATATGAAAACCATATTCAACTAAACAAAATTACACTACACGAACGTTCGTCGTTGTAATATATTCATATGAATTGTTTCGCCTCGCTTCGCGATACCGGTAGTACTAAGGTGGACATGGTCATAAAACCAATTTGTACAACAAATTTAAGCTAAACAAGTAGAGACCTTTTTTTCTTCTTCCACAGATCATACTATCTTGCATGGTATATATTTGAGTAAATACTTCGGAATCAAGACAGGACAATGAATATGTAACATGCTTGAAGATGTTCATAACGACTTTTAAAAACATTAATTAGAAAATTGAATCGTCACTTGCATTGATGACTCGAAACAACATCTGTCTCACAGAAAGTCAAAACAAGATCACCCTAATCAAAGTTTAAAAAAGAAAATGGTGTGAGGGTGGGGGTGAATACAGGGTTAGATAAATTAAACATGATTCCTACCTTTAATCGCCTCAGAATCCGCCGTATATGTTTTCGTGTCTTCGTTCAAATTTGGATTACAATTTTGATATATTTGTTAACCTCAACAGAAAACGTAAATGTCTTAATTGCGAGTGGCGCAGATTTATCAAAGTTTTTATATGTCAACGTTATTTTCCAATAAATGGCTTTCAGATATTTCAGAGAAATATGTCATTCCCTTCGTGATGGTGCTTCATGTGTAAAGTTTTATTGTACTATTACTATTTATACGGACGTTAATGACGTCTTGCACCCAAATTTAGATGTGTGCGTAATTTCTAGGTATATAAGGTTACACTGAAAGTAAATATATGTTGAAACTATTCGGTGAGTTTGTCATTGTCATTAAATAAGCCGAAAAGTAGACAAGGTATTTAGAAAAGCAGCTATTCCTGAACACAGGAGATATGAAATATGCAGCCAACAGCTCTAGAATATTTGTAAATGTTTTGATGTTGCTTGTTATTGCAGATATGCACTTTGAAAATTATACAACAGGTACATATTTTTCGTAGCTTCATCTTGATGCCATTGGCTATCAAACCATTACTGAATTCTTCTAGAAGAGACAGTTTGGCACTAGCAAGAATTTTAACAATATGAAAGAATTGAATTAAACCCTCCATACAATGACTTTGGTCATTCTAATGTACACGTCTATTGGTGTTCTCTGCGGTTTTACACGATAGCAATAATATAAATCTACAAAGGCTGAGCGACAAAAACAAAAATACAACACCATTTAAAGCAGACAGTCCTTACTGGTATGCAGATTGAAGTCAGCTTGTGTTTCGGGTTAATAGTTTACACCGGCCACTGTCTCTATGCATGTGTGTATATGGCATGTACGTTAGAATAATATATTTACAACAAACAAGCTGAGACAGACCAAAATTTGCAAAAATAACGATTTTCAGATATCATCTCGATTTACTTTGCATATATGCTATAACAAAAATCTAAACAAATGTTATGACCATGGTTATTTGATAGGAACTGTAATCTGACTTTGATATACCAAAACTAAACGCCACTAATCATATATATCAAGCCTACAACATCAAAACAGGTGTAAATGTATAATCAAGAATTTTGGTCAAAAATAGGCAAGTTAAAAAGAAAACAGGATGTATATTCTTAGAAAAAATATTAGCCTTTTACGTAGAAACCAAACAATACACAACTAACAGATTTTACTCTTTCAATATAGCAGGTTTGATGTTAACAACTGATTTGCTGTAGAAGTGTTGGCATAAAGCAATTACATATAGGATTAATTAGGATATATCAATTGATATGTCAATTATATCAATTACATTCAGGATATTTGCAAATACATAGTTGAACATGAAGTTGAATTTTCATTTATTCATTAAATAAGATTCAAATTCCCACTTAGTGTTTATTTCTCGCCGTCTTACTTAAGTCGGTCTATCTGTCTTACTCTCACTTTCCATAAGTCTAAATGCAATATCTGAGATGAGAAAGACCAATTAAACAAAATGCACAATATCAATACCTTGATCTGCAGCATACATCAAATAACCTACATGGGAAAGGTATGACGTGATAAGAAGTATCCCACAATTGTATAAAAACGTTATCAGTCGCCTCCATTGCATCCCAATAAATTTCCCCTCCGTATATTTCAACAGTCACTAGTGTCAAGTTCACAGAAAGGTAAATACACGTAGACTTTATAGCAGAACAAATTTATGAATATACGAAGATTCAATAATACAATAAAGAATTTTGCAAGTTACCACTTGTATACCAGACAGAGTGGATAGATGTATATTCGTGGGACAAGCATGAGTGAACATGATTATATTAAGAGAAACTACGTAGGAAAATAAAGAGACCTATTTTACATACCTGTTTAACAGAAATTGATTGTTGTGTGTAAATATATCTCGTAGAAAAAAGATCAAGTTAGTGATGATGTGCACGCTCCATACAGGAAACGTGTTGGGAATATTTTAAGAACTGAAATCTACTTATATTTTTTAAAGTTAGTTTCTAATTGTTTTTAATGTCACCATCTCGTGGTTGTAAAAAGTAAACGATAATTAATAATTTATCCTAATATATGTTCATCCTGACTGAGAGAAGAAAAAAGAAGAACGGGATAGTGAGCAGGTAAACAATAAGGAAAAAATGGAATAGAAGACATAAATACGACCCTGTGTGTGTGATTAGGATTTTTAACGTAGCTTTACAAGGATTACAGTCATATCACTAAGATGTCTGCAGTGAGGCCGTTTATGGTGACATCTAGCACTGGGGCATCATGCAGCAGACGCGTAGCATTATGTCCCAACCCGTTGCATTATCCTGAAAACAGGTCAACCAGTCCTAAAACTAACCTCTTAATGCTGAGCCCCATTGAAGCAGCTGTTAGTACCATTTTTGTAAGTCTTCTGTATGACTCGGACAGGGATCGAACCCACGACGGCGGACGCTCAAACCACTAGACCACCGGAGCGGTCATAAAGACGTCGCTAAATATGGAACTAGAGCTTTGAATAAAACAAATAAATGGCATATTTATTTCCTAAATGGCATACGAAAGCAGTGACATCGACACTGAAGCGATGCAAGTGGCATCACCACTGTGACAATATAATGTTTCACCAACTGCCACATTTTAATGTTTTATTCCTGAATGAAAAATAAACTTGTCTTTAAGTTAGTGCTACATCAATATGACCCTCAAATGTCTAATATTGCCATGTAAATCAAATTCTCTCAGACTGAATCAGTAAAGGAAGTCTTTATACAGTGCTTGCTTCTTTTCTAGCTCTTCGACCACTTCTCTGCAGTTCTCACACTTTTTTATTACTATATATATGTATATATATATATATATATATATATATATATATATATATATATATATATATATATATATATATATGTCAAGGGTTAAGGTCAAATAAAATGGAATAGATGGACAGCTCACGCATTTTTCAGTTATTAGATCTCTCCAGTGAATTGTATCAATAAATGGTGTGCTCACCACAATGGTCCTATTTAGATAATAAACACACAAAACAAAACAAATATAGTCAACGCAGTTTATTATATGACTTCCATGATTGTATGTTTTCTCATTAACTTAATGGCTAAAAATGCTGAAATGTAATATTTACTAATTTTCAGAAAATTTGTTTTGATAAAACCTAATAAAACAATAGTTTCAGTGATATATTGCATGTAAAAGTCAGCATCGATGTTCCCAATGTCCCAAATTAATCTTGCACACACACACAACAACAACAACAGCAGCAAAAATAAGTTAATATGTCTCAAAATTTGTTCGTATGACGAACCGAAGTGGTATGAAATATTTTGCATTCAATCAATGTTCGTAACCAGACCCGGGTTTGTGTTTATAATACAATGGTAAATATGTTAAAAGCACAGTCTGGAACCGGATGTAAAGTGTGTCGCATTCGTCGACTGAGACACAGTTTGTCGTTTTGAGCGACACAGTCTTGTGCAACCGGATGTCAATAGTGTGCGTTTGAATTGAATGCGACAATGTGTGTCGTTTTGTAGCAACAAAAAGTGTCGTTGTGTCTGGTATATTATTTCGCCATCTAAATAACACAACCACTACAATATGGATGGGAATTTTATATGTCAAAATGATACATGTAATTGAGTAGGACATTCGATAGTGCCTATCGGAATACTAAATTTCCATTGGATAGCAGACGGCTGTGTTGATGACAACACAGTGACTGTGTGGCAGTGTGTCGTCAACTAAATCCCTTTATGGGGACATTTATTTAATATAACGAGAAAATACACGTTGAAACAATATCAGAGGAACGTTATAGTAGTCATTATGAGTACAAAATTGAATGTGTCGGTAATAACTAGTCTGTCTTGCTAATAATGCTTGAAATTATCAGTTGGGATGACTAGAAACTTTTGTTCTGTTTGTTTGATCTCAGAGTCGTAGATATTATATTGTGCGCCCGTGGACGAACTATAAAATTGGCGCCCCAGCCCATCCCCGTTTAATCACATTTTTCTATGACCGATTTATTACCCTTGTTTACTTATTATAATGTAACGTTGTAAGCCTCATTTTGGCGCCCCGGTACCTTGGCGCCCGGGGACATATGTACCCCCCTGCACCCCCTAGCTACGCCTCTGTTTGATCTTGAGACCCTTACTGGGGTCAAGCAGAACCAAAAATGCCAAAACGGCGGATCTCATCCCTATTTATAGGTTTTGGGAACACACTTCGGAAATTCACGACAATATTTTCACGAAAATGACTATATATGGAAGAATTCGGAATGATTAACTTGAGCGCCTCCTAGTGGAAAGCCGAGCGCCCAATACAAACAGTAGAAAACGTGGAGCCCGATTTCAAATGACAAAGATAAGAATTATTTACCAATAAATGATACAAAGATTCACATTGATGATGAACAGTATCATCATGCTGGCGACACTTATGAACTTACATGAGTAGTACCTTAATTCTGGAGAGAAAATTGGATACAATTACCTATTTCTCTCTTAAAATAGACGGTAAGTAATAACAATTTACAATCCTATCATGTACACTCTGGGCTTCAAACATCTTTACCCAGATGATTAATATTTAAACAAATCATTTTTATATGATATACATACTGTATCAGATTACTTTTGTTTTGTACAATGGTCTTATATCAAAACCTGTTACCACAGTTACATTGGAAACAGGTAAAACTTTACAACATGAAGGGAATGTAAACAATAAAAGAAGGCTATAAATTCCCTCAAACAATAATGAAATTTGCAATTGCACTTTATACAAATATAAGTTCACAGTTAGTCAGGATTGTTTCAATATATATAAATAATTTTTTGTATTCATTGTTATCGGTGGGAGGAAATTTTAACATATCTTACTCGAATGGATAGTTATGCACCTATTTTTCTAATGAACCGTATGTTCATTCAAAAGAGTCTACCGTTCTTTCTCGCACAAAAATGCGACCTCTGCATAAACAACTTAACATAAATTTTGGAGTTGCAATACTGAAATCCAACTAGCTTTTCTACAAATTAAATCTTGTGAAATAGGCCTATAATAATAATATAATAATAATAATAATAATAATAATAATAATAATAATAATAATAATAATAATAATTATAACCAGAACTTTGTAAAGCGCCTAATCTTTACAAGCTCTAAGCGCTTTACAATATCTAGAATGATATGAATACATAAAAAGTGCTTGAAATTGGAAACCAAAATAAATGCTGAAAATATTTAATGAAAATATTTAAGATAGGAAACATTAGGTTTTTAAGTTTGTTCTTACAGTGGATAAAGGTGAGTTCTATGCATCACCAATCGCATCACAATATACGAGATCTTCAAGAAGTTGTTTACATGTTTTGCCGGAAAGGACGAATATAGAAAGAGATTATTATGTTTTATTACTGAGAAAATTATGTTAGTTTTATAAGACATATTTCGACAGGAGTCTAATGCCAAACGTTATTAACATTGATAAAGTCAGCATGGATACTGCTTCAGTCGATCGTCCTCTGGCACTTATTCCATTTGTATGTGTATCGTTGATTAGGTTACACAAATCAGTTTTACACACAGTGTAGCAGGTATCACTTTCACATTTTGAACAGCTTTCATTACAGACGCTATCACCAAATCCACAACCCCGTCTAACGGATTGCACATCCTGCTTACCTGCTCAAGAAAAGAAAAAGAATATATATATATATCGTTTCCGTTTATATCTCCAGCTACAAAACATCTTTTGACTTTCTCATATTAATTTTCTACAGGATCCGATAGTTTTCTATCAGACCCCTGTTTTTTTAAGAAAAGAAATACATTGAAATTAGCATTTAGTTGAGGATATTTAGTTTGGTAAGTTACTTAATTATTATATCATGTAATTATGTATTAAGTTTACCTTGAGAATGAGTGGTTGTTACATAGTATGTCGTCGCTTCCGATGCGCAGTTAGTTTGATTGACCGGATTCTTTAAGCATGTAGAATCACCATTTCCGGTAGAAACGTTATAATTGCAGTAATAACATCTTATTGCTGACACTCCTGAAGGACAAGTAAACCATGTGCGTGGAATTTTGACAGACTGTATACGAATTGTATTGAATGTTCAATGGGAACAATATATTGTAATACACCCAGCTTTCTAAACGTTCTCATATAATTTAGACATTATTTTAATATTTTGACTGATAGCAACCACTGCGGTAAAGTATTTATGACTAAGGGATATTACAAATCTTAGCGAATTTTGTTTCTACATATGTCTAATGTAAATGTTCGTGCGACCACAGTTGTCCCAGGCGTAATCACAGTGATAGTAAAGATACAAAAATATTTTCTTGTATTGGATCAATATGACGTAAAAATTGCATTGTTTTACATGCGCTGGTGTGTGTGTGTATATATATATATATATATATATATATATATATATATATATATATATATATATATATATATATATATATATATATATATATATATATATATTAGGTACATCATTATTGTATGTATTTAGGCTGTAATAATCCAACAATGAATAAAAGAAAAAAATAAACTATAAAAAACCGATGATAAATGTTTAGTTGGAAGGCATTAATGAATCTAAACGATAACGGGAACATATTCATATTTACCGACATTTTGTTACGACTCTAGGTCTTAAAGAATGGAACTGAAAAGCAGTGAAAGCAAAAATATTATTTCTATCGACAAATAGTTTATTTCCCTAAATTACGAAGTGATTAGGTCTGGAGTGGCCAAGTGGTCTAAAGCGCTCTCCGTTACAGATCACTGCCATCTCATTTGTTTCTGCGTAGGTTCGAGTCTCAGATTCGGCCAATGTGGATATGTGCGAAAGCTTCCCAGTAGCTTCTCGTGGATAGGTGTTTCTTTCCGAGGGTTTTCCCTGGTTCTTTCTCTACCATTAATACTGGCCGCCATGTATAGCCTATCGTGTGCTGAAAAATGGCGTTAAACCCTACAACAATAACAACAACAACAAAATGAAAATTTGAGAAACACGTATAATACTGTCCCCTCAAATGTCCAAAAGTACAGAATTTTCTGAGTGAATTCCAATAATCTTGAAAATCCTGATATGCAACAATGACGTGCTCCAGAATGTCATTGAATAATATCGATTAATCACAAATTATTGAATAGGTGCCATATCGTCAATAAGATGTCTATACTTATCAGAACATAACTATCAACTCTTTTTACAGATTTCCAATGACTGATTTGAAACAGGGATGAAAACATTGTTAATCACACACACACACACACACACATATTGTAACAGAATTGTTACCGAGAGGAGGGTGGACCAAATGAACAATACAAACACAATTTGTGAAAGAAAATATAAATTTATGTAATAAATTATAAATGAAAAAAATACAGATGTAACAACACAATAATTCATGCACTCAACCCATAATTACACTCACAACCATTCACAATACATGAACAAATTAAATATTAATACAAAAGGAATCTCAGATGTAAAGGGATCTCTTGGACTATACACAGATCCAAGGATCCTTTACGAAAGTTAAATTAATGCAAGTATAAATTACGAAAAATGAACACAAACGACAAACTATACTATCGCACGATGGATTGCGATAACTAGCACGACCATATACATGTATTCAATCAAGTTGCTAGCTTTTATTGATATCTATGTGATCACTTGAAATATTATTGTGATCTGACATAAGCATGCAAATACAACAATGTATTAAATTGTATTACAATTTCAATACACATATGTGTCTCGACCCCGTATAACCGCACGATTCAGCAACAGTTGAATCGTCTCCCAGTTTCCCCGAAAACCTAGGGTTGACCAATACTATTATCGGACGTTTCCCTTCACGGATCCACTACAGTTATACGTTCAGACAACATCTACCAGAACCAACGGTTCCTCACTACCCTAGATGTCGACCCGGATGTTTTACAACTCAGACAGCTCCGACACTCGGACTTCTAACTTTCCGGATATTTACACGTTACACAGATGTTGACGAACAGACAGTTCGACACACAGACAGATACTTCAATTCCGTTTGCACAAATTAACGGCACAATCACATTCAGATATTTATACAGAGATGTTCCGGAACAAATAATAGATGTCCCACAACAAATCAGACGATATCAAAGACGTTTATCAAAAGATGGTATCAGATGTGTTAACAGCTACGGTATCAGAAATGGTATCAACTACGTTAGCAGCTACGGTATCAGAAACATTGACATCTACGGTATCAGATCTACGGTATCAGATCTACGGTATCAGAAACATTGACATCTACGGTATCAGCGATTATCAGATCTATGGTAACAGCGATTGTCAGCTACAGTATCAGAAACACGGTAACAGCTACAATAAACAAAACCAGACTAATAATAGTTGTCTCAAAAATAATCTAAGCCGTAGATTACGATATTGCATTTAAAGTCTAATAGTGACTAGTAATTCCAAATATTCCACGTTTAATTGCAATAAAAGCATCATTATACGAAATGATAATCTGAATAAAATTCACAATAAAACGAAAATGTAAATTTAACACTCACCCCTTTGGCTGGAGATTGCAAGACGAGCTTATCTATCCTTCGATTAGATATTTTGGTTCCCGTAATTATTATGAGAAATATCTCGCCTTATATACTCTCTATAGGTGAACATAAATCACATCGAGCTTGCCGTGCACCACGTGAAACGAGTATTTCGGATTTCATGTAAATAACAAACTGGCGCATGCAAATCGTTACACGCCACTTACCTTGGAGAAAACAACTTAATCACCCCAGGTAATGCGTGTACGACGAAATCAAGAAAATGGTGAGTTTCGTTTGAAATTCAAGAAGAACAAAAATCAGTTCAATTTTCGCCTAATTCTGTGACACACACACATATATATATATATATATATATATATATATATATATATATATATATATATATACAAAAGTTTATGAACAACAGTAAAGCAAGCAGTGGCCAAGGTTGCAGAATGAGAGGTAGACAGAGAAAAATGTTGAGTTACAACAACATCACCGAATTTAACAGAAAAACGTTTGAGGAGACACATGCATTGGCACATGATCGAGACAAATGTAGGGAACTTGTCAGATGTTCAGCAGCACAGTGGGCGCTATCTTGATCACACTGGGTCAAGAGACTGATGATGAATATATAACTTGATACGTCTCTTCGAGTACGACGCAATAGATTGTCCAATAAAACTAATGAAAAATTGTCTTAACTCTTTTATAGGGTTAGTCTTTGAACTTAAAATTGTTTACATTCGCATTTTTAATACCATTCATACATATATTGAAAAGTAAAACATATGTATTAAGCTCACATGTTGCAATCACACATGCACTTCCACGAGTTAAGCAAGGCTGCAAGCGGCAATATACCTTATAATTCTAAACGCTTTGTTGAAACTTCCATATCAATTCACTCTTTTATGTAGCACCGATTTGCAACTTACTACACCAAGTTTGACACATTTGAACCGACAATTGCTCCTTAAAACGTCTGTGTTTTCTTTATTCCTTGTCTTTCTTCTAGTTTCTTGTTGATCATCCCCCTGTTTGATGTTGCTAGCTCAATGCTAAAGTTTGACCAAGAGACACTTCAATCTAGCTATGAAATAATTTAGTTACCTTGTCATGCAAATCAAAAACTCTATATTATGTATATATATATATATATATATATATATATATATATATATATATATATATATATATATATATATATATAGTTATATTGTTTGCATCTTAAACGTTGACGAGCGTTTCAAGTCACTGTTTGCATTTTAAAACATTATTTTTTATATAGTTTAACTCTATAAAAGCTCAAAGTACAACAGTGTGAATTAATATATGTTTAAACCTCACATCTAGACGGTGTACACTGGAATATTAACAAACAGACATTTCCTATGAACTAGAAAACATTACACGCATCCATTCACTCGATCAGGAGAACTTGCAGTTTATTCAATACCAAATTCGATTTCACTGGAAGCAGCCCAAGTGTTAGTTGGCAAGTACCCGATACATACGAGATTGTAATGTTAATAAACAACGTATGGAAAGCGTCTTTATATTTTCATGAAGTACAGTTGACTACCGCTCTGGTTTCTTTTTTCTTCTTCTTTATGAAACTTCTGTTATATTTAAACCCACATAACATTTGTGTTCCTAATCAGACAACAATTCAAAGAAACTTCACGCTTGACAACGGTAGATCAATGCTGATTCACAATACAAGGCTCGTCCGTAAAAGTCACGTGTACAACAGTCTCAAAATGTGACGAGGTCGCACATACCTTATAGGGAATATTTTCTCACGTAAGTGTTAACCTAATTGCATCGCTAACCATTAATCGTAATCAAGTCGAATTTCTAATATATAACAAATATCATCATACTGAATATTAATAAGGTATAACATGAACTTTTGTCAGGAAATATATACCGTAAACAGGGCGCTGTGTCTGTGTGTGTGTGTTAGAGAGAGAGAGAGAGAGAGAGAGAGAGAGAGAGAGAGAGAGAATAAGAATAAGACTTCTATATGAAAAAAATATTTTAAAATAATTTTAGATCAATGTATTGTTATATTTCTTCTGTCAAAACGTTTAAAAATCTTTCGAAACATCCCACTCATCCGAGTACACTTATTCGTTTCATAAAACAAGCCCCTAGCAAGGACCACCGAATCGCGAAATTCATCAAATCAATCAAACTGGTAAGCAGTAGTATAGTTTCCTATTGAAATCTGCCAATTCAATATATTTTAGTGAGGGCATAATTATCTAGGTGACCAGAACAGGAATACATTTAGAGAAAGTAAAATCTTCAGTCTTGAAAAGGAAGTAATTTAGTGGGGTTTTTTTCTTCAGCGTTTAAACCGCTTGACATGGAACACGTCTGTTTCAGTCCTATAGCAACATATTAACAACAAGCACACATTACCATATATGGATTGTATTTACTCATAGAGCAATGAAACAATCCTCCTTGTAGCTGATATCCCACAGGAGCACACAATCGATACTTTCATTATTGCTTATTACAAAAATGTCATCCTTATTTCAAGGACTACATGACAACATAGTCATTTTTGTATACTTTTTATTACTTTCTGTTGTTGGTGTCATTCCTGTTCTTATCGGCATTACAGATCAACCAAATACTTGTTTACTATAAACAAATGCCACTATGCAGACACCATAGCGATATGACTGGCAAATTAGCAAAGCCCCGTTAAAACTCCGAATCACGTTCACACACACAAAGTGAAGACACTGACTGGAAATATACGAATTCAACTTTCATCTTTAACATTGTAGCTTATTTATGCCTGCATGTTGTATTTCGCTGATTTATCAAATTGCATAACTGGCATCTTATGGTTACCTTATGGCTGATATAGCCTTTTTATCATAATAATATCGTCAAAGGAAAGATTAATCACAGAAAAATTATACATGTTAAAACATTTCAAAGTATCTTACCTTTATATTCAACTACACAATGTAGAATCGTCCAGAGAAACAAGCACGCAAGTGGCCCCAACATCATGCCTCTTTTGTGTCAACTGTCGTAGGGTAGATGTATTTATGCCAGACAGGATAATACATGTGTTTAAAAATAGCTACATACCTTGAGAAAATAAAAAAGTCTAAAATATGACTATGATCGAGAGAGAGATATATACGTCAATGATTATATATATATATATATATATATATATATATATATATATATATATATACTGATCTTCAATGGCCATTCATGATTATTCAATGTTCTGTCCTAATTTGCCTTTGTAAACTGTTCGAAGAAAATTAAAGACGTTTACAATCACAGTCAAAACTACATGATAAAAAGAGACAATGATATAGTGTATATCTGGATTTTTCATTAAAAAGCATGTTCACTTTTCATACATTTCAATGGCAAATTTACATTTAAAATATCAGCATAATAAATGCATAAATATGATAGAAGTGATGTCTCCAGAATGAAACACAATCTAAGCATCATATTCACCACTGAATATAGAGAGAAGAAGTTATTCATTAATGAATTTCAAACAATATTAAAACAATAAGATAATGGTAAGTTCTAATTGAAATCACAGTAAATTATGAAATTACTGGAAAGGGGGAAAGCATTGCGCACTGGAAAACATCCCTTTCCATTAATATTTAAATCTAGTTTTGTTTTATTTACATATATTCTGAAAATCCGCAATATCTATCTATCTATCTATCTATCTATCTATCTATCTATCTATCTATCTATCTATCTATCTATCTATCCATCCATCCATCCATCCATCCATCCATCCATCCATCCATCCATCCATCCATCCATCCATCCATCCATCTATCTATCTATCTATCTATCTATCTATCTATCTATCTATCTATCTACTTCATAGTGATGTTAATTGTATCAAACTAGTAAAGTATCCAAAGTTAAAAGAGGTAATACAACAGGTGTTATATATATATATATATATATATATATATATATATATATATATATATATATATATATATATATATATATATATATATATATATATATATATATATATATATCTATATATATATATATATATATATATATATATATATATATAAGGTAATGCACACGTATAGGTCTTACGGCATTGCGCCAACAATTTACAATTTTTCGAAAACCCAATATTAGTTTATACATGTATACGTTTATGCCAGCATTCTTGCGATAATATTTATTATTGAATAATTATAATATATCATACATTAATCCTCATTCTTAAAAAGGTAAAATGAGACAGTTAGCCATGTTATTGGTCTCCTTCAAAGTCTAATTCGAAAACATTTTTTCCTATAAGGGAGTTCACATCATCATGTCTAAAGTGAAATTCTCATACTTACATAGGTGTTTTACTTGGTACATTTGTTTCCTAAAACTTGGCTTTGAACTTTTCAGGGAAATACGATCTAGTTTATGTCGAATAGTTTAGCTGGCGTAGGTTTGTATGAATGCTAATTCCTAAATATAATTAAATATTTACAGGATCAGTAGGCAAAATAAGTGAAACTGCAAGTGAAACATACATACATACATACATACATACATACATACATACATACATACATACATACATACATACATACATACATACATACATACATACATACATACATACATAACTATGTAGGTGCATACGTACGTATTATGTACGTACATACGTATATCAGTATGTAGTTACGTCTCCCTGTCCTTCCATCGTTCCATCTATTACTATTAAATATAAAATTGTACTTGTTTTGTATTACAAGCGCATCTATCTATCTATCTATCTATCTATCTATCTATCTATCTATCTATCTATCTATCTATCTATCTATCTATCTATCCATCCATCCATCCATCCATCCATCCATCCATCCATATATATATATATATATATATATATATATATATATATATATATATATGTCGTACCGTCTTTCTTTCCGTCTAGCGACAGATTTTCTGTTTATATATATATATATATATATATATATATATATATATATATATATATATATATATATATATATATATATATATATATATATATATATATATATATATATATATATATACCGAAATAATGTGACAAACGTATAATCGAAGTAGAAACAACAGCTATGACATCAAACAACAGCTATGACATCAAATTACCGAGAGAACTGCGCAAAACATTAAATGGTCTTATATGCTAATGACATTCTTATTGCGACACCGAAAGGTAGTCTTGGAATTGGAATTCCGACAACATGAATCATTGTAAGGTAACGAATCGGAACTATATCGATAGCGGCTTATTGGTCTGGTGCTGGTTGCAAATTAAGGGCGTTATGTTTTCGTTATTAAATGTTTTATGAGATGATAGTTGGAATGTTCAATAGATCGATCTCATAAACACATGCTGGGAACTCAGGAAGATAGCAAGAAGAGGAAGATGAGTTCCCAGATAAAGAATGTCACATGATGATGGAAATGTCTTGTAGAAAGTTACGGAATCGTAGCTGGAATATGAGACTCTTGCTGTTACAGAAAACTTTATGAAGATGTTAGTCCACTAATGTCATTTTTTCAAAGAATCTTCTCCATAACGTTTATGAAGTAACTCTCTCAAAAGAAAGAGTCACTCATAACGGTGTAGATACGGCTACATCTTTGAGAGAGAGAGAGAGAGAGAGAAGAAGGAAGAGAGAAGGCTCTCTTAAACTCGTGCCATCACGATGTTAAATCAGCTAGATCTGTAATAAGAAGACAAAACATCTATTTCCTCTGTCGGTACGGAACTGACTTTTTATTTAATTAAACAACACAAATATATTGACTACATTCTAGAAACACATCTAAAAACATTATAATAAAAGTTCATGCAATACATATTATATTTTCCTTTTTCAAGCTTTCCAACTTCATTTATTCGTATAACTTCTGCATTTTAGAATATTATACAAATAGTTAATTCTCAATCAATTTCAAGATAACCAAAAGTGTAAGATGTAATTACTATAGTTAATGTAACAATTAATTTAAAGAAATGCATTTTACTTATTTTAAAATAGAATATTGATTTAGAATATATTGCTAGATAATATTCTTTCTTACTTAAAGAATACTTTATTTCAATATTAAATCTAACATGAAGTTGGTAGCAATCTTAACCTTACAATAAAAAGTACATAAATATAATTAAATATAAATTATTTAGAACATTTAAACATTCCGTTACAATATATTATCAATGAAAGAATTCAGTAGCAATGTTGCACACAAAACAGTTTTACTATTAAAATCTCAATCATTAAAAATACTTATTCCTAAAATGAGTTATAACATATACAATTATTTTACCTGTAATAAGAAGACAAAACATCTATTTCCTCTGTCGGTACGGAACTGACCTGACCCTTAAATGCGTGGTCTTTTATATGCATCCTGTGTCAGGTTAACGTACCCTTGGAAATAGATGTTTATTCTCTCATCAAGTAAAAGTCAGTTTTTCCTGGTCCAAACCAGCTTAATTTGACGTCATCTGACATAAGGTACAACTCAGATTTGTAGTTCGTTTGGCATTAGTTACGTCCGAACATGATAATCCCTAAATATTCTAAATCAGGAACATGTTTAATATATTTAAGCCAGCAGCAATGTCCGTCAATCTTTAG
This sequence comes from Unio pictorum, assembly GCA_030141615.1. Lineage (NCBI taxonomy): Eukaryota > Metazoa > Mollusca > Bivalvia > Unionida > Unionidae > Unio > Unio pictorum. The sequence goes on along the minus strand of JARLTB010000047.1, from coordinate 6,428,792 downwards.
ATAAGAACCATTTTGTAGAAACGACTGTCCATCATTAGTTAAAAACCATTCTGTATTTACGTCAGCACGGAAGCTTGTTCTATGCTTTACCGATAAGACTTAGGGGTTGACTGACTTTCAGTAAGATTTCTTGCTAATGCCTGGTTTTACAAAATATATATCTGACTGATAAACTTAAGAGCTGACTGACTTTTGTTTTATAACCTATTTTCACTCGATAATGTATATTCGTATAGCTAATGATTTGCGTTGCCAACTTATGCTTCGTATATCAACTATTTTCCTTCAATTAATATATAGTTGTGCTTTGGAAATAAATGAAATTAATCTTAACACACTTTTAGAACTTACTTAATATAAATGAATAAAACATTACTCTAATACAATTTAAAGAAAATATCAATCTTATTAATTTTACTGAAAATTGAATCCTAACAAATGTACAAATTGTTCTTGAAGAGACCATGTACACATATATAAATACTCTTTCTCTCTCTCTCTCTCTCTCTCTCTCTCTCTCTCTCTCTCTCTCATCTTTATTAAACTTGAAACATAACATGAGTAACAAACACAAAGCGTGAGAGAGGTAAGGGGTTATGCAAAAAACGTTTCGTCTTTAGCATGTTTAGTGAAGCATAACGCATACTTGGAACGCATGTTAACAACTTGTCTGTATTCGCATTCTCACTCGCCATTAAGTTATATTGATTACAACTATATCCAGAAGCAATTTGACTTACAAGCACGCTAGTTATTTAAGGATTGTGCATTCATTGATTCAACCAGCATTTAATATTAAATCAAAGGTGTGTCTTTATGTATAAAAGAATGTTACAATCATAGAAAAAACACATGTAAAGTGTTCCAATACACTGGGAATCTAGTCACAAAACATTATTTTATACCGTAGTGAAATCCGGCCGTACAAGATTTTCGTTTTCTCAAACATTGATTCATCTCTTCGAATATAAACAATACAGAGCAGATAATATTAATATAATATGCGTTCACACACACACACACACACACACACACACACACACACACACACACACATTCATACATACATACACCCGATTCGAAGAAACGTTTTGAAGAACCCACATCTAAATACTGAATTTGTCTGCATCAAAAATATTAGCAACATTTCTCACTTCGTCATTAAAAGTATCGAAAACATTTTAACAATTTACAAATTAAGGAGGAAACATGCTACATCAAATGTTTCTTGCTATAAAGCTAATCGTTTAATCGGTTAACAATCTCTGCAGATTTGTTACAATTTCATATGCATTTAGAGGCGATTAAGTGATAAATAAACAGAGTGACAAAATGGAGACCAATGATACCCAGGATACTCAGGATTCTGTTAGTGATATACCGTGCGCTTCTCAATTAGAACGCTGTATTCATGCAGAAATAAAATAAAATTATGGCAAATTGGAAAAAAGAGTCATTCAAGCGAGAGTTATCAAGTAATCTTAACGTAACGTCCCTTCGTCATATTCTTTGCATGATATAGGTATTCTCAGCCATACTGGTTATCTTTCTGGTTGTTTGGTAGAGAAGACATCACGTTCTGATAGTGATCCATTGAACGAAAACAATAGCAGACGATATATATGCAATATTTAAGTTTCTAGAGGGATATAGCAACACTAGCAAAGTAAAGGCGTGTATGTCTAGGTATGGAAAGAGAAAACCATGTAAAAGAGACAGTATGAGTTGCTTAAGGAACCTGCAAGAAACTAGTCAAGAAATTGGTCAGTCGAGTGACATGTATCAGTCAAAAGGTAATACATCGTTCGATGATTGTGGAAATAACAGTCAACATGAGAAAGTTGGAACCAGCATTCCCATTTTGCAATATATACAAAATTATTTATCTGAAACAATGAGTAAAAGTTATAATGGAAGAATTGAAGAGAGTTAAAAAAAGACAACGTGCGTTTGCAAGAGAGTATACAAAGTAGGGATGATACAATTAAAGACTCGAATCGTCCATTGACATGGCAAGTGAGTCTAAATTGCGTTTGGAATCTGATCTACATGCAATGACAGATGTGAAAAAACATTCAGGTAATGATAATCGAAAAGCTACAAGCTCTAAACGAGAAACAAATTGAACCGCTCCGGTGGCCTAGCGGTTAGAGCGTCTGCCCCGGAAACGAGAGGTAGTGGGTTCGATACCCGGCCGGGTCATACCAAAGACTTGCCAAAATTGTACTAACAGCTGCTTCGCTTGGCACTCAGCATTAAGAGGTTAATGTTAATACATGTCGGACTGGTGTCACGATAATGAAACTAGGTGGAACATCATGCTATATATCTGCGGCATGATGCCCCAGTGCTAGACATCAGTATAAACTGCCTCACTGCAGAGATCGTAGCGATATGACTGAAAACGTGTTAAAGATACGTTACAAATCCTAATCACATACACCTAGAAACAAATTGAGACAATAAGTGCACATATGCGATCCAGCTTACACGTTTTTTACAGTTGTCTTGCTCTTTTGCAAATATGACCAAATCTTCTTGCCCAACTGCAAATGCATCTAGTACACCAAATACAGTTTAGAATACAAGCGTAATTGATTACCATCGTCAATAATCTAGAAATAGGATTCTTTCAGATTAACAAGTATACTGAAATATCGGCTTAAGCGTTGTTAAGATACAAACATACAAGATTCGTACTGTAGGTTTGATGCAATCCCAAGCAGCACAAAACCCCCACACTACATCATCTACTGCAATATGTGAAGCTGATAAAAGAACATTTTACAAGAAAACTGTTGAGAAATAAAATCAAACTAATTAAAATGAATTATCGGATGCTATAAATATTCCACGCAGAAACGAAATCGTGAATGATATGAATAATAATAATCCAAAACCAATCATGGTTAGAATAAGTACTGTGACATTCAGTGGAATAAAGAGGAGTTCAAATTTTTTTGTCGTTATCTAGAATTAAAGCAGACTATATCCCAGAAGAGCTACATCATGTAATACTCATACATGCATAAAATCGAGGAGTAAAGATAACAAATATTAGGATTCTTAAAAAGTGGTCATATATGAACGGAAATATTTATACAGTTCGTGTCACTGTTCCGGACAATTTACTTACCAAATTTTTACAACACGGATTTTGGCCGAATTGTATTAGCCAGACATAAATGATTCATTGTCTGTAATTTGCATGTTGAAAAGCTTTTCTTTAATTATTGAATGACTATTCTAAACATAATGACGTGGAATGCGAAGGGCATTATCACAGGAACGCCCTATCTTTGTTCATTATTTTATACGTTAGATATTGCATGCATACAAGGGCATTGGCTATATACAGATCAACTGCAATTGTTTCAAAGCATTGACAGAAATTGTGCTGCTTTGTCAAGACATGGTAGCAGAATTGATGCATGATAATAAGAAAGAAAGCGTCCCTCTGGATTTGGAGTAAACACAGTTTTCTATCAGAAATCATCACCGGATCGTCCCAAAAATAAGATCATAAACTACAGAAATATTGCAGTTGAAATTAGCCGTGGGCCCTATCAAATTATTTTTGTTCTGTGTGTAGTTTACAAACGCTTCTTTAGATGATTAAAAAGAAATAATAGAAACTGTGGGATGCCTTTATGACGACTATAATCAAAACGGTTGCGTAATTATCTGCGGTTACCTTAATGCGGAGCTACCCCAAAAAGTGATTCCAAACCGTACAAATGGTAAAGGTTACACACAACAACCTTCCTTAGAAATAGGCATCTAATGTGAACATGTGATATTTTACCGTCTGAAATACTCGGATATACATTTTGCTCATCTGACGACAAACACTCATCCTTAATTGACTACATTTTGAAACCATTCTCCAAAAATGATTTAGTCCGTAATGCCAATATTGAAGATGACCATCATCTAAATGTATCTGATCATTTATCTGCACGAGCAGAGTTGTTAGATCCATAGGAACTCCTAGAATCAACATTTTCCAGATATCCAGTTATAATCAACTGGCAAAAAGCTTCTTCAGAACAACAGTAACGGTTAAGAATTGAAATCAAAGAGCACTTAAACTCAGTGGAACTAAGTTTACACAGCATTTCAGATGTACAAAACACTATTATTACTGTCGCGACTGTTGTACGCAATACAGCTGACACAATTCTTCCATAGATGACCTTCCTCCTACGCATACAACCTTACTGCAAATTTATTAATGTGACTGAACTACATAAAATTATGAGATGAAAACGATTATTGTTGATAACAGATGAACCGCCACCTGGTACACAATTTAACACTTATGCAGAATATAAAAATGCGAGAAAATGAAATTCTGAAACCAACATTCTTCCAATGAAAATCTTCCTCCAGCATTTAAAACCTTACCGGAACTTTATTAATGTGGCTGAACTACATAATGAGATGAGACGAAAACCAGTGTTATGGATGAAAGATGAACGGCCACGTGGTACACAATTTACAACTTATGCAGAATATTAAAAAGCGAAAAGAAAATTCAGAGACTAACTAATTAAGGCAAAAGACCAGTAGGAACAAGAACAATTCAATGAGCTGGAAATAGCTACATCCAGATGTAGGGACATTCTACAGAATAGTAAGTCTTCATAAGAAGAGACAGAGCCGGGACATTTCTGAACTAAAGGTGGAAGGAGAAATAATACGAGACCTTGATTTAATTCGTGACGCTTGGCGCCAGCATTTTAAAATTGTAGTTACTGAATAACAAGGAAAATAGTATCAACGAATCGTTTCCAGATCACATTAGAAGCACATTGATGCAGATTGTGGATTGAAATATTGATGACGGAGCAGATAAGGATATGTGTAAAACCATATTACAGAAAACAAAAACATTGAAGAGGTTGTAAGAGAGCTGAAGAAAACTAAATCATCTGGACATGACAAAATACATGTAGATTAGTTGTATTTTGTGCAAAGTGTACAATAGCATAATTTCCTTGGAAAGGTATCTCGACTACTTAAAAACTGTAAATGTTATACCTCTCTTTAAATGCTGGGAAAAAAGAGACAGGCTAGTTATGAATAACTATAGTGTTATCTCAATCGCTCCCGTGTTTCAAAGAGTATTTCAAAAAATATTGGTTAAAAGGCTTTTTCGTTTCAGCTAAAGGATCAGTTTCAATCAGCCATTAAAACAAGACTTTCAAAGGAAATGCAGTAGCATAAGTGCAGCCTTTATTATAACAAAGGGAATAGCCAATTATAAATAAGGTAAATTAAACGTTTATGCTGCATTCCTGGATAATGCGAAGACCTTTAATACAGTATGGTTTGATGGCCTCTTTTATAAGATATTCCATCTCTCGGAGTATTAGGAATTGATTTTTTAGTAAAATTAATAAGATTACTATTTTCTTTAAATTGTATTATAGTAATGTTTATTTGTTTATATTCTAAAAGATATTAAAGGTAATTTCATTTGTTTTTGTAACACAACTATATAGAATAGAAATGGTTGCTGAGCAAGTGGAAAAAAGGCAATGTATATAACTATACTCCATAACATCAGTAAAGATAACTAGAATCTTGCTAATTTACAGTGTTGTGTGAGATTGTATAACATAATACATGCGTTTGCCGACTTAGCTACAGTTTCTAGGTTCCATCAGTAAAAATATGTTTCGTAATCTAGTCATTGGCCCAAGTCCAATTCGATTAATAAAGGTGGAGTAACCTTTCACTGAGAAACTTCTAGACGACATAAAACAAGATGGCTTCCAACTAACGGATATCCATATTTGGTCTGACGTCGTCAAACGAATATAAGTAACTACAAAATTAAGTCTTATGACGTAAGATAAAGTGGTTTTCACCTGCTGGAACCTGTTGTTTCTTGGGAGAGAGAGTCAGCGTTTATCTGACTGGTACGTGGAGGGTATGACCTTGTCTAACCCTGAATCTGGCCGAGTGTGTATAAGTACAGATGCGCAAATCAGGTCAGATTCTTTTAAGAGAGCATGAACTCTCTCTCTCTCTCTCTCTCTCTCTCTCTCTCTCTCTCTCTCTCTCTCTCTCTCTCTCTCTCTCACCATGGTTATTGACGCTCCTTAACTTACGAGTAATTCCTTCTTATAGCAAGAAATGAGAAGAAGGTTATGACAAGCTAATCACAACCCACATAACAGAAAACTTTCATAACACAGCCTTTATTATAAAAAGGGAACAGCCCATTATAAATAAGGTAAATTAAACGTTTATGCTGCATTCCTGGATAATGCGAAGACCTTTAATACAGTATGGCATGAAGGCCTCTTTTATAAGATATTCCATCTCTCGGAGTTAAAGGAACTTTGTGGAAGCTAATTAAAAATTCATTTCGAGAAGTTAGGGCCATTGTTCTGTTCAACAGGCATCATTCAAAACCATACTCATTCGATCAAGGGGTATGACAAGGAAGAATGCTATCGGCTTGGCAATTCTTAGTCATGATAAATGACTTAATATCCTTGCTCGAGTGAAAACATTCGGGAATACAAGTTGTTTTACTAGACGATGACACGTCCTTGCTATCTTCGTTATTTAATGTTACGTGTGTTTTACTTCGCAACCTCTATGACTATGCATCAAAGTAGCGACTCCGATATTATTGCTGATGAAAGCAATATTGTCATATTTTCAAAGAATAAAATCATCGAAAATCTACGTTCACGTTCGGAGATGTAAGGACTCATATTGTTTCTTCTAGAACTTGTCATCAATATGCAATACACGCATGAAAGATGTCGCACAGTTTCCCAATATCCTCTAGCCAGTGGTCTACTACGAGGGGGGAGGTGCGAGGGTGGCGGTCCATTCGCGGATGAGAACAGAAAGGGGGTGGGACGACTGGCAAATACCAGTATAAGTTGTCAACAAAGTGACAAATATTAGCTGACACAGGCGCGTCCATTTCGGCCATCAACCTAAATTTTCTTTCTCGCGCAGGATTCAATCCACGTCAAATTCAACCATCAAATATTGCTAATGTTATCGCAGCAGGCGGGGAAAACATTCAATTTATGGCATTATCCAACTTAATTTGAAAATAGGATGTGTAAGCTTTTCTCATACATTCTATGTTATACCTGCCTTACACCATTCAGTCATTTTGGGTATAGATTTTGTGACTAAATACAAAGCAGTAGTGAATCTAGATACACAAACGCTCTCTGTGCTAGACGATACGGTAGTCATTAATCTGCTGCGCCATCAGCCTGGATTGGCAAGCGCCCAGAAAAGTACGATAATCTCACCGAACTCAATTTCTTCTATTTCTGTTAGTATCAGTAAAATAAGAAAGGCACACCTGTTTTACTAGAACCATCTCATAATATGTCAAACTCCACATTTTTGACAGCTAGAACAATTGTCACGGTTTCGAAAAATAACCTTGTTCAGATCTTGAATCCTACTCCGAAACCTATACACATACATGCAAATACCGTACTAGCTTATGTAGACGTACTACACCCACAAACCATATTTACTGTTAGTGAGGACACTTATGACAAGAATATCACACTTGATACACCTGACATCGTGGACACACAAACTAGTACACCACGATAACCAATTAATTTTGATTTACACTCTTCAGATTTGTCAGAAAATCAAAAACAAGAACTTCAATTATTTTTGAATAAACATAGGGATGTGTTTGCCTTGAACTTAGAAGAATTAGGAAGTACTACGGTATTTACCCATCGAATAGAGACAGGCGATTCCAAGCCAATTCGTTGTCAACCTTATCGTGCGTCTCCGCACATCAGTAAAGAAATTGATAGACAGGTAGATGAATTATTAGAACACCAACTAATCGAACCCAGTTCTTCGAGTTATGCATCTCCAGTTGTTTTAGTCAAAAAGAAAAATGGAGAATATCGTTTTGCTATTGACTATAGGAAACTTAATCAGGTGACACAACCAATGACATTCCCTCTTCCAAGATTAGAAGATGTAATGGATGCAGTTGGACAAACTAAACCATGTCTTTTCAGTAAATTAGATTTAAATTCAGTATTTTGGCAAATTAAAATGGATCCAGTGACAAAACATAAGAGCTCTTTCATAACATCACGTGGTCTTTATCAATGGAATGTAATGCCGTATGGACTCAGAAATGCGCCTGCCACATATTGTATTCTTTTAGGTCATGTACTTAGAGGTATACCATGGTCAACATGTCTTGCATACATAGATGACATTATTATTTTCTCCAATTCATTTGACGAACACTTAGCACATCTTGAACTTATTTTTGATCGATTACGTCAAGCAAACTTGACACTCAAACCATCAAAATGTGTATTCGCAGCATCTGAAGTTATTTATCTTGATCATAAATTCTCAACAAAAGGAATCAAAGTAGATAAGTCCAAAATAGACACAGTTACACAGTTTCCTGTTCCAAAAACACAGAAAGATGTTAGGAGTTTTCCAGGGTTGTGCAATTATTACAGAAAATGTGTCCAGGGATATTCTACAATAGCAGCACCTTTAAATAAATTATTGACAAAAGACAGTTCATTTCTTTGGACAGACAAGTGTCAAAAAGCATTTGAAACTCTTAAGACAGCTTTGACCACAGCTCCTATCTTGGCTTATCCTGATTTTAATAAACCATTTAGACTCACATGTGATGCCAGTGGTACAGCCCTAGGGTATATCTTGTCTCCGATAGGGACAGACGACAAAGAACATGTTATTGCTTACGGTGGACGAGCTTTAACAAACGCTGAAAAACAATGGTCAGTAACTGAAAAGGAATGTCTAGCAGTATAAGAAGGTATCAGAACATATCATGTTTACTTATCACATCAGAAATTTACTGTCATTACAGATCACAAGGCACTAGTATGGCTAAGGGCAGTTAAATTTACTTCAAACAGATTAATTCGTTAGTCACTTCGCTTACAAGAATACGATTTTGATATCGTATACACTCCAGGCCATAAAAACACAAATGCTGATGCACTCTCACGTTGAAACTACGTCCAAACAGATAACACTGACAGCAAAATATAGGAATCTCCAGCATACACTAACACTCAGGCTACTCTGTTAGAACCACCAGTACACTCCATTCAAGAAGAAATGACAGAAATTATATTCTTTTACGATAAGGACGATTCTACTAACCTATTTCCAGTACACACTAATGATAACATACCTAGCGGTATTTCTTCAGAACTACCGGATCTCGACCAATATCAGCGCGAATGCCCTGATTTTAAGGACATGTATGTTTATTTAGAACAAGGAATATTACCAGAAAATACTCGTCGCGCGACAGCTATTCCATATGAAGCAAACCAGTATGAACTAATCAATGGTGTCTTACATCATTTTTTCCAACCTCGTACAAAACACGAAACTTCTCTTGATCAACTCATAAAACAAGTTGCTTTACCCACAAATTTCAGACTCGATGTCCTTCTATCTTATCACGATTCAAAAGCAGGAGGTTGTCATTTTGGTGTTCAAAGAACATATCAAGCTATCAAACAGAAATACTATTGGCCTAAAATGTATCAAAATGTGTATGACTACATTACATCATGCTGTAAATGTCAGCTCATTAAACGGGACACAAATGCACGAAAAGCTCCATTGCACCCATTGCCCCCAGAAGACGTATTTTCTAGGTGGCATATGGAGATTTTGTGCATGCCAAAAAGTAAGGAAGGTTATCAATACATCGTATTGGTGACAGATAGTTTGTTACATTGGTGTGAAGCCTTTCCTTTACGTTCTCAAACAGCAACAGAAATCGCCAGTGTTTTGTACAATGAGATAATCACACGTTATGGTGCACCGCGAACACTTGTCAGTGATCATGGACGAAACTTTATGTCTCAAATTGTACTCGCACTTTGTGAATTATTTCAAGTAACACGTCACCATACCAGTTCATTCCACCCTCAAACTAACTCTGTATGTGAACGCCAAAATAGTACCATCACTCAAGCGCTCCGCGCGTACTGCAGTAAACACCAAAATGATTGGCCGTCCATATTACCTAGCGTAATGATGGCATTCAGAATGAGTCCAGCAGTTAATTCTACTGGATACTCACCTTATTACATAGTATTTGGGAAAGAAATGACTTTACCCTTAGATGTGTCTCTGACGCCTAAAGAAACTGTACAAACACAAACACAACAGTACATAGATCAATTGATTCAAAGATTGAAAATAGTTCAAGAACTAGCAAAAGCAAATACACGTGACGCACAATGCATAAGCAAACAGAGGTTTGACCAGAAAGCAAAGGAACCGTCCTTTCGCGTTGGAGATTATGTACATTTACAAATCTCACATATACCTGTAGGGTTATCAAAAAAGCTTTACCCCCGATGGGAAGGTCCATATTACATCACCCAATTAGGTCCGAATAACACCTACCGATTACGCCGTTGTTCCGACAATAAAGAAATGAAATCACTTGTACACGCAAATAGGCTTAAGCACTATAAAGATCCTAGGGATTATAGACCTCCGACACCGGACACAGTCAGTACACTACCACAGTCAACTCAAACATCACATGATCGAGCAAGCAATGCTCACACACCAACCAACAATGGTACCGAATGGTACTTAGTTGATAAACTATTGAAATCCAAATGGATTTCTGGGAAAAAGCATTATTTGGTTAAGTGGTCAGATGGATCCACGCCATCATGGCAACAAACTGAGAATGTTTCTCAAGCATTAAAGCAAGCATTTCACAGCAAACACACACAATCAAACACACGTCGTAAACGACGAAGTCGAATATTTCGTAATTGAATTCAATACGAAATTCTGAAAACAAAAAAGGAGAACAAATTCCTTCGTATTTGGAAGAGAAAATTATAGTCCTATCGTCCATTCCATTCTTTCTTCTCATACCTTCTATTTCTCTTTTCTTCTCTTGCGCGCAAATCTCTCAACTTCTTATCTTTCTCTTTAAGGTATGGGTGGAATATGGACTTGGTGAATAGGATTGTGTTCTTTTTAACTCTGAATGCAGAGTACATATTATCAGAACAAACAACAACAAAAAAAATACAATTTGAAACATGGGTTATCTCCGGCATCTCCCACTTTTGTATAGTTCAGCCTAAAGGTGGATTCACAGTTTAAATCAGGCTTACACGGACTTGTTCAATTGAACGTATCGAATATTGTTACAGGGATGTCAAATATAGCTACATAATGATATTATTTCACAGTTATAATACGTCTTAAAACGAATACGCGGTATAATACAGCAACCTCATTAATGAATGGGTTCAACAATGTTTAGAGGTTTTTCTCTCACGATTTCATACCATTGTATGAATGAATGTACCTTATGGTACTGTGTCTTGGGCCATATATGATAAAATAGTCAAAGTGTCCTAGCGATTACTCGAACCCGAGTTCATGTAATGCATAGCTCTCACAATATGAGCAGCTATTGACCTATATACGGCCAGCCTCTGAGTCAAATTCATTTGAAACGATAATGGCAATACATTCTCTTTCACACGTCACAGATAACGTTGATAAAACACGTACATTTCAAAGCTGCATTAGACTTACAGTAGCAAACGATTAAATGATACTTTCACTTACTGTTCTTAGGTTAATTCAAAGGCGATACATATTCATACACGCACAGGTCAAAGTTTGATTGCAAGTGAACATACATCATGGTTATTAAGGCTAGTACAACATTAAATTGTCAGTTCCTAACTCTCGATATAATAATTATTCACCCATAAATATGTTCTGCTGATGTTATACGAATAACATATAAAAGAGAAAAAGAAATACAGAAAAAGGACACAAAGGAAGAGTACACTAAAACAAAAATATAAAAATAAAGATAACAAGAACTGTTGCTATTATTATGTGTTACAATCGTCTGATAAGCCTAGTTTAGAGGTAGGTTTTGTAGAATTGTGTGTTCAATAACTATATATATATATATATATATATATATATATATATATATATATATATATATATATATATATATATATATCTTATCAAGGTATTCAACGCTGTGAAGTTTTATTCCCATTGTGTTTTTGGGAATATTATCACGTATTTTGCATTGTACTGTACCTTTTTGAATCTGAATGAGTATTGTGTAATATACTTTTTAATTGTATTTCTTGACTTTTGCAATATATTTTTTAAATGCAATTCTTATATTTTGCAATATAGCTTTTCATTGTATTTCTTGTATTTTGCAATATACCTTCTCATTGTATGTTTTTTATATTTTACCTGGTATTTTGTAATGTATTTACAGTGTTTACATTGTATTTTTAAAACTTTGCTAAAATGTCTCGCAAAGTTTTTTTTAATCATTGTATTTTTGATCTTCCACCTTTTATCTCGTTTTGATGAATGAAATTGATTTTTCTTTTCGAGCCTCGAGGTCTCGGCTCAATAAAACAGAGCGTATTATTAGGAATTGATTTTGTAGTAAAATTAATATGATTGCTATTTTCTTTAAATTGTATTAAAGTAATTTTATTTGTTTATATTCTAAAAGATATTAAAGGTAATTTCATTTGTTTTTGTAACATAACTATATAGAATAGAAATGGTTGCTGAGCAAGTGGAAAAAAGGCAATGGATATAACTATTAGGGCATAACCGATTAGCATTTTTCTACCGATTTCCGATTCCGGATTTTGGGCATGAAATTTTTCCGATTCCGGATACGATTCGATTAATCGGAAATGCTAAATCCGTATTTTTTTTCTAAAAAATGTCATCTTCCGTTTCCGGGTTTCTGGTATCTGGTTTTTGACGTGTCTAGCATGTTACTTAGTACTTTACCATATCCAGCTTCATTTCCGGTTTTCACGCGTCGGTTCAAATAGATTGTCTCACAGCGTGGTTGTGTTGACCATTTTGGACTTTTCTGACTTCTTATTTAACTTTATTAACGCACTATCGAATGACACGCAGTGTTAGACACGGTGCTATAGAAATTCAACTTTATTATTTTTATTATCCGAATCGGTCGTTCCTGCCTTGTCCGACTCCGATTAATCGGAAGTTCATACTATCCGGTGGAATCCGATTTCCGGATCAAAAGTCGGTTATGCCCTAATAACTATACTCCATAACATCAGTAAAAATAACTAAAATCTTGCTAATGTACAGTGTTGTGTGAGATTGTACAACATAATACATGCGTTTGTCGACTTAGCTACAGTTTCTAGGTTCCATCAGTAAAAATATCTTTTGTAATCTAGTTATTGGCCCAAGTCCAATTCGGTTAATAAAGGTGGAGTAACCTTTCACTGAGAAACTTCTAGACGATATAAAACAATATGGCTTCCAACTAACGGATATCCATATTTGGTCTGACGTCGTCGAACGAATATAAATAACTACAAAATTAAGTCTTATGACGTAAGATAAATTGGTTTTCACCTGCTGGAACCGGTTGTTTCTTGGGAGAGAGAGTCAGAGTTTTTCTGACTGGTACGTGGAGGGTATGACCTTGTTTAACCCTGAATCTGGCCGAGTGTGTATAAATACAGATGCGCAAATCAGGTCAGATTCAGTTTTCCGTATTAGCAGAAAAAAGATTCTGACTTCTCTTCATTCCAGGTAAACAAACTGTATATGTCGTAACTTCTTTTAGGAATAAGTATTTTTAATGATTGAGATTTTAATGGTGAAATTGTTTTGTGTTGTAATATTGCTACTGAATTCTTTTATTTATAATATATTGTAATAGAATGTTTAAATGTTCTAAATAATTTATATTTAATTATATTTATTTAATTTTTATTGTGAAGGTTGAATTCGCTACCAACTTCATGTTTTGATTTAATGATTGAAATAATGTATTCTTTAAGTAAGAAAGAGTAATATCTAGCAATATATTCTAAAACAATATTCTTCTTTAAAATAAGTAAAATGTATTCTTTAAATTAATTGGTGCATTAATTACAATTATTATATTTCATACTTTGGCTATATTGAAATTGATTGAGAATTAACTATTGTATAATATTCTAAGGTGCAGAAGTTATATGAATAAATGAAGTTGGAAAGCTTAATAAGGAAAATGTAATATGTATTTCATGAATGTTTATTATAAAGCTTTTAGATGTGTCTCTAGAATGTAGTAATATATATGTTTTTTGATTATTTCAATAAAGTTTTCCGTATCAGCAGAAAAAAGATTCTGACTTCTTTTCATTCCAGATGTAGCTGTCTTATCATCGCGGCGACGCTCTTTTAAGAGAGCATGAACTCTCTCTCTCTCTCTCTCTCTCTCTCTCTCTCTCTCTCTCTCTCTCTCTCTCTCTCTCTCTCTCTCTCTCTCTCTCTCTCTCTCTCACCATGGTTATTGACGCTCCTTAACTTACGAGTAATTCCTTCTTATAGCAAGAAATGAGAAGAAGGTTATGACAAGCTAATCACAACCCACATAACAGAAAACTTTCATAACACAGCCTTTATTATAAAAAGGGAACAGCCCATTATAAATAAGGTAAATTAAACGTTTATGCTGCATTCCTGGATAATGCGAAGACCTTTAATACAGTATGGCATGAAGGCCTCTTTTATAAGATATTCCATCTCTCGGAGTTAAAGGAACTTTGTGGAAGCTAATTAAAAATTCATTTCGAGAAGTTAGGGCCATTGTTCTGTTCAACAGGCATCATTCAAAACCATACTCATTCGATCAAGGGGTATGACAAGGAAGAATGCTATCGGCTTGGCAATTCGTAGTCATGATAAATGACTTAATATCCTTGCTCGAGTGAAAACATTCGGGAATACAAGTTGTTTTACTAGACGATGACGCGTCCTTGCTATCTTCGTTATTTAATGTTACGTGTGTTTTACTTCGCAACCTCTATGACTATGCATCAAAGTAGCGACTCCGATATTATTGCTGATGAAAGCAATATTGTCATATTTTCAAAGAATAAAATCATCCAAAATCTACGTTCACGTTCGGAGATGTAAGGACTCATATTGTTTCTTCTAGAACTTGTCATCAATATGCAATACACGCATGAAAGATGTCGCACAGTTTCCCAATATCCTCTAGCCAGTGGTCTACTACGAGGGGGGAGGTGCGAGGGTGGCGGTCCATTCGCGGATGAGAACATAAAGGGGGTGGGACGACTGGCAAATACCAGTATAAGTTGTCAACAAAGTGACAAATATTCGCCAAAGTAAAATGTATTTCCTATTTGTTTCTGGCAACATTGTACTGTTTAAAAATGTACTTACAAACAAAATATGCTTTTTTGTAACTTTACTTTTAAAATTATTTGTGGTAGTGCAAAATAAAGAATCAATAGATTCTTGCAATGGTTGTCAGTATCTATATTTATATGGCGTTATGAGTTTCACTACCATAATTAATTAGTTATCGTGTGTGTGTGAGAGAGAGAGAGAGAGAGAGAGAGAGAGAGAGAGAGAGAGAGAGAGAGAGAGAGAGAGAGAGAGAGAGAGAGAGAGAGAGAGAGAGAGAGAGACATACAGACAGAGAGACAGAGACTGAGAGATATATGTGAACTTGACGATAACTTTAAAATTCAAAATATAAAAAGTATCCGACAATGATCCTTCTCTTTGTGATACGCTACGTTACACTCTTCGTGGGGGCCATGAGTGGGCGAGTGGTCTAAAGCGCTGTCCGTTACGGATCACTGCCATCTCACCTCTGTCTGCGTGGGTTCGAGTCTATGATTCGGCTAATGTAGTTATGTGAGAAAGCTTGCCAGTAGCTTCTCGTGGGTCGGTGGTTCTTTCCAGGGGTTTTCCGGGTTCTTCCTCCACCATTAATATTGGCCGCCATGTGTAGCCAGTACAAATTGTGCTGAAAAATGGCGTTAAACCATAAAAACAAACAAAACAAAACGCTCTTCGTGCGATTTATATTACAGATCACTGGTATCTCACCTCTGTCTCCGTGGGTTCGAGTCTCGGACTCAGCCAGTGTGGGTATGTGAGAAGGCATGCCAGTAGCTACGTATGGGTCGGTGGTTCTTTCTGGGGCTATGTCCAGCTTTTCTTTACCACACATATTGCCATTAATAACGTATACTGTGCTAAATATCTATTTATTTTTCCCCAAGATAATGCTAGAGAGGCAAATCAGCAATTAATAAACTCGCCAGTGCGGCAAAAGTAAAAAATGTTAAAGCGGCGACTTGGTTATAAAGACAGATGATATGGCAGATTTATCTACCACATCATAAACAAATTCACTTTGCACATTTTGATGTCATCGTTCTAAATGAAGTTCAGCAGGATGATATATTATTTCTGCCGCATGATACTGTTAATGAACGGAAGTAAAAGTGTGTATTAACTGTAGTTGATGTTGATGGTAGATACAAGGAAGCTGAACCATTGTTGACCAAAACAGCATCCGAGGTATCTGTTGCATTTGAATGAATCGGCGAGGACCTTTGCAGTGGCCAGATCTATTACATGTTGATCCTGGCAAGAAATTTCAGGGTGCAGTGTTATCAGTGATGAAACAATATAACACTGCCATACTACCAGAACATACTGCAATACACCGCGATCAGGCAATTATTGAACGATGAAATCGAACACTTTCTGAGCAGTTATTTGGATATCAATACGCGAAGGAATTTATAGCGGATAAACAATCACTTGAATTGTCAAGAGATTACCAAGTGCGCAAAATAATGAAATTCCTCAAACAATCAATATTAAACTATTAACGCAATAAAAAACAACGTATACCCGTATAAAAACAACAAAATGATTTTTCGAAACAGTGAATACTCGGCATCGTCACTGTGAGATATTTATATGAACCAGGTGAACTTGAAGGTGGTAAAAAAAGAGGAACTGATCATATTTGGAGTGTCACATCGCTTACAATATCAAGAACCGTGGGTAGCCCGCAATCTATATATTAGATTCAACTTCTCCTCAGCGTGGATTTACACGTGAAAAGTTACAAGTGATTCGATCACTTAACTAGCACCTCTGCGTCTATTTCACCCTAGACAGGTCAGCATAAAATTTTCTCGTGTATGACCAAAACTGCTATTTATTCTGTCTGCGGTACATTGGCGAGGATATTAATCAGACCACGACCATATCATTATAATATTACAGTACGCGTAGTGATTATTCTGTAGTTGTTTCAGCATCATTATAAATTCAACATCAATATCAAATTCTCGTTTATTTTTCTTATCTTGCTGTTTATAACCAGCGAGTTGTTTTCTTAGTATATCATCGCTTACAATATAGCTGATTGTTCTGTCGTTAGAATCTAAAACGACTCTACGAAGTTAATTTAATCTCCGTACTCGTGACACTGCTAGATAAACCAAATTCGACCACTCGATGCGATCATCTATGATCCAAAGAATTGTATCTGAGATGGTTAACCCCTGAGATGAGTGCATCGTCATTGCGTATCCTAGCGTTCGGGGAGATCTGTCAGCGCGCAATGCATCTTCGAGAACACTGATATCAGCCAACATAATATCATTTAAAACAAGTATTTGTTTTTCAGTCTGTCCTGGAATAACAACTTCAATATTCTGTCCTCGTGGATTAGCTGGTCTATAACACAATGGCACTGGAAGTGTTACGAATATTTCTTTATGTGCAATAAACAACCACGCATGAAGTGTGTCTCTGACTATCTTAATACTTGCTATTATCAAATCGTTTGGTCTCCACGCTTACCAAAATTCATTTAATTGGGTTTCTGAAATTATTTTACGCGCTATTTCAGACTGGATTTTGAGTATGCTGATTAATCTCTTGAACTCACTTAATTCTGGATCAAGTGCTATATGATCCGTATTAATTTCTTCATAATAATAGACAACATTCTTTAGCCACTTAGACAAGCCGACAAATGGTGGTGGTTCACCATGATATCCACACATTATCACAGCTATATTATTCAGTAACAACCAATCAAGAAACCTTTTTTCATATATCTAACGATACTGTGCATATATCATCCAAATAATCATTTGCGGAATATATTTCTAACCCATTCGAGCATCAGTCCATGTTTCACCTTTATATCGAAAGAAACTGTGATAAGTGCAATAATTAATTCCTCGGTGTTTCATCTCTCTTTCAAGTCTGTGTGTTGGTGTTAACACAATCATGTCTGACTTCTCCCGAAATAATTAGATGACACGAATCGTCATCCCAGACCCGCCACATCCGTTTAAGTAAATGGTTTTATATCTACATATTGGATCGGATAACGAGGATGCACTCGATAGTTGTGATATCTGATTATATTTCATGTAAATATTTTCAATCGTAAAATCTGCTGATTTAGAATAATCGTGTAACATTTCTTGTTTTATTCTCTATGAGACCTAACACTCATCAGAATTTGTAAAACGAGTTAATGTTTCTTTATGTTTGATATCTGTTGAAAATGAATCAGTGGCGACTAAAAATAAGCCAGCATTGATGCTCTTAGATGTATGTATTGCGGAGAGTCGCCATCAATGTAGCCAACAATTGTACCAAATTTTGTTCCATCGGACAAGTAGGCATTTTCACGACTGAAAAATATATATATACCTGTTGCATCCGCGGTTATAAAATCGTATTCAGCATCATCTATAATTAATCGTGTAAAAGTTCGCTTGTGATCATATGCTCTACCCTGGGTGAATTTACCGATTATTCGTCTACCGAGATACTTTAATTTTTTTATTTCAAAGATCTCTTTGGACTTTTTAACAAGAAATTCTTCGTCGAGATCAGGAAATATTTCATTGTAATCGTTGATTGCACTATCAAGACTATCGTGTTGTGGTAACCAAACTTCATTCTGCGCCCGATATGATATAATTGCTTCACCGACAATCAGCAATATTAGTATTTTACAATTGATCATGTACCGTAATAACACTATTGGTACTCAGTGTTTTTGCAGATATGTGTCTACCAAGCAAAACACAACAACACTGATGAAATCCTTTAGCGAATTAAAAAAATAACATACGAGCAAATCCGGTTAGACCAAAATTGGGTAGTGGTCCAATAATCGCAACTCGTGTCATTTCTTGGGTGGGATGCCTAAATCGTTTAAAATATGTAGCGCTTTACCCTTCTCCGTGAAAACTCCCTGGATAACACGTAATCATATCAACCGCAATAAACGTTTTAAGGATCATATTTGGTATTCCATTATCCACCATGTCCGCATTCTAGTCAACTAGCTTGAATATCTGAGAGAAATTCATATTGTGTTGGTTTCCATAGATTTTTATCTCTGGCCAAATGAACTGCAAATGACGGGACTGTAAAACAGATTGTTAGTAATTGCTCGTTATTATCCGTTGCAAATTTCTCAGCGATTTTTCTCATCTCACCGTGAAGAGATTCCATTCGTTTTATTTCACCGTTAGGTCTAACAAATAGGTGGAATTTACCATCTTGTTCCTCAAAACTCTGAAATAACCACACTGAGACAGGATCATTTTTACTTAGCGCGTGAACAAAATCAAAGAAATTCCCTCCCTTTTGGGAGAACTCTACCGGAAAGTATTTTTCGGTTCTATTCCGCGGAAATATTGTTACTGCGTTGGTCAACGCGTGTGCATTACGAGCAATGATCTTGACTGCAGCTCTCTTTGATTTATAGTTCGATTCGCATAGTATTTATCCTGTTAATGTCGCTACAGTTATTGGGAATTTTAATATATTTTCAAGCTCAGCCACATTTTGTATTGTAGCTCCAAAATCCTTGACTGTTTGGGCCCATTTGTTTATCTTGCTACGTTTTAGATCTGTCAACCCGTTTACACGAAACGCAATTGTAAAATGCTATATTACTCGTTCGGCTACACAATTTATTCTTGACTGCGACAGTTGTATAGGTTTCAATTTCTCAACACCTGGTTTTTCATTTATCGGATAAATCCCATAAACAACCGCTGTCACAGGATAAGCTCTCTCCTAATACGGTTTGTCAATTCTAATCAATATTCCTGGTTTTTAATCCTGACTCACGTTGACAACTTGTTATATTTTAGGATAGGATCAAATTTATCACGAATAATCCAGCTGCCTGTTTCTGATAATATAATGACTTTCACTCTGAAAAAATACTTTCGGTGTTCAAGATGGGTTATTATTCTCGCTGCTCGTTTATCGTTCATGGTAGCATCTACACTACCAGCGATTCGAAATGTTGACCAACAGTGAGATGCGCCATCGCTTTTAAATTCGTTAAAGAATTTTACCAATCATGCTTCTTTCAGTTATTAGACCCTTATTTGGTACATCTATAGAGAATCTATCGAGATTGAATTTAACATTTTTCAAGGGTTAGCTTTTGGATAATCTCTCAAACTTCTTCATATTATAAATAAAACAGGTATTTAAGTACAGAATTTATATATAATACATAACTGTAAATTGCTTATGATAGAACCGGAAACGATTTCTAACAAATCGTGCAGAAACTAATTCTGTGGATGTAATTCACAAAGTGTGCGACGAGGAAGCTTAGGTCAGAAACCTTGTATAAGAAGCGGTATTGGAGTACGAGGTCAACAATTGTCTCAGTTTTGGTGGTAAGTGATACAGAAAATTTAAGCGTTACTATGATAAGAGAGTCAAGGAATATGACTCTGACTGTGTCCCTGATAAAGTCATCAGAACTCCAGAAGACTATATTACTAGATTCTCAACAAATAATAATTTAGACAAATAATAAATTAAAACAATTAATACTTATGAATATAAATGAGCCAAGAGTTTCAGTGGGGGATGTTATCATGGGTATCTTAGAATAACTGCTGGGAACAAAAAGATATCTTAATCATAAGTTTGTTTATGAATCTTTCTTTGGAGTGATCAAAGATGGTTTTGTGATTGACCAAATGGATAGAAATTTTAAAATTAACAAATTGGATAATCTTCAGGCTACCAATCAAAGGCAGAATACCAAATGCGGTCGCACAGGAATACATTCAACATTGCGAAACCTATCAAATCTATAAATGTTGAGACGGGCGAAGAATTAAAATTTCAATAGATGAAGGAAGATGGCGAACATTTTAATATTTGTATGCCTTCGGTTATATATATATATATATATATATATATATATATATATATATATATATATATATATATATATATATAATTCTGTAACGGTTAATATTTTAGGAAATATAACTCTAATAATGTTGTAAGAAAATAATCACATATCATCAGCGTCGAGAGGTTCTTGATTCTGCACCTATGTCCCCGGTATTTTTGCCCCCGATTGAATAATTTGCAAAACAATATTTTTTTCTACTTCTGTCAGGATTCTTGCTTTGTTTTGATTCTGTCAGTAATTACAATTAAGTTAAAACGAATATACGAATCACTAACCCTTCCTGCTGATTTTAGGATATTGGTTAACTTATATAGCATACACGCACGTTTACTATTGGGGCAGCAGCCTTTGATCATCGTAATTCTACTGAAAACCACACGCTATTACGTTGTCACTACGTCGTGAATGTGTTTTTGCATCCTCTCTGGGTTATTTTATGGGGGAAAGTCTGGTTTTCAGTTGAACGTAGAGATGGGCCCCGTCATGTATATTTTTATTAACACCTGTAAATAGTAAGTATAACTTGTATATATTTCTAAAGAGTGTAAATATAACTTGCATATACCTGTATATAATTATGTATACCTGTATATATTTGTAAATAGTGTAAATATAACTTGTATATATTTATAAATACCTGTAAATAGTATTTCATCATCATTCATCTGCCCTATTGAATTCCTAGCCAAGCTAGGTGTTCTCATATGGGGTTGTTTCTTCGTAATACGAATTCACCAAACATAGCTTCTTGAGGCTCTAGACCGTTAGTTGACAGATTAGAGGCTCACAACGGGGTGGGTGGGTGGGGTGTTTCGTGTCTTCGTTATATACCTTAATTAAGATTTGATGTTGTGCCGGCTCTATATACCTTAATTAAGATTATATGTTGTGCCGTACTTAGAATACTGTAAATATATCTTGTACATTCGGTATATATAAATAGTGTACATATAACTTGTGCATACTGTAAATATTGTATATACAATGCTGTAAATATACGCTTCAAACAATGCTGTAAATACGGTTTAAAAAAACGGGTCAAAATTGATCCCCGTTTTATGAAGATATATCTGACTTTCAATATCTAGAAGACATAGTCCTAGAAAAAAAAGAATACACTACAATCACAATATAAGTTTATTAAACAAAAGAAACAAGCCGTTAACGAATCATTAGCGAATAACAGTGAAATAGATAAGTTCGTAGATTCGTACCTTTGTTTACCGCAGTAGAGAAAATAAGAACTGATTTTTCGAAACAATATTAAATTAAAAAGACGATACATTTCCGGCTCAGACAACTCAAACAGCTCATTGAAAATTAAAGTAGTAACACGTGAAGCGAAGACTTCTTCTAAGAACGAAGCGAAAGAAGGCCTTGTTATTATTGTTTTTACCCAGCAAAGGACATTTACGTGTAAAACCGTACACACGCTATCAAATCGTCCGATTTTATAACTTTAGGATCAAAATCGTTTAGGATTTCACATACAGACTTACTTGTAAAGTTTCTCCCTCCAAATCCAGTAAATTATTGGATTGGTCAGTGAGTTTCTCGTTATTTCTGGTCATTCTCGTTTATAAATCATTATGACATCGCATCTATAGTGGGTTCACGGGTTCTTGAATTATTAAAAATTCAGGTGGAACAAATAGTGGAAACGACTATAAAATGTATCCTTGCTGGGCCTGATTTGACTTTTCGAGGTTTATTTGGTAACATCCATCAATAGCATCACATACTAAATTTAATGCAATCACTGAGTATATATTAACACATGATGACACACAAATCGTGACAACTACAGGTGCCAGTGCCGTTACCGCTGATAACAATATACCCGTTCCAGCAATTACACTTGAAATCAAATACACAATAATGTCAACATTGGTAATTCGCCTGCGGTATTCTTTATCTTCGTTGTATATTCGTCAAGACGATTTTACAGTTTAGTTTGAAACTTGCGGACTTGATCATATCGATATTGTTGGACATTCATTATATTATTTACCTAAATCAATTACAAATCCTACATAAAGTGTGATAGATAATGATACTAAATTACCACTGAGGGAGGTTATTGTAAATGTTTCCATGACACTCTTATCTATTATTGCACTTACAGTATTAATTCCTGTAGAGGTATCTGATGACACATTAAACTGTACTTCTGAAAGCAGGGTCAATCTATAGATACCCCTGACATCTGCAGTGACTCCAATGATGTTAGTTTGAGGTGTCCAGGTGAAAGATCCATATTGTGTCGAATACACAGTTTTGATATTTTGTTTATGTGGAATCTTGATTTTATCAAGCCGTGCAGCGATAGCAGGAAAACCACTAACGATATTGTCCTGTGTTTGTTTAACCGTATCAATATTTGTTTTACTATCATAAAGTTTTATTGGGACTGTCAGCGGAGTACCAAACAAATTATCCATGGTTTCATCCGATTTTCTAAAATTCCCATCGGAGGTTTGCAAACGAACCTACATGAACATCATACTCGGCTCGCAGTGTTGTTAGTTTACTACTTGCGGTTTCATATCCGTGTTGCAGCAATGTTAGTTTAACATCCGTGGTTTTATACTCACCATATAGGTCGTTAGTTTATTGTTTATGACATCTACATATTGTTTGTCACAGCGTCAGTGTTCAATGTTAGATTACCAAATTCGTTTATTTTATTCGAGTTTATGTCGATGTTGCCTGTCATTGTTGCACCGGATGTGTTTACTCGATTGTTAATAGTATCTATAACAGTTGTAATCAAACATTGCTAGAGAATTTCCGATTAGTCCATTAATTTTAATTAGAATATCATTGAGGGAAACATGATTTGTTTTCAATTTTCCCTGTTTGTCTTGATAAACGACTATTTCGTTTGGATCCACACTTGGAAGATTTAACATTTCAGATACTTCATCTTCGATTATTTTCTTTACATCTCTTTTTGCATATATTTCCCCTGTGGGTTTTTTCAGGCTTGAGAGAGCGCTTCTGTAAATATCAATCATTACATTTAAATATCTCTCTAAAAAGCAATTACTCGTTTATTCGTGTACGGTTTTATCAGGTGGTTTAGTCGATGGTCATATAGCTTTCAGTACATTTATTACTTCTTGACCGCATATTGGTGGATCGGTCATTTTCTGTGTTGGTAGCATGGAGTACCAAATCTGAATTTTATGAAAGGATTTTACCTGTTGTATATAACGCACAAATTAATTAGGTGGAGATAACCCGTAGGAATCATATTAAACAATTTCACGTTGATCAATTGCGTATGCAACCCAGTGAGTTCCAGGTCCGGTGTTGTTATCGAGATTTCGAGATTAATGATACCAGTTTCAGAGCTGTTTGGTTGTTGTGGTAATTGATCTCGCATGAAAACACCTCTAAAGTTTCGTATTCTTAATTCTTTGGCAGCAACGAGTAAATCAAAATTTGACAGTGCTTTTAGTAAACTGTCCCTGGTAGTCTCGGGCCTTTTCCCTTGTACACTGAATATGAAGTCCCTGGTAGTCTTAAACACTTTCCCTTTTTCATATCCCTTTCCAGTTGCTTCTTTCAGTGCTATCTCCGCAGCGGTACCAATATTACCTAGCGCGGCAGCTTTTGCGGCGGCAATAAGCGCTGGTATCGCAGTGAGAAAGGGAAATATACGACCTGATTTAATCATATTGTTACACGCACGGGGGTGTTCACTTGACCGAGCGGTGTCATTACCCTGGCTCGAGTCACGCTGGAAGTCATATGTGTTCCCCAAATTTCCAAAGACTTCCATACAACTTGAGTTGTAAAATGGGAAGACAGACGTGTCTGCTATATTTAATAACCTTTGCTCTAATCAATTGGCAAACCAGATGAGACAACTTGCCCTAAAGTCAATTAACCCCACCTTTGCATGGTTTTTCTTCATTATCATCCAATTTACGTACCGCCAGCCCGTCATGCCATATAAGTTACACTAGTATTCCCTTACTAACTGGGAAATATTTAACTGCGCGACCCTAGGCTAGTCAATCCACATAATTTCCGGCGTATCACGCTCATATAAATACGCCCATTGTCCACCATGGACACATAAACGGTACCTACCAAGTTCCAACTTATTGATTCCATTATATAATTTACTGATTTCCAACCACAAATACTGCCATTTCAACCACAACACATTTATACACCGCTGAATTTTGATATAGACTATGTTACATAGGGACATTCATTCGGCTTGCGCCTAAATTCACTACTAACGACCCCGGCATGGTTCAAATTCACTAACACTCGGTTTGGTGACGTTTGCTCCTACTAAGTGGCTAACTATTTCGGGCTAGTAATATTTCCATGGCACCGAAGACCAAATACTCACACAAATAAATCTAAGAATTGCTTAAAAACAGGGTGCTGTCAAATATACATACTCCAAATTTATTACAATATCTTTTATCGCGCCCGCAGAGAGAGGGATCTGAACACCTTTATTTAAATCATTTTTAGCATCATTGAAATGCTTAATCTGACGAGCTGTCGGTGATAGTTTATTCTAACCACCAGACATCTGATTGTGTTTTAGCCATATCGTAGTTCCACATTTTTTAGCTGAATCCGATTGCAACGTTTTAATCTGACCAGGAATCAGAGTAACACTAACATGACAATATGACATTTTATTTAATACGAGATTGATCTAATTGTCTACGTGTTTTCTACTGGCGCAGCAACTATACTCATTCGTCCACCAAAACCTTCGAGTAGCATGATTTGTCACTGAAAATGAAGGCAATTGCTCTGTAATCACCGTATACGGAGGGCGGACCTGCCACGACAAAGGGAGGTTGTGTTACACGAGCTTCAAAGTATACGTCAACTACGGATTGTCTAGTTAAGTCAAGATGTTCCTGTGAAAAGTAATAAATCGGATATAGGTTTCTAAAATTTATCACATTTGATATTTGCAGACAAGTATTTACATTTTGATCACGTCCCATAAATGTCAGCAAAGGATGATACGCGGGTGCTATTTGATTTTGTCCGTAATTGAGTGAAATACTCACAGCTGGTTCCGTTAACACCTAGTTGATCAAATATCATATTGCTGAGCTCCTGAGAATTTAATCTCCTAATATACTGTAACGCAATAAATATTTGTCAAGGGGCAGAAAGACCCCTGTTTGATGTAACATGCCATAAAAATTCTCCATTATTGGGACTCTGCAGACCAGCTGTTTTTCTTGTTAGCCATGACAGTAATGATTTATCACCTACACTCATAAATTATAGTAATTGTTGATTTGCGACGATTGGTCGAGTCATTAGTGGCATCCATAATGACAGTTTTATTATATTTACTTTACCAGCAGGAACAGCAGCATCTCGCCAGATTGCATCATTATCATCACATTTTCGCACGAGAACAACTGTGTGTTTAGCTCCAAAGATAACTTTTATAACATTTCTACAAAATCCAAATATATGAGACAGTGGAATGCGCATGAAAATAATCTAATCGGTCTTTGCAATATTGATACACGTGTTGCAACTCCTGGGTTGTAATTGGGATTAATATCTATGACATCAAAAGCACCAAGTGGCCTTGTAGATCAACTGCAGTATCCAGTGTTACCTTTATCCTAGTATATTGAATATGATCAGCGTTATCAGTAATATCCTTAGCGAACATCATAGATGATCCAGCCGATCTTTATAATTATCAGGATATCTCGCTAACCCCACTATTGTTGTGGCGATATCAACATCATTTTTAAATAGATTCAATCTCTCTATCATCAATTATATATGTATCGCTACTAAATAATGTCATAATAACGTTATTGACAAAACCACCTCGGACATTTTCGTCATATGGCGTATTAGCTTCAACATTTGTTGCTAGTTCTCCTTCTACTTCAATAAATGCTTCAGCGGGTAGGAGGTATTTACTAGTATCATGAACTTGAAGTTCAGTTCTCCCTCGTTCATTTGGTTGTATTACTTTATATTGATAAAATTGATAATTATTTACAGAATCATCTTTGAGCACCGGGGCATCCACATTCAATGCTGGGTCGCGTGAAGATTTGAACATTTTATTATATATTTCTCGATCTAAATCGCGATCTCACTCGGAATATCAAACCGCTTCCCGCTATCATATTTGCAGTGATATTTCCTTGAGCATCAAATCCTTCAGTTATCGGCTCTGATAGTTTTTGCTCACAGTTGCAGGCATCATATCTGTATATTGTAGTTTTACCGGTGGTGGTGTTTTCGTCATCGAATCAGCGTGATTAGGTTTTCCTTGGCCGCGGAAAATGCTTTACCGGCAACATCACCAACAGCGCTGATACCCTTATCACGAATAACATCAATAGCTTTCATCAATAATTGGTTTGCGATTGGTGCTATATTTGGAGCCATCCGTGCAAATAACCCTTGAACAACATCACCGAGACCATCTCCATAATACACCTTATAAACAGGCAATCATGAATTTACTATATAAGTCATAGTTTGCTTGTTGTGATTACGATGTATGATCATTTTATTTAAATGTTTTTTATCTAATCGGATGACTAATTGTCATGGACAATCAATAGCTATTGTAATCATCAACGAGTTCATCAAGAAATTATCGATATACACAGATATCCATGATGCCACATTCAAATAAATGGTCGTCAGCAGAGTTCTTTCCAGCTCCGCTCCCCGTCCCCCCATCCCCCCCCCCCCCCCCCCCCCCCCCGCCGAGAATCTCTCATCGTGCTATATCGGACAGAATATTATCAGGACAGGTATCAAGACCAATAGCATGGGTTCCAGAAGGAGAAAATCCCTCACCGACAACACCAGTTGCTCCTTGCGTATCAGATTCTTTTTGTAGAGATTCCAGTGACATGTTAATTATTTATAAAAACTTCATCTGTTATTTCTTCTTGTTGAAGTGACAAAGACTCTTGCTTTGAGGATATTTGTCTTTTTCTTTGCGATTTTCGCTGTTTTAATTGTTTTTCTCGTTGTTTTCTTGTTTTGTTTTCTTCGCTGTTTTTGTTCTTCCATTTTTTGCCATTTTGGTTCTTTTTTCGCTGTTGTAGTGTTTCTATTTCTTGCTCTTTTCGTACTTCATATTGATCATACACGTTATCTACCCAACATAAATATCCTATATATCATTTACTTTTTTGTATCAACTTGTATTAGGTTTAATTTGATAAAATATATCAATCCAGTGTTGCATATTTTTAACATATTTTTCACGCCCTGGTTTCAACACTTTGTTTCTATTTTTGTTAACTCGCAACAACAAAAGCTGGAAATTTAACTGGATCAAATTTATTTATTGTTGTTAAAGCATTCTCGGTAAATTTGTTTCGTAATTCTTTGACTATTTCTTCATCGGTTTTTTTGGACCGGAATGAAATCTTGCCAAACCAGGACGATTTTGTAAAAGTTCTGATGTTTGTTTAGTTTCTTTTGCTATTCATTTAATTGCAGGAAGAAAACCTGTCTTTTATTTTTCATCTTCTTCTTGTTTTCCTTATATAACCTCTTTAGTGGTTGTAGTAACAGATTTGAATAATTGTTCAGCATATATTGCAAAATCAACTTGAGCTTCCTGTCGCTGTTGAAGTTATTGTCTGACAGAATCTCTCAAGAGGATAAAATTCCTTAATTTCTCTAATCGCTCTCGAGCTAGTCTAGTTGTTAACGTTTCTTCTACCATTATTGTCATATCATATGATTCAGTTAATAACAGCTATCAAAACCGCGTCAAAAAATAAGTCTGTTTCTGACGCAACTGTCCTGGTTTGACAAATAGACACCTCGTAAGAAACCGAGAATGTAATTTTTTAGTTTGTCTGAATTAGTTTCGGTCTGATTTACCGCATCATAGAGGCTTTATTTTTGTCTAAACGCCTGGTTTACCCACATGCTCTCTCTTTGACAAATAAACACCTCATATGAAACCGAAACTGTGATATATTAGTATCTCTAAACTAGTTTCGGTCTGTTCACCCTTTCTAATACGGTAGGGGACTTAGATAAACTTAATAAGAGTGGGCTAAAAGTTCGGGGAAAGTTTAGAGCTTAGGGACATCCCGACTGGATCCCCGAGGATGAAAAAAATAAGAAGAAAGAAATTAGTGGAGAAATTAGGAGCTGGTGGAAGAACTGGGAAAAAAGAGCCGAAGAAAAAGAAGAAGAACCCAAAGTCTATTTTCAGGGCCACCCACGAACATATTTGCTTTCTTTGCCTCAACCTACAAACTAGTCTGAAATGTTTCTCCCTATGTATGTATGTATGTATGTATGTATGTATGTATGTATGTATGTATGTATGTATGTATGTATGTATGTATGTATGTATGTATGTATGTATGTATGTATGTGTAATATCACACTATAAATATTGGGAGTTTTATCTCTACTCCCCACTGAGGTTAAGCCGGTGCACACCTGTTCCTAACATTGTTGCAACATTCTTACCAATCTTCAGTACCGTGATGTTAACACACCTCCTCTCCACTTTCCCTTGTCGCTAGACAGGCCCAATAGTCCCTATGTTCAATTCCCCATTTCGGTATAGTTGCCGAGTAGGTTCTGTAATGTATTTTCCCATTGTTGCATATTACCACCTACTCTTAAAAGCTGATGTTCAAAAAAACGTATTGTTTAATCCATATATTCCATTTAGAAAATGCAAACCGTAACTTTAAAAAAATATAAAATTATAACAAGTCAATTTTAAATAAACTGAAATGAACCGTAAATAGCACAATATAAGTCGAAATAACGGGGTAAACGCAACAGATGATGTACATGTATGAAATCGTAAATAAAAAACTTACATGTATAGGCTTACATTAAAAGCAATGCGTCAACAGTATACGACAATGGGATCGAAAAGGATGCCATTGTATCTGAGAAAATAATGAACTATTTATTAAGTTATATCATCATTGGCTATTACACGAGTAGTATGATAAAGCCTCTCGATGTTGATGTGTAAACACACACACACACACACACACACACACATGCTGATAAAGAAGCACACCTCGCTTAAGTTTAAAGTTGTGAAATGAAATCTCTTTCCATACATTCAAATCTGAATACATAATTTTTGAGTTAATATACATACATTTTCATAAGCACAACAGAAATGTATGCCTAAATGAACAAGCTAGTATTAGAAATGGGTAGTTCAGTTGAGTCATTTACTTGCGTGACCTATAGGGTCATGGGCGCAATACCAACCGACGCCATACATGTTCTGCTATCTTGATCAAGATACCTGATGCATTATCCAGTCTGCATGTATTCATGTGACATAAAAGATGTAAGGTAATACTGATGAATAAGCTTTAATCGGCATGATACTGAACACTAAGAATCCATTTTGTAAATTGCATCAGAAAATAATGATTCAGTCGTCTGGTATGATGATTCAGTCGTCTGGTATCACATAACCTACAGTTTTCTTAAAGAACGTGCATGATTCAGATTGACACTGTGAGGTTGCATTAAATTGTTATTTTATATTGGAAAGAGCCGAAACATTATATATATTTTTATAGTAACAGTTTTGTCTTTACGAGAGGGGCTCTCGTGAGAAACACAAGTTGTTTTTCCAAGTAAGACATTTAATGTTTGCACACACTTAATTTAAAACAAGGATGAATATTTTTGTTTACTCCAATTTTCTATACCATATGCACTTGATATAAGAGAATAAAATGCTAAGATGTTGGCCACATGTTTATCTCCAGAATATTCTAAGTTTACAAATAATAGAGCTTGAACTAAAATATTAGTAAACAAATTATTTAAAACTTACGATCATAGTAAAATTCCGGTAACACTAAACTATATCATCAATCGTGGACAATGGTCAGGCACATAATTTAAATTGAATACACAGGACACGCTTTGCATATTATACAATTATTGCAAGGACTGAAAACATAATGGACCTCAAGAGCTTTCAAATGGGCGGAACGATTTCTATTTTAAAAATCCGTCTTCTGTTTACTTAGAAATGTCTACTGAGTGCTTTTTACATTTAGGTTCGAATTTTAATAATTTTGTGAAATTATCCTTATCGGGTACAGATTGATATATAAATCTGGCTGTTGGAAATAATCTCGTATAGTTGTTCTGATGAAATTTAACGAGGCACATTAACGTAACGTATGTTACAACATTTGTATTTGACGGTGTCTCGTTTACTCTACGGATCTAGCTATTTCAAAAGTCAGGTTAGTTTTGAGGGGGAGTCATATAAGTCTATGGCGTTGCATGTCACGTTAGCCGTTGTCGATGGTAACGTTTGTTCCGAGGATGATATTGATTTTCTCCCGGTAAGGGACAAACGTTTAGGGACAAATGGTTTTAATGCAGGAAGAAATGGCTCTTGTAATATCATACGGAAGAACGTGAGTGGCAAGTCATTGATATCCTATACTATTCAATAGAGCCGTAAAACCGGAAAAAAATAGAGATCGTCAACGATTTACACATATTATGTTTCAAATATTTGTTCAGTATCAATAATGAGTGAAACTCCATCCATACATCCACGCAAACGCATATGCATACATACATACCCACAAACCTACCTGCCTATATGCATATCTACTTTCCTACCTACCTACTTACCTACCTAACTACCTAACTACCTACCTATCTGCCTGCCTGCCTGCCTACCCGCATACATACATACAGCAGGCAGACAGACATACATACATACATACATACATACATACATACACTCGTCAAAAGATAGTGAATATATGTTGCCTTATTTTGTGAAGATTATGTAAATTATTCGGGCATAAATACCTGAAAGAATCTGAATCATATGAAGAACTTAACTTTTGTGTTCCTGTTATTGTTTGCTAGTATACATCACGTGCTTATACTACATCATATTTGTTGGACATATTTGCAGATGTTTCTGCTGTGTGCAACGTGAATTTCAAATCGTTTCTCTCTATGTTGAAATAACACTATTATATCAAATATTTGAAAACTGAATCATGTAGTTTTTTTTATAGTTTTTTTAATTGGCACTGAACATTGCGAAAATATGAAAAAATTATCAAATTTCGCGGGAGGAAGTGAACACTTAACTTCCCTTGTAGCAAGTACATAACTACTTTAAACGAAGTCCTATTCGCATCTCTGTCTCTCTCTCTCTGTCTCACTCTTTGTTTCTCTCACCTACAGATATTATAATTTTGTGATATGACTAAAAACATTTTCGTCTAGTCAAACGCTGTTCTTGTGTACCCTTAATTCATGTAGCCATGAATTTGTACCTTGCTTCCGCCCATCTGAAAGCTCTTCTGGTGGTACTTGTATAATAGGAGAAGAAGCTATATTACGGTAATTTGTATTCGTTACGGGACTGCGTTTGGGCTCCAGCAATATAACATCAGATTTCCTAGTAGCTGACAGAAGTACATCATATTAAGTTACACCAGATTATATGAACACAATAAGCTATAGTTATCAAATGAAATTCAATGTACTCAGCATGCAATACAGTTCTAAAAATATCCATTGGATAATGCTAATAGAATGATACTTCTATTTCCACGAAAACATATTGAATGCAAGTATCATGTTATAACAACCGCATACATTTCCATGCATTATATAAAGGCACAAATCGAGGGCTAAATTAATCTGGGTAACTAGGATTGACATTAGGGTACACCTTCAAAATTTAACAGTGAATTAAATCCTTGTTTCTATGTTGCTCTTGACGATTTGAAAACAAATACATTTATTACGAAACAAAATAATGCATGTTGTTATTATACATGCATTCCGACTTCTACTGTCACGGAATTGTGTATGACTTGTATCAATATGTATATGTGGTCAAAAATGTACTCGGGTTTCGCTGCCGCATAAAAAGTCTAAGTACTTAGCTGCGCATATTGGCCACAGCTAGGGTATATTATAGAACAAATTCTCTGTAAACATCATATTAAACCTAGTATTGTGAGAAAGCTCTCCACTTTAAGGAAGCTCAACTTTTCAGCTAAAAAGGTCAAATAGAGTTAAGATTGTATTCTTATCGGTATTCGTTTTATATGACAGAATTGTTTCATCTAATAGATTTTTTAGTATTTGTTCTCAATTCTACAGAGTAAATACCTAGGTTATACAGCGCCATGACATTTTAAATACTATAGTCTGCTTAGAGATAGCTTTTTGTTGTAACCGAACAGATAAATTGAATTTAATTATACGCTGCATGCATTAAACGTTTCATGTAAATAAATAACGAATTAATTCATGTGCGCGCATGCGCGACATATATAATGTAAAAGTATTTGACCGTGTCATATGTATTACACGGTTCAGTTCTATCAATTTTAGCTGCCCGTGTGTGGTGTCCGTGTGTGGTGCCGTGTGTATGGTGCCTTATGCATGATGCCTTTGTGTATGCTTCGTTATATATATATGTATTTAATATAATTGGGTGATGTGAAGTTGCAGAACTCTGTGTGGTTTCTTATGACGTATTGGCTGTGTCTGGTGACGTTGGTTCGGAAGAGTGTACTGGTGTTCTCAATGCGAGGGACCAAAGCTTCGTGACCATCGGGTCCATGTTGAATTTAAGGGCTCTCGAGGGATCCTTCAAACAGACAGAGAGGAGTGGACCACGCGTGGCGACTCTGTGACCATTGACTAGAGCAAGTAGAACCGGAGATACATCTTAAACATCAAATGGACGCCACGATAGTAAGAAAATATGTGTTCAATATTATTGATATTGCCATCTGATCGAAAGTTCACATTTACATTTCAACATCGTTATTAGGACGATAAATTCATAAACTAATAATTTCACATTTATATTGCAACATCGTTATATGAACGATAAATTCATAAATTCATAAGTTCAGCTTTACATTACTAAATCGTTACATGAACGATAAGATCATAACATATATGAATTTACCTTGGTAAGTGGTTATATGAACGATATAACCAAAATTACAGGCATTTACTGTCTCGTTTTACGAGCGATATATGTTTCTAAAGTCATACATATACATGTATGTGTTGATCCGGTGATAAAACGTTTATTCACGTCAGTTTCAAATGCCTTTCATTGACATCATCCTTTGAGGTTTTTTTCATTGAGTTACTTGTTGTTGATAGTTCCATGTTCGGAACATTATAATTTTCCTTATTTTTTTGATAATGGTGTCAGATGTTTTATATTTAAATTGCGTTCATTAATAAACATCTTATTTATGCAGTTGTTTTCGGTGTCTTCACTAATCCAGTCCCAACCCGGCTTCATCCTGTGACACCAACCTATTCCACATGGGGATGTTCCTCGTTTTTTGTGCACATTAAGTTTCATAATTGTTTAAACATGAAGCATATAAACTATAGGGGATATCTTTCGTTCTAAACTGTTTCCGTAATTTTGGATCTGTTAGTTCGTATATTGCGTAGGATCTATAAATGGATGTTTACGTATGTGTTTACAGTTAGCAATAATAATATTAATAATCAGACTTGAAAAGCGACTATGGCGTAGTTTCTCGATGACGAGTAGGACATGGAAGTTTCAAAAAGAATTATGCAACTTCCCCAATGGTCGCGTAAGGTCATGTGACTGTAGTACATATTGACTTAGTACGTGGTAAATCAATAATTTATGTTGGTATAAAGGGTCCGTTGCGAAATACAGTTGCAATTTACAGTATATATAAGGATAAAGTGAAGCAATCTGTTTAATTGCGATATTTGGTGTTATTCACTCTCATTATGTTCCCGATTATCTCTACAGACGTGTTTTATGTTTTACTTAAGGAGATTGAATGTGCTCCTTTATGGACTGAAACTGTTATAAATTAGTTTTGGAATTAATAAGGGACTTTTCCTTCATTTAACGTGTTCATAAACCTTATACAGGATAGTTTAGAATCATTTCATAATGCTCATAATATTGTATTATCCTCATGCATTTTTTGTTTATTTTGATAATTAAAATGTCTGTTAAGGTTCACAAACTTGCTGCTTTTGCTTCTTTCTGTTACTTAAACTATGACCATACAGTTGTTCCAATATATTTGTATACACAATGAAGTCAACGTGGTAGTCAAAAATGGCATAAATAAATGAGAGATATATTTTAGTTTTTGCATTGAATTTCTATTTTTAATTATAGATCCTACAATTTGTTTAAATCAAAATTGAAACCCAGACACAATTAATGCATTTGTTGGAACAAGTCCTCAGCACTTACATGAAGCAATGCTCTGTCCAATTGATTTGTTCCCAGTGGAGATTATGAGAAACGAATTGTTGCTGACACTATGTTGAAACAGTTTCACAGCAAACCTGTTGACTTTGTGAAAAAGTGGCCAAGATAGTTAGGTACTTGAAGAATGAAACAGGAGAGTGTAGTGACTAATTACGTATACATCATAAAGGATGCATTTTATCTGAATCATTATTGTCAAGGCAGTGTTTGTCCAATAAATGGAAAAATAAAGACTATTAAAAATAACTGATTTTTACCATCAGTATGGTAGTAACTTAAATTACTTTAGTGTAAGCTGCTTACATGTAATTGCAGGCATTTTATCTCTATGAACAACGATTATGTAGACGTGCAGGTAATACGAAAATTGTTAGCCTGAGAAAGTCCAAATAGCTCTATACCATTATACAAAACATGGCTGTGTCATTCACACACCCGTCAGATTTAAACCAGTATAATTGTCTTGATGAACAGACGGTTATCACAATCAACAACAATATGAATGAACAGGTGATATATTTGGAGCGGCTATAATTCAAACTACAGGCTTTATCTGAAGGTTCTCTATAACAGACTGTCAATTGATAGATTTCATAAACTGTTTATTCATTATTTTGACATGCCAGCGATGAAGTTAAATGTTACTCATCTACATATGTGAATATCACAAATGTACTATTTTAAATAGTTGTACACTATTGATGCCATCCCAGCGAATTAGTTACAAAACAACTGCTTCCAATGGATACCTATGTAAAATATTAGTCTGTCACAAGTATGAAATGACTTGATGTGCATACGAAACACTGATGAAATGTGTTGAACCTTTTAGTTCCCCATCATTGTTATGGTGATGAAGTTTCTGACGATACGCGTCATTCATCCATTTTAATCAACACACTATTTCTGAGTACAAGACAGCCCGCCACTGTGCCAACATATATTGGCTTAACCTTTGCAACAGGATACAGACAGCTGCCGACACCGTGGATGCAAGAGGAATGTATGTGGGCATCAAGAAGGCGACAGACCCCTCCATCTCAAAGACCGATACCATCAAGTCCAAGACAGGTGAAGACATCACAGACCATGGGAAACAACTGAAGCGATGGGGTGATCACCTGCCTATCGTATAGGAGCTAGTCACACAACCATCCCTGGAAGAGTTTGGAAAAGCCATAGACTGCCTTGCAATTAGTCTGTCACATGTATGACATGACTTGATGTACATAGAAAACACTGTTGAATGTGTTAAACCTTTTCAGTAACCCATTATTGTTATGGTGATGAAGTTTCTGACGTTACGCGTCATTCATCTGTGTTAAACAACACACTATTTCCGAGTACAGTCTGTATTTTTGCTTGCTTATTGTTCCTTTATGAAATAATTTGTCTAAATAGAGTAAAGTATGCATTTTGAATCAGCACTTTTCATGCCTATGCCTGTCTGTTTGTTTTGACTCCATTTTGGATAGGCTGGTATGTGAATTTTCCCTTGTGAACCTACACGGAAATGCATGCAATATTAACTACACGATCGTATCAAAAATTTAACACGTTTGTGTGTATTACCTAGCCATTGATACTATGCAACATTTCGAATAAATGTCCAATTGCAATTAACGTATGTTTAATGTATTCATATTCATTTTGAAAAACGTCTCTATACTTCTTTCTCTACATCCTAAACGTAGCTCTTCAATAGCCAAACATTTAAATCCACTGGATCCCTTGCTAATCAAAACCTGATGGATTTTTCAAAGTTAGACTTTCTTCAAATGTTTTTCATTGTCTGTTGTTCCTTGAAACAACCGTAAAATATGCACGTATCTCATTATTATTTTAAAATTAGTCTCTATGTTTCTTGTGACCATTATGTTTTACTTTGCTTACTAATAATTATCTAAGGTTCTCTGCTGGTGTGGTCTAAGGTTGACATTGCCGTGGAGGGATTTGGAGACAAGCGCCCCTCAACCGAAATCCCCCATACGGCTTGCGTCTCTAAACGCCTCAGTCAACTAAAATGCAGCTTCTGGCTTTTACGAGTGGCATAGATTTGAAGTCCAGCGGACCGCGTTATCCACCATCAGGAGAAAGAGTGAAGGCGGGCCACTGGCGCCTTCAAACCACTTGCTTCGGGTAGATGGGACTCGTACACGTTGGATGGTAGCTCATCTAGGAGAAGTAAAACTCCGATTCCAAAACCTCTGCTGCCTTGCGGCTATACACACAAATGTGAAAGTCTAAGGAAGTAAATCCCAATATAAATCCGGAGACGGAGTCCCTAAGGCGGTCTGACATTGACCTGAATGTCATTAAGGCAACTCCTGCGACGCCGTTGGTGCCAAACTGTATCGACATTCGTCGTTCCCTTGAGCCCACCAGCAGCGTAGAGAGGGTGGATCTGCTGCCTGGGCAACGGCTTATTCTCCATACCAACCTACCCATGCTTCGTAGCTCCACTGCAGAGACACTCCAGCGTCGTGGTATGGTGTCGGCACAACACGAGAAGTAGCAAGTTACCGGTTCTAAGCCAAAGCACGATTGGCATAGAGCTTGGCGCCAGGGGTTACTTCTGACGGTGGGAGAGATCATCAGGTCTCACTGGACAGACAGCTAACGCAAGCCTTAAGCTGGGCAGCCCCCAGTCAGTAAGGTGCTGCCCGCCATGGCCTGCCTGCTTCACTGGGTGCGCGGAGCTTAGAATATCATCTCATCAAGTGGGCTACAAAACTTCGCACCAGGAAAGACTCTAAGAAGAGGTAAGAAAAGTCCAGCTCTTCATTTTGCGACCTGGAACGTTAGGACCCAGTGTCCTGGACTTACCAATGACCTACATAAAGCAGATCGACGATGCATGGAAGACTGCCATCGTTGACAAAGAACTGTCCCGCCTGAATATCGACATTGCCTGTCTGCAGGAAACCCGACTGGCTGACAACGGCACCATCAGGGAAGCCAATTACACGTTATTGTGGCAGGGGAAGCCGTCGAATGAACCTAGGCAGCACTGTGTAGGCTTTGCCGTAAAGAACAGGCTAGTCACCTTCATTGAACCTCTGTCATCAAGTACTCAGAGAACCCTTGCCCTCAGGCTGTCAACATCCTTAGGCCCGTCAACATATGCAGCGTGTATGCTCCAACCCTCCTTTCCACCCAAGAGGAGAAAGACAGGTTCTTTGAGGCTCTGGATCAATCAATATCCAGTATTCTAAACAACCAAGGCCTTTACTTACTAGGAGACTTCAATACTAGAGTGGGAGCTGACCGTGAGGCCTGGTCCGCCTATCTCGGCTTTTTGCGGAAGGGGAATGATCAATGAGGACGGTCAGCGACTTCTGGAGATGTGCTGATCCCACAGCCTATGTGTGACCAACACTTTCTTCCTACGCCAGGAGATCCACCAGGTGTCTTGGAGACACCCACGTTCATTCCACTGGCACGAGCTAGACTTTGTCATCACCAGGGGTGCGGAACTGGCAAGCGTCCTCCTCACCCGTAGTTACCACAGTGCCAACTGTGACACGGACCATTACCTTGTGGTCTTTAAGGTGCGAATATTACCCAAGCATCTGCACCATTCCAAGAAGAAGGGCCAAGCTCGCATCAACATCTGCTGTGCAAGTAACCCAGAGAAAACACAGCAGTTCATCACCAAAGTGCAGGAAGCTCTCACCAAAGTGACACCTGATGACTCCGATGACTCCAGGTGGGCCCATCTCCGTGACTCTGTGTACAACTCAGCCATCATAGCTTACGGGAAGAGAGAACGGGAAAATGCCTGCTTTTAAGTGGCAAACTGGGAGGAGATGGAGTCCGTGACTGAGGCAAAGAGGAAAACTCTCCTGGCATACAAAACTGCACCTAGCCCAAGAATATTGCAAGCACTCAGGAATGCAAGAAACAACACACAGAAGACCGCCCGCCACTGTGCTAACATCTATTGTCTTAACCTTTGCAACAGTATACAGACAGCTGCCGACATCGTGGATGCAAGAGGAATGTATGAGGGCATCAAGAAGCGACAGACCATTCCATCTCATAGACCGACCCCATAAAGTCCAAGACAGGTGAAGACATCACAGACCATGGGAAACAACTGAAGCGATGGGTTGAACACTATCTCGAGATATATGTAAATCAATACAACGTCACTGACACTGCCCTGGATGCCATTCTAGACCTGCTTGTCATGGAGGAGCTAGACACACAGCCCACCCTAGAAGACCTCAGAAACGCCATATACTGCCTTGCCTGTGGGAAGGCTCCTGGAAGCGACGACATTCCGCCTGAAGTCCTCAAGAGTGGGAACCAGCGCTGCTCCAGCCTCTACATTGACTCCTCTGCCTCTGCTGAGAACAGGGATATATCCCACAGAACATGCATGATGCCAACATTGTCACTTTGTACAAGAACAAGGAAGACCGTAGCGACTTCAACAACTTCCAGGGCATCTCTCTCCTCAGTGTTGTCCGAAAGGCGTTTGCCCGTGTTGCCATGGCGAGCGTGCAGATTATAGCCCTTCGCGTCTACCCAGATTCCCAGTGTGGATTTCGAGCCGGCAGGTCAACTGTAGACATAATCTTCTCACTACTTCAGCTGCAGGAGAAGTGTCATGAGCTGCAGATGCTCCTCTACATTCCCTTCATAAACCTGACGAAGGCATTTGACCTGGTCAGTCGAAGTGAACTCTTCAGAATCCTGCAGAAGATTGGCTGCACCCCACGTCTACTTGCTGTTCTCATGTCTTTCCACGAGAACATATATAGCACAATATGCTTCAGTGGCTCAACATCAGAGG
Organism: Unio pictorum; assembly: GCA_030141615.1. Taxonomy (NCBI): domain Eukaryota; kingdom Metazoa; phylum Mollusca; class Bivalvia; order Unionida; family Unionidae; genus Unio; species Unio pictorum. The sequence continues at coordinate 6,388,544 of JARLTB010000047.1, read as the reverse complement.
CCTTCGCAGTAATTAGCGGAGGCAAACAAGGTTGTGTGCTTGCGCCGACGCTACTCGCCATATTCTTCTCCATACTTCTTCAGTACGCCTTCAAGGGCTGCAGCGATAGAGTGTACATCCATACCAGGGCTGACGGAAAGCTGTTAAACATTGCCCGTCTCCGTGCTAATCACAAAGGTACTCATCCGTGAATTGTTTTTCGCCGATCATGCAGCCTTGACATCCCACACGGAAGGTGGAATGCAGCAGCTGGTATGCCACCTCTCCAACGCTTGCAAGGAATTTAGACAGAGCATCTGCTTGACGAAAACAAAACGTCATGACACAAGATGCAGAATCCCCTACCTCTGTCACCATCGATATATACGACTTGGAAGTTGTCGAGATCTTCACATACCTCGGGTCTAACATCTCCAGCTCCATCTCAGTTGATTATGAGATGAATGGCATGATTTCCAAAGCAGCTGCAGTGATGGCCAGACTTAACCAGATGGTATGTAACAACACCAACTTCACCGAGAAGACCAAACTGCGTGTCTACCAAGCCTGAGTGCTCAGCTCACTCCTCTAGAGCAGCGAAACATGGACCACCTATGCAAATCACGACAGAAAACACAACAGTTTCCACCTGAGATGTCTGCGGCGCATTATGCACATCACGTAGCAGGACAAAGTACCCAACACAGAGGTTCTAGAACGTGCCAACATCAACAGCATGTTCGCCATTCTCAGCGATAGACGACTTCGCTGGCTCGGCCATGTTAAGAGAATGGACCCAGGTCGCATTTCTAAGGACCTGTTATATGGGAAACTAGCAGAAGGTACACGACGGACTGGACGCCCACGCCTGCGCTACAAAGATGTTTGCAAGAGGGACATGAATACGGCCAACATCGAACTTTGAGAGCTTTTCTGATGACCATCCCATCTGGCGCCTAGCTTTCAGGGAGGGAGTTAGCAAAGCTGAGGATGACAGGAATAAATAAGCATACTCAAAAGAGATCCAGAAAGAAAGAACACCTGACTCTGGAGCTACGCCATCGTCTAACGTAAACGGACGGATGCCAAAATGAGAAAGAATTATATAATGAAAGCTTTAATGCAGGTCTTAATGAAGTGCAACTAAACTGATATGTTGGTATAAAGCAAAAGTAGTTATGATATGGTGATTTCCGGATTGACCTAATACAAAACACAGAGTAATGTCTGTGGATTATCAAGTTTAGTAAACAATAATGTTTTAATGTTAATGTGACTCACAAACCTCGGCGGAAATATTTATATAAAACCGTAAAAGGATATATAGTGAACTTTCAGTAGCTGAAATAAATCAATGCTAACAAAACATTGCAATGAGTAAATGTTAATGTCAAACTGTGTCTCAGAGTTTGTTATTATTGTCTATATTGTACAAACAAATTAAACTTATTGAGACTGGATTAGCGACTTGTAATAATGTATATTACATCTGCATATTTAGACGTAAACATTTAATGGCATTACAAAGAAACGTGCTTGTGCTCACATGGCCCTAAGACTACAGGTCACTAACTGATCGCAGATAGTACAACAAATACTCATTATTAACCAACCACCAACTCCATTTAAGTCCTATAAGTCATCATGTAGTTCGCCGTTCAGATATATATCATAGGGATAACATTTTGTCAGTGAGTCATAGTTGCACTTTAGTAAAATAAACAAGAAAAACTGAAAATAAGGAAAGATAAGAATATTATTGACGAGCTAGATGACATTTACAATCATATGTTTGAGTGGAATATGTTACAAGTAAATTGACAACTTGCATTTCACACCTTTGTGTCATAAAACTGATGTAAATGATATTTACATTTTAAAATCCATTTATATGATACATCTAGAGATGATTCAAGACATGCAATATAGGGTATGAAGTAACATGTACTGACATGCCAACCTTAATGTGTTTGCCATAACCCTTACGCACACAGCCCCTACCATATGGATTTAAGGAATAAAGGCACATACGATTGTTTGTGATACAATCGGGATACTGGCTTGTGCATGTTGGAAACGGGTTTGGGTTTCATATTAGAATTCTTGGAGCTAGAACGATTGAGATTAACTTTACATGAGTACCCATTTGATTAAACTGCACATACTTTGCTATGCAAAACATCTGCATGATCACAAGGTTACTTAATAGAATGTTCTGAAAGGGTCGTCCAGCAAAGATCGTATAGTCTCTACAGAATATTGCACATACATTTCCCGATTCACAGCCAAACAGTTGGAAGGGCAACATTTACTTTGTTGTACATGATTAGGTATATCTCATGGCGCGGGAAAGATGTTTGCCAACTGAAATTAAAGATATTTAATGGATTAGCTGAAGTTGAGAGATATAAATAAGCTGTTGATCTCCATATGTTTGGAACCTCAGTTTGAGAAACTGTACCGGAAATGAAATTTGGCTCCAAAATATACTTGGCAAACTTGCAATTTTTTAAAGTAATATTTACCGTCGCTGTATCAGTCTTGAGAAAATACCTTACTAAAAATGTCTTGTTCCGGTCCTTAACATTAGCGCACGTAGAGAACAGTGATCAGAGGGAACTTCTATAAATTAGTGTAAAGTCCTGCATATGAAATTGTACTCTGTGCAGTGTACAATTTTATTTGACCATCGCTTTTAGAGTGCTTGTCGCGATATTAAATCATTCTAGTAGAGATATCATAATGTTTGTTGTTATATCTGTGATTTTTCATGAAGGCAACTCGTTCTTCAGCTTGACGTGAATGAGTGTTAACATTTGCACTTTGAGATCTGGAACAATTATTATGTTGTAGTTGAGCATTGTTCATCTTCAGAGGAAAATTGTGTTCGACAAATACTGGCTGATGATGATTATTATGCAATGATTTTTAAAGTTATAAATTATCTCAGTATTATTGGAGCTGAGAGTGTGTTAATTGAGATCCAAGTAAGTAAGATAGATCAATAGTTTGTCTACTCCACTCTATTCTTGATACAAGGGAACGTCCACCCCATCCTTAAATTGTCATTGTTTCCTGGCAGACCCTTCATAAATCCATCAATTATAATATAGTTTACAGGCTAAAAATAGTTTCCCAGAATGTTCAAATTCATAGTATCGCGTGCAATGTTAATAGTTTGTTTCATACAAGTAAATATTGAAAGTTAAGGAAACATTGTTTGTGATTTAAAGTATCATATATATATATATATATATATATATATATATATATATATATATATATATATATATATATATATATATATATATATATATATATATATATATATATATATATATCTGCACAAAGGTCTGAAATTATCTATTATCGACTGCCTCTGATTTCGCTTCGATACTATCCTATGTGGGTGCATATGTTGAGATTGATCCTAACCTTTCTCACACTTTGATCATACCGTCTGTGAAATATGTTAATGGATGATACCGAGCAATTGCCCGTTGTGCAGCAAGATTATAGAAAATTCAAATAACATAACGCTTTATTGGCCCTGAACATATAGCAGTTTGGTTGCTTTTATGAGAGAAAACAATGACAATGCTGTCCTTGCAAGCTATCGGGAAAAATGTGTTATTTGATATTGAATGAATTGTTATATAGTGTTTTGGTTAGTTGCTGGTTGAATACAAATGTTATCTTTGGAAACGTTGGGATGTTTTATAATGCTTCCATGCTTGAGACTTATAAAGCATGGTGGTCAACAGTGTGACCAATAGTTTTGACTTATCAACCTATGAAGACGTGTTCAAGACTAGCAAAGCTGAACGAAGCCAACGTCAATTTGCATCGTGTCAGGAAAAAACATGATACCGAAGCCTAAAGAGAATGTCAATATGTTAAAAATGGACAGAGACCTGACACAACAGGTCTTCAGAGATTAAATCAATAAGGAGCAATAAGAATTGAACAAAAAATATAGACTTCGAAGTAGAGAGAGTGAGAGCAGCAGCAGCATCAAGAACAGGAGCCAGAAAGAGGCTTTGGTCTCCTTTTTTCCGCAGAATCAGACTCTAACCAGACGGGGACACAATCTTAGACGATAAAGAGGTTGCCACAACCCCCAATAAAACAGACCTATTCCGGGCTACCCCAACAATCTAGAAAAGAGATAGTAGTCAAATTGGCAAAAATACTTTTCTCTCTTTTTGTTTCTCAAAGGTTACAACCCCCCAAAAAAAGAAGTGTGACTATAAACACTTCGTCTCCCTGGCTTGTAAGATAGTGCGAGTGTGTATATGTGCGTGTTTGTGTGAGTAGGAATGTTTGTATGTATGTATGTATGTATGTATGTATGTATGTATGTATGTATGTATGTATGTATGTATGTATGTATGTATGTATGTATGTATGTATGTATGTATGTATGTCTTTTCGTATGCGCGCGTCCGTTTGTGTATATATCTTTATATATGTTCTCACGCGTTCGTCTGTATGTATGTATGCACGCGTACGTGTGTATCTTTGTGTGTATGTGTATTTGTCTGCGCGCGTAAGTTTGTGGGTATGTGTGTTTGTGTTCATGCGAACGTTTGTGTGTAAGTTTGTGTGCGCTCGTACTTTTGTGTGGATGTTTGTGTGCGCGTGCGTTTTTGTGTATGCGTGTTTTGTGCGCGCGTCCGTGTGTGTGAGTGCACGCGTACGCTTGTGTGTGTTTGTGTGTGTATGTTATGCGCTCATACGTTTATGTCTGTGTATGTGTTTGTATGCGCGCGTACTTTTATGTGCATGTTTGGATATTTGTTCGTGTGCTTGCGTATTTTTGCAAGTATGGAGCTTCTGGTTTGATTTTTTAACTTAATGCACCGTGGTGTTTCTCAAACTAATGTTTCGTGCTTGTACATGGTAGGCGTGTAGGTGACGCATCATAACTTAAGTGTAACGAAAATGTCAATCAATATACTACAAATCATAGAAACAACTGAAGTCCAAAGAAGTGTTTTGCAGGGTTATATATCCGTATTTCAAATATTTAAATATGAGCATAAGGATAGAGATGTCACATATTGAGGGTGTTGTGCACATATTAGAAAGGTACCAATAATATGAAGATGAAAACTATATCCGCGAACGTTCACCTCTCTCTCTCTCTCTCTCTCTCTCTCTCTCTCTCTAAATCTCTCTCTCTAAATCTCTCTCTCTCTCTAAATAACACATGAATATAAAATCTATGAAGTGAGTGCGAATAAGCGAATAATTTGGAATTGATGGTAACCCTAGTCGCTATAAATTATATGTGTATACCTTCCCTTAAGTAACTCTACCGTGTTGCACGATACAAATTATACATATTTGCCATAGCTTTTCAAGACTGGAGGTCATTACACAAATGCACAGAAAACGTCTAACAAAAGAAATGATTAGTGTATTTGGCGTCTTCTGTAATTTCACGCTTTTAACACCGGTAAACATCCTGTATGTAAAAATTATGATCAATCATCTAATATGACTGAGAACTGCTCCTTATTTTAGTCCGAGGCACTAAAAATACATGTTCCTTGTTGATTGGATTTACTATTCCCAATAAACCGTTAATATTGAATTAACCTATAATTTGTTGTGTGACATTTAATTCAAAACATAAACAATTAGAACAGTTAATGAAATGTGTTTGTACCAAATGAAAGTTCTTTTACCTCTCCGCCGATCTCCCACCGTCATCTATTGCTCGCTATAGAATTGCCTGGGAACATACCAATAACGGATCAAATACGTCTCTCTCTCTCTCTCTCTCTCTCTCTCTCTCTCTCTCTCTCTCTCTCTCTCTCTCCATCGTCAGACGAAACGATTGACGGAACGAAAGACAAAGATATAATCTTTGCAACTACCGGGAATCATTTAATGGCATCAGTTTCCATCTCTCTAGGTATATGTCCCCATACACATGTTGGTGTTGCTGTACTGGATTATAATAAATCATAAAGACTCTCAACCTCTAAATGTAGAATGACGAATTACTTGGGACATCTATCAACACCCCATGACAATAAAATTAATGAAAACATACAGGTAAATCAAATAGTTATTGAACTTCTGTTCTTAATATGTTACCCCTTAAAATATACTGTCAAGTCTTTATAATTTATTTTCCTAAAAATCCCTTTATTTACCCTACATTCTCTATCAGAATGACGGCGTTTCTGTCCACCCATTATTTAGGGTTTTCTCCATCTACAGGCATACATTTTTTAGGCGTTCTTTTCCTCCTTTTATTCACAAACAAACGATCTCGGATACAAATAGTCTACATTCGCCGAGGTGTTCCTCTGGTAAAAATATATAGTTGTTTCAGCAAAATATAACAATGTATGACCTGTAATTTATGTATATGTAGTTAACACAAAATCAAAATAACGTTTGATGCTCGAAAAGATTAGGCATTTAATGGGTATAATATAAACTCAAGTGTAATGAAACTTTGATCAATATACTGAAATTATAATGTACTTTCTTATTGAATTGAATGAAGTATTACATCGATTCTTCTTTATCATTGTCAGAAATATGACCCTGATAAAGATACGTTGGATAGGATGTGTGTTGTGCTCACATTAGTAATGTGAAACTGACACGATGTTTAACTCGCCGCCTCATCTCTCTCTCTCTCTCTCTCTCTCTCTCTCTCTCTCTCTCTCTCTCTCTCTCTCAACCTGATTACGTCACCAGTTTGGATTACAATGAATCAGATATCAAAATAATATTTTTTTATATCGTCTATACGTATGTAAATATGGATACATTTAGGAAACTTATCGTCGCTATTGAGGTGATAAAGAAAATGGAGAGATACGTGTAATAATAGGGTATTTCTCCTCTTGTGTCGTCTCTGTATCACTGCCATGATGACGGTCTTTTTGTCTACCTAATGGTTACCTTTCTCTTCTTCCAGGCTTGTATTGGTTTTATTTATCGATGATACCCTGGTAGACAGGTCATTTCCATAACATATTCGCAATCAGTAGACTTTGGGTTTGATTTTTAACTTCGTGCACCGTGGTGTGTTTCAAAATAATGTTTCATGATCGTACATGGTAGGCGTTTATGGGACACATCATAACTCAAGTGTAACGAAAATGTCAATTAATATAGTCCAAATCATTTCAACTTTCGAATTGCCTTCCAAGGCAGTGTTTTGCAAGGCAAAATCTATACATCAATCCTTCTTTCAAATTATTTAAATATGACCGTGATGTTGGACATGTCTCATATTCAGGGAGTTATGCATACATAAGTTACGTACCAATGACATGAAAATAAAATCGCTCCCCGCCCCCCCCCCCCCTTCTCTCTCTCTCTCTCTCTCTCTCTCTCTCTCTCTCTCTCTCTCTCTCTCTCTCTCTTTCTCTCTCTCTCTCCATAAATAACACATTAATCTAAAATATGTGCAGAGATTGAGAATAATCTTTAGTTGATGGTAACCCAAGTTCCTATTAAATAATACGCGTACACCTTCCATTGAATAACGATACTAATGATCAATTTTAACTGTAGATTTTTTATGAGAACTTTTCCGGTTTTGTTCTCATAAACTCATAAATGCATTTATATGAGAACCCGGAAAGATAGAGAGAAGAGAAGAACGAGTTCCTTCGAAAAGAGTGTCACAAAGATGATGAAAACGTTTTGGGGAATAGAAGTTACGGGATCAGATCTGTAATGAGAGAGACAAGTCTTTTCTAGCTTCTGGATGAGAGTAATTTTATTTAAATAATCCACACACATATATTACTACATTCTAGAAACACATCTATAATCGTTATAATCAAAATACATCAAATACATATAAAATTACACTTTCCTTTTAAGCTTTCCAACTTCATTCATTTGTATAATTTCTGATGTTTAGAATATAATACGAATAGTTAAATCTCGATCAATTTCATGATAGCCAAAATTATAAATGTAACAGCTGCAATTAATGCAACAATGAATTTTTAAAGGTATGTATTTTTTTCATTTGAAAATAGAATATTGATTTGGAATATGTTGCTAGATATTATTCACTGTTACCTAAAGAATACATTATTTCAACATTAAATCTAAAAATGAAGTTGGTAGCGAATTCGTCTTTTAGAATAAAAATTACTATAAATGTAATTAAATATAAATTCTTTAAAACAATTAAACATTATCATTACATTACAATATATTATATATAAAGGAATTCAGTGAACACCGATGCAAACATATGAACCTTACCATTAAAATCTCAAACATTAAAAATGCCTATTTCTTAAAGAAGTTTACGACATATACAGTTCTTATCTGTAATGAGAGAGACAAGTCTTCTTTTCTAGCTTCTGGATGAGAGGAATTGCCCTGGGCGATTTGCGCGCCTATTTATATTTATCGGGCACACTGGAAGATCAAATATGGCCATCCCTCGGTATACCGGTGTATACTTCATCCCAGCTAGAAGATGCTCTGCTCTCTATTACATTAGTACCATATTGTTTTTACGTCATTCGGCAGAGAGAGTTGCTGAAATAGCACTTTTTCTTGAAATTATGCCAATGTTTAATCTTGTGGCTTACTGACTCTATAATGGGTTTATAATATAGCGCAGCGATGTACATTGCCGTTTGTTTGTAACATCATTCCTAATTATTCCATTAATATATAGCTGTGATTTAGAAATAAATGAAAATAATCTTAATATATTTTAGAAACTTACTATAATATAAATGAGTGAAACATTACTTTAATACAATTTAGAGAAAATGTCAGTCTTATTACTTTTACAAAAATTTCTGTCCTAATAGCTTTTCAAGATTGGATGTCATTACACAATTGTAAGGAAAAAAATTCAGTCTCCTTTACTTCTATGATTTGGCCAGGGAACATGTCAATACTCCCTGCCCTCCCCCCCCCTCTCTCTCTCTCTCTCTCTCTCTCTCTCTCCCATTGATTACAGACCTCTAAACGTAATGGACCCGAGTGGCCAAGTGGTCTAAAGCGCTCTCCGTCAATGATCACTGACATCTCACCTCTGTCAGCGTGGGTTCGAGTATCAGATTCGGCCAATGGGGGAATGTAAGAACGATTGCCAGTAGGTTCTGGTGGGACGGTGGTTCTTTCATGTTGTCCTCCCGGGTTCTCCCTACACCATTAATACTGGCCGCCATGAATAGCATATCGTGTGCTGAAAAATGGCGTTAACATCTACAACAACCAACTCGGAACGTAAAATGTAGAAACGCTCGAAAGACCTATCTTCACCGATGTGGTAATAAAGCAAATGTAGATATACGGGTACAACAATGTGATCAAGGTGATATCGTGTGTTTATTAACTTCCTCTATGCATTTAGTTTATTTTTTATTATGGTCAGCTATATACACACACACACACACACACACACACACACACACACACATACATACATACATACATACATACATACATACATACATACATATTATATATATATATATATATATATATATATATATATATATATATATATATATATATATATATATATATATATATATATATATATATATATATATATATATATATATGGATTGGTTGGAAGAACCAGACTGGTGACAGCATGAGCTGCATTGTAGCATCAGAGACATTAAAAATTCAACTGACAGTGTGTATTTTGCGACATCACAGGACGTCAGAGATTTCGTGATTTTAAGGAAGGCCAAGAATAATGATGTGAATTCCGAACTCTGAATAAGGTTTTTATACACTGTATTATGTTTACAAGGTAATATGGTTGTAGGAACCATGCTTTTTTCTCCGAAGCAAATGAATGTGTAATACTGGAGAAGATCGAGGAATATTGATATTAATTTCCAACTGAGGGCATTGGACACTGCGTTATGTTGATAATAATTATATTAATGAGGACTTTGTATAGCGCCTAATCTTTAAACGCTCTAACCGCTTTGTAAACATCTATAATAGTATGAATACAAAATGAATGAAAACAAAAACCAGGAAATTAGAAAACATAAAAGTCCAGAGAATGTTTAAGGTAGCATCATGAAGTCTTTACTGCTGTTCTTTTAGTCGCGAAAGGTGTTTGTATGAGTACCCACTGTTTCTTTGTGTCTAATTGCAATGGGCAATTAGTTTCACGTTTATGGGCCCTGGCATGCGAAAGAAAGTTGTCCATGTTAGTTCGTTTTCATAGTTGGAATAATGAGTATACGATTGTCAGAAGAGGAGCGTAGGTATCTTTCAGGCGTGTACATATGGGTGAGGCCAGATAGGTATGTTGGACTGGAGTCAGTCATTGAAAATAACACAGAGAGCAAATTTTGTGTTCGTTTCTGGATCGACTTGATATCCAGTGTAGGGTAAAGTCCAGTGGGCCTGTAATCTCTAAGTGTGAACCATACTTTTTTCATTGTATTATATGGTTGCATAAACCTCGTTATTCCTTTGTATCTGTGAATCATATTTGTTTACTCGTTTATTATTATTCTTTATCTTCATCTTCTTCTTCTTCTTCTTTATCTATCTATCTATCTATCTATCTATCTATCTATCTATCTATCTATCTATCTATCTATCTATCTATCTGTCTGTCTGTCTGTCTGTCTGTCTGTCTATCTATCTATCTATCTATCTATCTATCTATCTATCTATCTATCTATCTATCTATCTATCTATCTATCTATCTATCTATCTATCTATCTATCTATCTATCTATCTATCTATCTATCTACATGACTAAGCAGGCCAATTACTTTGCCGACGCTCATGGTGGAATTCATAACGTGGTTTCAACGTAGAAGTCTGAAAATCAATCGAGAGGATCTGCGTCTACAGAGCCCTTGAAGTTGACCGAAGCAAGTAAGTGTGATAAGGATTCTGGTCGTCAGGTTATTCAGTGTTATGCATGTAACAAATAGGGTCATGAACAAGCAAAGTGTACTGAAGGAAAAGATCCTATACACAAAGTAACCATGACAATCGGGAACACAAACAATACTCGGTTCGTTTCTTTTTCCTGAAGCGCGTGTGTCAACAGCGAAAGCAGCCGTTAACAGTCCAGATGCCACGTATTTTCCTTACGATGGTTGTGCAGGTGTATTTATCATGCGCAGTCTCGGGAAAGATTTCCATATGCTTGGAGTATGGTTGTCGCTGGCCTGGAGGTTCCCCTTGCCCTTATACAGATAGCTTATGGAAGTACCTTTGAATCCCTGGGAAATAGTCTCTTGGTGCAACATTAGTAAAAAATAGTTGGTGGAGCCTTTCTATCAGGGCATTGCTTCCGTCCGCGTAGATGTCAGCTGGTATGAAGTCTGAACCAGGTGATTTGAAACTAGATAGCACACTTATCGCTTTATGTGTGTCCAGCAAGGTTGGGGTGGGGTCATCTAGTGCCTCATATATGGATAATTGGAGGGGGGAAGCGATAGCGTCATCAAAGATGACTTCATCATTGATGGATGCATGGCGATTCAAAGTGTTCAGCCCATAGTTGAAAAATCTTCTCTTTGGCAGTAATTAGTATGTTCCCGTCATCGCTGAGACGATGCAGAGGAATTAGATCTATACACCTATTTCAGGGCATTGTTCGTCATGTAATGCTGAGCTGCGTAGCTCTGAATCTTATCAGCTTTGTTGCTCAGCCATGTTTCTTGAATCTAACATAGCTTCTTCTGAACAGTAATGCGCATGTTGTTGTTCGCATCTTTCCTAGAGGTGGACATGGGGTTGATAACATAGATTTGAAGGAGACGGTGTTTCGCATTCAGCAACCGCTTGGTCTCGTCGCAGTTCTCACAAAACCAGTCTTGCATCTTTCTGGTTGAGGGTCTGAGGATTTATGAAGCTGTGCTGTAGACCAGCTCTCTTAATATCTCCCAGTCGGTGTCCACGTTCTGATTTTCGATAATGGTAGATTGCAGACGTTCTTCTAGGACATCCACGAGAGATGTTTGGTACAGGTGCATTTCAGCTTGGTGATGTTCTGGCTTTCAGGAGCCTTTTAGGAGCCTTACCTCCCTGTGGTAGTCTTTTGGGCTGAATGTGAATGTTTAGCTTGGTAATGATTAGACGATGGTCTTTCAAGCAGTCAGAAATAGAGAAGGATTTGTTCACATGCACATCCTGCATGTTCCTAGTCCTGACAATGACGTAATCGATAACCAGCCAGTGCTTAGAGCGAGGATGCATTCATAACGTTCGGTTTTGTGTAGGTAGGTGGAACACTGTCTTGGTGATCAGCAAATATTCATGCTTGGCACCAGTCTGGAGTAGCAGGAGACCGTTGCTGTTACAGTGACCCACTCTGTGCTTTTATACAACTCGTTCTTGGGCAACGTGATCACAGCCTACTCTTGTATTAAAATCGCCAAGAATGACGAGCTTATCTGCAGTTTGAACGACAGCAATGACGGAGTGATGATTTTCATAGAACTTGAACTTCACTTCATGTGTTGGTCAATGTGGGAGAATAGCAACTGACTATTGTTAGCTGCTTTCTTCCAGACATGAGGGGAAGTTTCGTGGTCACGAGTTTGTCATTTACTCCCATGGGAGGTCCAGCCAATTCGCCAATCAGTGCTGTCTTCACTGCAAAGCCGACACCAGCCTCAAGGTAATATTCACCTCCTCGGCCGCTACGAAATGAGTGAATCCACAGCCCATCTCACATAGTTCGCCTTCTCCTGCAAGCCGTATCTCGCTCATGGCATCAATGTCCACATTATATCTGGCGATTTCCTTTTCCTATTTGAGCCCTTCTCCTCTGGGATCTTTCTACATCGTTTTATGTCCAGTTAGCTGCGTACATTACATGTGCCAAGTGTGAGAGGAACAATCCTTACTTTCTTTGTTTGTCTTGCGACTGCTGCAGTAGGGTCCCCGCCAGGCGCGTTGTGCGTGGGTAGAGAGGTTTGGAGAAAGCATTGTTTAGGATACCGTTTCCAGCTCCTTGCTCATGCCAGGGACGTCAGCAGTGTATTCCTTAAAAGGGGTGCTCAATCGTTCAAGAGGCTGCTGGACTCCTCCACTGATGATCCACTCCATGTCAGTGTAAAACGATCCTAACGGCCTGAAACGCATATGCGGATACGGCCGCCAAAGTATCCACATCTGCCGCTTCGTTGCTTGCCTGTTGCCACATAATTTTAGTGTGTGATAAAATGGGATGGGTGGGTGACAATACTGACTTGCGCGGTGACTTTCTCATACGTTAGGAAGAATTATGAAGTTCGTCGACCTCACTCTCTCGCTCAATGCCATCTGAGTTCAGCAGCGCGTCAACGTCGAGACTGCCGTATACGAAATTGAGTGCACTGTATCCTACGTATCTCGTCAAGGTCTTAGCGCTCCACGGCGCTGTGCATGCCAAAGTTTGTTTGCGCCACTTGAGTGCCAGGTAGCAATCACACATATAACAAAAACATAATAGCATTCACTGATTATAAGGGACCACTAGCCACGGTCAACAAAAAGATTAGGGAAAGAACACAGAAATGGAGATACAATCTAACTCTGAGCAACCGCCCTATAAAAAACTTTATGGAAAAGGAAAACAATACCCCTTTCAAAAATATTTTATAATCCTGATGGGAACAATAAAGTTAGAAAGAATTAAATGAAAATAAAAATAAAACAACAAAATAACACATCAGGGGATACACATCACAAATGAAAACAACATTTTAGGTTTTTGAAATAAATCTGTCTGGTGCCCCTTCCCCGAATAAAAGAAGTTCTTTCCGGGCTATTCCCGTGATTTTATTCCACCATTAATACTGGTCGTCATTTATAGCCTATCGTGTGCTGAAAAATGGCGTTAAACCGTAAAACAACACACACACACACACGCACGCACGCACGCACGCACGCACGCACGCACGCACACACACACACATACATACATACATACATACATACATACATTTTAAAAAATCATAAGATGTGCGGTGAACGAGAGAGTCGTGCACACACACACACACACACACACACACACACACACACACATATATATATATATATATATATATATATATATATATATATATATATATGCATATGTGTGTGTGTGTATGTGTGACTGAAATATCATTTTGCTGATAGATGTGCTGCAAAAGACATCTATGCCTATACAAAGTATTCACTGCTGAAAACCTGATTCATGTTTCAATATTGAGATACGCATTATAAATTCGGTCTTATATTGTGGAACAATAGGGCTTATACCTCCTAATGAGAGTGTCTGATCTCATCTGAGAACGGATATTATAGCTCTGTCAACTGATATTTGAGTCGTCCACTATAATAATGAACAGAACAATTAAATGCTAATTGTTGCCAACCACGTGCAATATCTCCAAACGGGCTAACTACGGTATTGACCCAGGCTGTACAAGGAATAGATATCATTGGTTGCATAGGGGCATACTGATAAAGTGTACGATAACCGGATTCGCTTACAATAATTCTTTTCAGATGTAGAGAATATAACTTATACGCCGAAGATAAATAATTTCGTCGCTTGATAAAACAGAGAAATAACGTAAACAACAACAACTAAATCAACAATAAAGGAATAAGTGGATGCTAATATTGTCCAATTTTTTTGTTCTCGAAACATTGACTCTAGTTTAACTAGTAAAGATGTTTTACAATGTTACTGTCATTACTGATTATTTATTCACAATTGTCATTAAATGTTTTTATGTATTTTGCAGTTTTGATATGAGTACAACCTTAGGCAAAATACAGTAGTAGTATGATGATGGTTTGCTTTTGTGGGTTTCAACTCCATTTTCCAGCATTTGTTAAGCTATACTTGTTGGTCAGTATATATTGTGGAGTAAGAATCCGACACCTTTCAAAGAACTACCGACTCATGGCGGTCAAATTCATGTAAGTGTGTGCGGGGGGGGGGGGTTAGGTAGTTTGGGATTGTTAACATATCTTTAAAAAAAGATCAGTCATATTGCTAGGGTGTCTGCTGTGTGTCAGTTTATAGTGATTATAATGTCTCTCACAAGTCACATCGTCCTAAGACCAATCCGATTAGTCCTTACACTAACCTCTTAACGTTGAGCGCCTATCGAGGTACCATTTTTGTAAGTCTTTGGTATGTCTCGTCCGAGTCTCCAACCAATTAGGCCACCGGAGCGGCCACCAAAATTCAGGCAAGCTTTCTCACTTAACCACGTAAGCCTAACCGTGACTTAAAGCCTCACATACAGAAGTGAGATGTCATTGATCTGCAAAGGCGAGCGCTTTAGTGCACTGGGGAACTGTGTTCCCAGTAATAGCAATACTATCAGTAATAATACTAATGTTGGTGGTTGTAGTAATGGCAATAGTAACAACATTAATAAAATCAGTAATGTTCGTAATAGTTATAGTAAATTGTGATTATAATACTTGACATGGCTAGTGTTTATGATGTTTTTATCATTATCATTTTTGTATCCATTGTAGATCTACTCATGCAATAATTATTATCCGTGTAGATAGACGACTCCGGACGAACCAACAGCAGTAGCAGTACTATTGGTGATTAAGGGAGTAGTGCAGTAGTAGGAGGAGTAGGAACAGGATGAGAGGCATTCAAAATGGCAGTGGTTAGTAGCAATGGTACTTGTATTAGTGATATAAGTAGCATTATACTGCAGTCAAATGTTAAAACACCTGGAACAGATCCTATACCAATAGAAATATACAAAGATGGAGGCTTGCAAATGGCACATTAACTCTTCCCGTTCAGTTGGACTAGAAGAATTATACCCTTGGTGTACAAGGATAAATTTATCATACATTTGTACAAGTGGAAAGGCATCATAAAATCATGTCTTGCAATAACCATTGAGGAATCTTCTTGCCGTCAAAATTAACCAAATTCCTCGCTATAATTCTGCTGAACCAATCGTTCTATCAAGAGGCTTAGAGTTGTGTCATTAAATGACTTAATACACATTGTTTGAAGCTCATCAACTCTAGAACCAAAGCGAGGAACTGACTTCGAATACGTACACATTATTCATGGACCTGAGAAAAGACAGTGACACAGTCAGACGTGTGGATTTCTGGAAAATCATTGCAAATTTTGATTGCTTAAAGAAATTAGTCGTAATGTTTCTGCACTATAATTTTAGAACTGTTTGTATACAATAATATTTGGCCACTATACTTTTAGAAATGTCTGTATACAGTAGTATATGACAACTATAATTATAAAACTGTCTGAATACAGTAATATTTCGCCAAAGATAATTTAGAACTGTCTGCATGGCCACGATAATTTTAGAACTGTGTGAATACAGTATTATTTCACCACTACAATTATAGAACCATTTGGTTACAGTACTATTTGGCAATTATTCTTTTAGAACTGCCTGTATAGTCATCTTTGGTCACTATAATTTCATAATTGTCTGTATACAGTAATATATGGCCACAATAATTTTAGAACTGTCTGAACACAGTAATATATAGCCACTATACTTGCATAACTGTCTGTATGTAGTAATATATAATTCCGCCATCACCGGTCCCAATCCCGGGTATAAAAAGAGGAGGATTGGGCGTGGGGCTTGCAACCCGACCCTGTAAAACCCAACTTGCTACAACAACGCCGACAAAAGATAAATCAGAAACTGAAAGCTTGAGTGAGGAAGGGTCTTCTAGTGGAAGACGTAGGACGCTATGTGGTGAAAGCCACGAGTCTGCGGAAGCCATAAAGCAGACTATCCTTGTATCGAACAGGAGTATTTACATCGCAACATGGAACGTGAGCACAATGAATGAGGTTGGAAAAACACCACAGGTAGCAGCAGAGATGAGAAACTACATCATATCCCTACTGGGCATCAGCGAGACGAGATGGATTCAATCTGGACAAAGAAGACTGGTGACAAGAGAGATGCTACTGTATTAAGGACATGAGGAAGAAAATAGGCCTCATACACATGGGGTTGGGCTCATGCTATCGAAGCAAGCATATAATGCACTGATAGGATGGGAACCACACGGGCCCAAAATCCTCACAGCAACGTATAACGACCAACAATTAGAAAATAAAGATGAACGTCATAGAGTACTATAAACCAACTAATGATGGCGAAGAAAAGGATAAGGACCAGTTTTATAACAGACTACAGAACATAGTAGAGAATTTCCCAGACAAAAACATCAACATCCTCATGGGTGACGTCAATGCCAAACTTGGGTCAGACAACACAGGGTATGAAAACGTCATGGGGATCTAAGGCCTATGGAAGTTGAAGGAAAATGGAGAGAGATTTGCAGACCTTTGTGCACTGAACAACCTGGTCATCGGGGGTACCATCTTTCCCCACAAGAGAATCCACAAGAACACATGGATATCACCAGACCATGTAACAGAAAATCAGATCGACCACATCTGCACAGCCAAGAAGTTCAGAAGATCCCTGCAAGATGTAAAGGTGAGGAGGGAAGCACATGTAGCATCTGACCACCACTTAGTGGTTGCAAGGTTGAAACTTACCGGTAAGTTGAAGAAGAACTGGATGGCCACAAAAGAGAAGCAAACAAGGAATAACATCGAGCTATTGAAAAATGCAAATACAAAAGAAGAATACATACTTACTATTAACAACAAGTATCAAGTGCTACAAGAGCTGCTTGACGACGAGGTAGACAGCGTGAACAACAGATGGCAGAAAGTTAAGGAGGCAGTAAAATCAACATGCAAAGACGTTCTATGCCCCTTGAAGCACCAGCAGAAAAAAATGGGTTTCAGCCAAAATATTGCGCAAAATGCAGGAGCGTAAACAGAAAAAGCAGCAGTAAATAACATTGAGACAAGAACTAAAAAGTAAAGGTACATAAAGAGTACACTGATGCTCATAGACAAGAAAAACTACCTTGAAGTACTGGCAGCAGAGGCAGCAGAAGCGGCCAAAAGTGGAAACATGAAGAAGCTGTATGACATCACCAAAAAGTTGTCCAGCAAGTACAGCAAAACGGAGAGACCCGTAAAGGACAAGCAGAGAAAGATCATACCAAGTACAGAACACCAAATTAATAGATGGGCAGAAAATTTTGAAGTATTGTTGAACACGCCAGCACCACCTAATCCCCCAGAAATCCATCCAGCCAACACAGGTCTCCCCATAAGCTGTGACAATCCCACCAGATACTAGATCAGGAAAGCCATCACCCAGCTGAAGAACGGCATGGCTGCTGGACATGATGACATCCCAGCAGAAGCCCTCATAGCAGACCTAGAGACTTCAGTGCAAATGCTATACCCTCTCTTTGTGAAGATATGGGAGGAAGACGTCATACCAACTGATTGGAAGAAGTGATAACTCATCAAGTTCCCAAAGAAAGGCAAACTCAGCAACTGTTCCAACTATAGAGGAATCATACTTTTGTCAGTACAAGAAAAAGTCTTCAACCGGGTCCTCTTGGAGAGGATGAAGGAGGATGTTGACCCCACGTTACGAGATGAGCAAGCGGGCTTCCGGGAAAGAAAGATCGTGTACGGACCAAATAGCTACTCTTCGCATCATAGTTGAGCAATCATTGGAGTGAAATTATTCGCTCTACATCAGCTTTGGCGATTATGATTTGGCATTTGACAGCGTGGACCGAGAGACACTCTAGAAACTTCTTCGCCACTATGGCATTCCAACCAAGCTGGTGAACCTAATCAGAAAAACTTACAACGGAAAGTTCTGCAGAGTCATTCATGCAGGACAGCACACGGCCACCTTTTTAGTGCGGACTGGCGTCAGACAAAGCTGTTTGCTGTCATCATTTCTCTTCCTTTTCGTCATCGACTGGATTATGACGACGACCACCAATGGGAGAATAAATGGGATCGAGTCAACATTGTGGAGGCATCTTGAGGACCTGGACATTGCCGATGACTTTTGCTCTCGTGTCCCACAGTCAGCAACAAATGCAGGACAAGATCGTCATACTGGCAGCCTCGTCTGCACAGGTTGGCCTCAACATCCACATAGACAAGATCAAGATCCTCAAGATCAAATATATCAGCAACAACCCAGTCACACTGCAGGGAAGTCCCCTTTAAGAGGTGGAGTCCTTCATGTACCTAGGCAGTGTTACGTATATTTGACTTAAATCATTTATTTTTAATTGTCAGATCCAAATTTGTCCTTTTGGGTTTAAAATTCATTAATTGGGAGATATCTATTCTAGTAAATTCGGGTTGACCTCGACTCTACTAGTAAATAACTGGTGTGGCCTCATTTTCTGACCTTGCTTCAGAGAGTGTCAGCAAGCTTCTAAAACGATTGGCTGATTTCAAGGACATGGCTGAATTTC
Organism: Unio pictorum; assembly: GCA_030141615.1. NCBI lineage: Eukaryota > Metazoa > Mollusca > Bivalvia > Unionida > Unionidae > Unio > Unio pictorum. The sequence continues at coordinate 6,369,230 of JARLTB010000047.1, read as the reverse complement.
TGATGATTCTCATGGGGGGGGAGTACGTGACTTAGTGAAGGTAGCCTCTTTCTTTGACCTTATAGAACGTAACGTGACCCTTTCTGTTTACGTATGAATCAGTATATAGGTTGTGTTTTAAGACCAGAACAAACAGTAGAGTCTGGGCTTTTAAATTACTATGTGTTATTGTTTGAGTGTAAATTTATTTCAATTCGTTTGGGAACCAGAGGAATTTATTGTGATATTACCTTATATTGGAAATTATTTAAATTCGTTTGGATTCATAAGGAAGTTATTGTGATATTTATATTGTGTGCTCATTGAACTTTCGTAAGACTAAAATAAGAACTTCATCAAGTGAAATCGTCAGCCATCTTGAATTACTTCGTCAAGATTCGAACCTGGAACTTTAGAGCATTTTACTATCAGGACTTTATCGATTCCACTAGTGGATTATACTTGTGAATTCTTAGTGGATTATATTGTGAATTCTTTTGGATTTATTTTTGGATTTGATTCTCTAAAACCGTTAGTTTATTTATTTTCTTTTATCAAAATATTTTTACTCAATAAATTGTTTGTTAAAGTTTTACAAGCTTGTTAGTTTTCACTCTTTCTGTGTTGCTGCTTATTCGAGCCTAAGCACGTAACATCAGCTTTATCAACCAGCAGGTGGCACAGATGCAGATGTCAAGGCAAGGATTAGAAAGGCAAGAGCAGCTTTCATACAGCTCAAGAACATCTGGAGCTAAAAAAAAAATCCTTAACCAAGATCAGATTGTTTAACTCCAACGTGAAGTCAGTCCTACTGTATGGAGCAGAGACCTGGAGAATAACCAAGTCCACAGTAAAGAGAGTTCAGACCTTCATCAACAGCTGCCTAAGAAGAATTATCCAGATCTGATGGCCAGACACCACCAGCAACAACAACCTATGGCAGAGAACCTTCCAGCTTCTGGCAGAAGACAAGATCAAGAAGAGAAGGTGGTGTTGGATCGGACACACCCTACGTAAGCCGCCAACCAACATTACCAGAAAGGCATTGAGGTGGAACCCTGAAGGCAAGAGGAAAAGGGGATGACCAAGATACACTTGGTGATGCGACCTTGAGGCGGACATCACTAAGATGGGTCTCACCTGGAGTCAGCTTGAGGGAATAGCACAGGACAGAAGCCTCTGGCAATCTTTTGTGGGTGGCCTATAAATCGGCAGGGGTGACAGGCAAAACTAACTATGTAGTAATATATGGCCTCTATACTTTTAGAACTGTCTGTATACAGGAATATATGCCCACAGTAATTTTAGAACTGTCTATATACAGTAAAATATGGTCACTATACAGTTAAAACTGTCTGTATACTTTAATGTATGGCCATTACAATTTTTTTATATTGTCTGTATACAGTAATACTTGGCCACTACAATTTTTTTATACTGTCTGTATACAGTAATATTTGGCAACTACAATGTTTCATACTGTCTGTATACAGTAATATTTGGCCACTATAATTTTTTATACTGTCTGTATACAGTAATATTTGGCGACTATAATAGCAGCAGAGGAGGCGAACAGACCAACTTTTCAGGCAAAATATTTAGTAAACTGAGGTTTCTCAATAGGCCTCAATTTAGTAAACTGAGGCTTCCTTGAAAAATACTTAATTAATTTTTTTAATAATTAAGCAAAAAAATCAAAAAAAAATAATTTTACAACGATTTTGCTATTTAGTTGGCGTTCACCTCCTCTGCTGCTATGCGCTAACAATTTTTTTACTAACTAAATATTTGATCAAGTCCGACACGATATCTTGTCCGAGGGTCTGATAAATTTATCGTCACAAATCCGTGTGGGATTGTCTGAGCGTGGCTAAAGAAATTTCTAAATCGATTATGATCCATATCGCCACCGCACCAAGTTTGCCAAATATTTCTAAGAGTATGTGTATCAACTCCGTTAAATACACACAGCATATTGCAGTTATCTCTGATCACTTTTGGTATTTGAGTGTAACGTTGAGTGATATATATCACGTCGGTGTTTTTATGTCTACCTCTGGAAAATATTCTAGCAGGATTTTTTTGATTATCTAACATGATATCATCATATACGACTAAATTGTTAATACTTCCATCAATATCATCAATGCTAGGCGCCTCTTCGATATCGGTTATAAATTCAATGATATCATCGCCGTTAATTTCTCGCGCGGCTTCGTTAAAATCCTTTAACACTTCATAACATCGCTGATCATCTACACTCGGAGCAATCATATACAACTTATCCCACGCCATCCATCTCGTTATCAAATTAAGTAGCAATTGTGTTTTACCACTTCCAGATGGTCCGATGATAATCGCGCGAATAGAATTTGGTAACATTGCATGGTGTCTAATAGGTTCCCGTCGTCTCGTAGCTGAATAATCAATTACATTCATGTCGTTATATATAAATTATGGATCTATATTGTGTGAAATGTAGGACGCGTACTGGCACAAATGACTTGACGACGATTACAACGAAAAATAATCGATCAGCGCTTTCTGGTAAGTGCGTACAATGTAGTACAAAGAAATTTAGATTTGTTTCCACGAAACCTTTAAAAAAAAACGAGGAGGTGATATTGCAGCCAAGTTAGCAAAACTCCCTGGAACACCGTGGGCAAAGTATCCAGCAGAAAAGCACCTTCCAGAATATAGCTACTGTGGACCGGGAACACGATTAGATATCAGACTTGATGATCAAAATCTGCCCCGACCCGGCGAGTATCCAATAAACGCTATTGATAAGGCGTGTCATGCTCATGATGTTGCTTATAAAAGCAGCAATCTTCAACACAGACATCTTGCGGATGTGAAATTAATTCATGCGTTAAATGCTATTCCTGATAAATCCTTCAAAGAAAAATTGGCTTCGTGGTTGGTAAAATCTGCTATGAAGGGTAAATTGATGTTAGGTGCGGGTAATTAATAACAATATGGAAAAAAAATTACTATTCTCCGAGAGGATACTGGAGAGGTTACGCAGCAATAAGTAAACTCGCTAGCGCTGCGGCGGTGAAAAAAACTACAGCGGCAAACTGGTTATCCAAACAGGCAATATGGCAAATTTATCTACCAGCGCCTAAACGAATTAACTTCTCGCATTTTGATGTTACAACACCTAATGAAGTTCATCAAGCTGATATACTATTTCTGCCGCATGACAACGGTTACAAATACGCGTTAACGTTAGTTGATGTTGCGAGTCGATACAAACAAGCAGAACCGCTAAGGACAAAATCATCTACTGAAGTAGCTTCTGCATTTGAAAAAATTTATCGACGAGGTCCTCTGCGCTGGCCAAATCTGTTACAAGTTGATCCTGGCAAGGAATTTCAAGGCGCTGTTTTAACAACGATGAAACATCATAATGTCGCCATCAGACGAGGGCATACTGCGTTACATCGCGATCAGGCAATTGTTGAACGGTTTAATCGGACACTTGCTGAGCGGTTATTTGGATATCAATACGCGAAAGAATTCATCCAGGATAAACGATCCCGTGAATGGGTCAAGAGATTACCAGGTGTAGTTACCGCAATCAATAATGAGATTACTAGAACAATTAACATGAAACCTGTCAACGCTATTAAAAAGAAGTATATACCCGTACAACCACAAAAAGATTTCAAAGAACCAATTCTTGGTAGTAATGTCATTGTAAGGTACTTATACGAACCAGGAGAGCTTGAGGGTGGTAAAAAAAGAGCTACCGATCCTATTTGGAGTGTCACCGTACATAAGATATCCGGCATAACACGATCAACTGGTAGACCTCCAATCTATAGACTGGATTCAACTGCTCCTCAACGAGGATTTACTCGACAACAGTTACAAGTGATTCCTGAGGATACTCAATTACCACCGCGTGGTCTTAACTAGCACCGTTGCGTCTGTTGCACTCAAGACAAGTCAACCTCACATTGTTTCTGACATGACCGAGATTGTTATTTTTTCTGTCTACGGTAAATTGGCGAGGATCTTTATCCGAATACTGCCAACGCATTATACAATTGCAACTCGCGCAGTGATTATTCTGTTGTTGCTTCAGCGTAATTATTAATTCAGCATCAATGTCAAATTCTCGTTTATTTTTTTTATCCTGTTGTTTATAACCAGAGAGTTTTTTTCTGATTATATCATCGGCGCTGACAATATCGTCACTGGCATCATCGAAAACAATTCTTCGAAGTTGGTTTATTCGCCGTACTCTGGACACTGCGAGATAAACTAAATTTGACCACTCAATGTGATTATCTACTATCCAAACAATTGTGTCTGTGATAGCTAATCCCTGTGAAGAGTGTATTGTTGCTGCGTAACCTAATGTCCATGGTGATTTATCAGCACGCAATGCATCTTCGACGACGCTGATATCAACCAGCACAATATCATTTAATACTAAATTCTGTTTTTGTTGTTGTCCAGGAATGTCAACGTCGATATTCTGCTTTCGTGTATCTTTTGGTCTATAACACAACGGTACTGGAAGTGTTGCAAATTTACGTTTATGCGTTTCAAATAACTTCATCTGAAGTGCGTCTCTGACTATTTTTCTACTCGCGATTATTAAATCATTTGGTCTCCATGTTTCCCAAAAATCATTCATGGGAGTTTCTGAAATTATTTCACGCGCTATTTCACATTGGATTTTATCCGGTTGTAATCTAATTAGCGCTTTGAATTCTCGTAATTGTTCATCAAGTGATCTATGGTCGGTATTAATTTCTTCATAATAGTCTACATGATTCTTCAACCACTCATGTGGAGATCCACCAACAAATGGCTGTGGTTGGCCGTGATCCCCGCACATGACGATTTGTGTAGTTTTCAATAACAACCATTCAAGAAATGTCTGTAATACTGTCAACGATACCGTGCATATTTCATCCCAGATTATGATTTCAGGAATGAATTTATCGCCCATTCGATCAGGAGTCCATGTATCGCCTTTCCATCGAAAGAAGCTGTGATAAGTACAGGCTTTTACTCCCCGCGCTATCATCTCTTTGGCGAGTCTGTGAGTTGGTGTTAACACAATCATGGTTGTGAAATCCGTAGGATTTTCCCGACGAAATAATTCAATTGCACGAGTTGTCTTTCCTGACCCACCACAACCGTTTAAATAAACTGTCTTGTATCTACATATTGGATCAGATACCGGAGGTGCATTAGAAAATTCTGATTGAATCTCTGAGAGATTATGGTTGCTTTTCAAGTATTTATCGTCGTTGGCAACGTCTGCGGATTTACAATACTCATGTAGTGTTTCCTTTTTAAATCGCCAACGTCCCCACGCTTCCTCGGGATCTGTGAATGCCGCTACATCTGATTTGTATTTGTTATGGATATACATCGAATCAGTAGCTACTCTAACCGCGGTATCTGGAAATCTGTTTATCATCGAAAATAGATTAATAATAGAATAACCGAGCATAGAACTTCTCAAATGTGTGTACTGACAACTATATCCATCACAGTAGGTAACAACCGTACCCAATTTCTCACCATTGGAAAGAAAGGCATCTTTACGATTTACAAGTTTTCCCTGTTTCGTTAAATCCGCTATGATAAAATCGTATTCAGCGACATCTATGATCAACCTCGAAGAGTATTTTGTATTGTCAAATCTTCCACCTTGAGTGAATTTACCGATTATTTTTCGTCCGAAATCTTTGGCTGTTTTGTTTTTAATTTCAAATAACTCCTTCGACCAATTCATGACTTGTTCTTCATTGAAATCTGGAAACTGTTTACGCTGTTCGCTAATTATACGATCTAGATCGGGTTGTGGTAACCAACCATCCTTCTGCTCGCGATAGCATATAATAGCTTCACTGACAATTAACGATATTAGCATACCACAATCGATCATATATCTCAATAGCACTATTGGCATCCAGTGTTTTTCAGACATATGTTTACCAAGCCAAAGATAACTACACGGATGTAACCCTGCAGCGAGTTCACACGAGCGAATCCGGTTAAATCAAAATCAGGCAAACGACCATTAATCGCAACACGAGTCATTTCATGTGTGGGATGTCCAAATCGTTTAAAATACTCAGAGCATTCTCCATACCCGAGAAAACTTCCAGGATAACACGCGGATATATCAATTGAAATCATACCATCACGTGAGTATTTTGTATTCCATAATCCTCCATGACTAAATTCGACGCAACTCAATTTGACATCCTCGAGAAAATCACTTCGTGTTGGACGCCATGAGTTTTTCTCTCTTGCGAAGTGAGCTACCACTGATGGAATTGTAAAACTATCCGTGAGTAGTTTTTCATGGAAACTCTCCGGTGAAAATTCATTAGCGATTTTTCTCATTCTGTTATCTAACTCTTCAACGCGATATAATTCTCCATTTGGTCTTACAAACTGATCAAATCCTATTTCGGGATCTTCATCACTTCTAAGTAACCACATTGACACAGGATCATCTTTACACAACGCAGCAATAGCATCGAATAATCTCTCTTCGTGGAAAACATCCTTGGAAAATTCCCCGGGGGTATATCTCACGATTCGTTCTCGTGGAAATACGTTTACTGCAGGTGTCCACGCGTGTTTGTTATGATCAATAATTTCAATTGGAGCTCCTCGCGATTGATATTTCGGTTCGTATAATACTTCTCCGGTTATCGTCGCTACCGATATTGGAAATTTTAATGATGCTTCTAATTTAGCTATATCGGAAATCATTGCCCCGCGCTGTTTCACTGTCAGTTCCCATTCGGTTATTTTTTTTCGTCGTTGTTCAGTTAGTTTGTTTCTCCGGGATGCATTTGTGAAGTGTTCCATTACCCGTGTTGCTACACAATTGAGCCTCGACGATGTTTTCATCGGAGCTAGTTTTGCAATACTTGGCTTATCATTTAGCTGATATATTCCGTAAACAACTGCTGTTACAGGGTAAGATCTCTCGTAGTATGGTTTGTCAATTCCAGTTAGAATTCCTGGTTTGGAATCTCTACTCACAATAACAAATTTTTTACCCTTGAGGATTGGATCAAATTTATCTCTGATAACCCATTCACCTTCGTCTTCGATAATGAATTTTATTCTAAAAAAATACCTCCGCTGGGAATTTCCACCTTTGGATTTCCTTTGAAATCCTTTGGATTTTACACCAAGATGTGAAAGTATCTCAGCTGCTCTTGTATCGTTCATGGTAGCATCGATTACGGGTACATTGACACCGACATCTTCGATGTTGTGGATAATTCGAAATGTCGACCACGCATGAGATGCTCCATCGCGCTTAAATTCATTAAAACAGTCGCTGATTTTACTCAACAAGGTTTTGTCATCTATTAGACTTTTTTGTATATCAGAGATTCTATCGAGATTAAATCTAGCATTTTTCCAAGGCGTAATTTTCGATAATCTATTGAATTCTTTCATATCAGAGATGTTATCGAGATCGAATTTAGTACCCCGATTAAATTCTGGTTTAATTTTCAATAATCTCTTGAACTCCTTCATGCTATCGTCGTTTAGACGTTTCGGTTTAACAGCGACTCTATCGAGATTAAAATTCGATAATCTCTTGAATTCTTTCATATTATAATTAAAACAAGTATTTAAATAAAAAGTTTTTTATATAATGAATCATTGCAAATGGCTTATGATTGGATCAAAGACTCCGTGTAACAAATCATGCAGAAATGAATTTTGTGGGTATTATATGCAAAGTTTTCGTCGGGGAAGCAATGGTCCTCTTCCGTGTCTGTATTGTGGGGTAGGTGTTAGAGGCAAATCGCAGTTATGCATTAGTTGCGGGGGTAAGCGTTATAGAGAGTTGAAGCGTTATTATGACAAGCGAAGAATAAAAAATCCTGACAACGTCAGCGACAACGTCATAAAAACTGCTCAAGACTACATAGAAAGATTTTCAAATAATATATCTAAACCAAATAATGATTTAGACAAATAAAAGTATAGTAGTATACAAATGAACCAAGAATTTCAAAGACATCCTGTTATTGAAAATTACGAAGCGTCTCGTGATGGTGTTATTAGACACTGTAGACTCAAGAAATCTGTTGGATTGGACAATGGTATGGGGTATTTGAGTTTTAACGTTGGAAAGAAAATGTATCTCAATCACCGTTTCGTCTTCGAAGTATTTAACGGATTGATTAATGATGGTTTTGTTATTGATCATATTGATCGCATTAAGACTAATAATTCTTTATCGAATCTACAAGCTATTTCACAACGTGAAAACACCAAATGAGGAGGAACTGGAAAATGCTCGAAAAATGCTAGACCCGTAAGATCGTTTAATACTGAAAATAACACGGAAATAGTATTTCAATCCTTGCATTCAGCTGGTAGATATTTTGATATTTGCCCTCCCTCGGTACAAAAAGTAGCAGAGAATAAAACCAAGACGGCTTTTTCAAAGCGTTTTAAAAACAAAATTCAGTTTTCTTATGTATAATATGTAATCTTGCATTGGAAATTGCTTCGTGAAATTCTGAAAGAATTTCCATTGAAATCGTAAATTGCTTTGCAATTTCAAGGATTTTCCATTCACAAGGGGAATAACTCCGTTAGGTAACGCGCGTGCGACAAATCGCCAATGACAGAGTTACCGTTGGTGAACGCGGAAGTAGTTTTTGATTGGTTAGTTTCGCTATTATGAAATCTCAATAACACATAACTGATTTCGTCTTTTTTCAAGTATTAACAGAACTGTTTTATATACAAGTCGTATTTAATTCTTTTTTTTAGTGTCTGCTTCAAGTATTATGCGTGTTTTCAACGTTGTCAGTGATCGCTAACAAACACAACAAACAATTACAAGCACACATCTCTCTATGTCACTTCGTTGTAATGAGTGGTTATATACAACCTGGTCTGTTATGTATATGGGCTTAGCCGAAGTTCAAGTACAAATCAAACCACACCGTCACACGTGGTGTGAACGTTATTATTGACATTCAAACCAGGTTTTGATTTCAGGTTTGTTTTGTACTTGAATGTAGAATAGCCCGCGTCATCCATTGTCATTGAAATCAATTCATTGTACATACCATTATCATTCATTGTCATTGAATCAATTCATTCATAATCTATTGTTGTACCGTCGTCATTCATTGTCATTGTAAATACCATAATCGCCTATAATCTATTGTTGTGCCGTCGTCATTGTCATTGTAAATACCATAATCACCTATAATCTATTGTTATGTGTTTGTCCGGTCCACGCACCAAACGTATCCTCTTGTAGGTCAAACCTGTTATTTGACAAGTTAGACTCTACTCGTTGGGGGAATACGCTTTGTGTAAACTGTGCCGTCGTATATGTATAATACAAGCGCCGTTACACTAGATCAGGGGTTGTAAGTGCCGTCGTCATCTATAATCATAATCACCTATAATCGCACTAAGCTTCTGGATATGCTAAGATGATCAACACCTTAGCGTGTCCAGAATTCATTTTGTGATTTTTCAAGCAATTCAACAAATATATTTTTATATAATATGAATCTTGAAAATCTCAAATTGATTATTATTGAAATCAACAAGCTTAAAGATCAAAGTGTAAAATTATGTTCAGGGTTAGATTGTGATCAAATTATGACCGATTTCGAGGACATAAAATTTGCAGAACAGACCGGAAAATATGTTCTCGCTAAGAAATATTTTTTAATTAAGCGCATACAAAAACTTATACGTGAAAGTTTAGTCAATACCGAAGACGTTAATGTGTTTGTACCATTATGTAGCATCGTAGAACGTGTACGTAAGCAATTAAGCTTAGAATATGAACAAAGGAAGCTTATCAATTGTAAGGCGAGACAATTAAAAACGTTAATGGAGCAAGCTGAGCCCCACACGTAGAGAGCCTCCTTTGTTGTATTGTATGACATGTATAATCACTACCTGTGCAAACGAGGAAGTAAAATTATGTGTATGTGCAACAACAGGGAAGTATAATGGGTTGGTGTATTTCTTTTTTTTTTACTTGGAAAACTCAAAGAGTTTCAATTGCCATGAAAATCGAAGATTTTTAATTTAACAATACTGATAGGACAATCATTGACCACACGGAACGTAAAAGAGCGACTTAGCGCTATTAATAAACTATTACCCCTTCGTGATCGTATACGTGAAAAACTTCAACAGCGGCAATTACTTCAGACTGATTTTACAGAGGGTTCTGAACAACTCTTTAAGCCGATTGTTACTGCAACTACAGATGTGAAAACAGCAATTTCTAAACAAGAAAGCGCGCAGAAAGAGTCCTTTCTCCCTGTGTTAGAGAAAATAGCAAAACGAACTAAACAAACATAAAAATCATTAAAAACACTTCCTGGTGATATAATAACTACTGCAAGACGACAAGAAGAACAACAACGAGAACTTCAGGAAGAAATTGAACGATTAGGTGATGTTGATATTTCCTTACCACCATCTGAACCACTTGAAGAATTTCAAGAAGAATTTCAAGAAGAAACGGGAGCTGTTTCAAAAGGGGACTATACTCCTGAAAATATATTTACAGTTAAGGCGTTAAATACAATCAGAAATATCGAAACAGACTCTGAATTAGTTAAATTTACCAAAGACAACTTTAAAAAAAAGAAGAGAGATGAGTATTTAATAGACGACACGTCTAAAGATTTTGTAAAAACTATAGACGTTTGGGCAAATAAGGTGTTTTTAGCAAACCGCCAGAAAAATACAAAAACAAAAGAAATAAGTCGTGATTATGACCAATTTCTAGCTATGGTAAAGGGAGTCAAATCAGCACCACCAGTATACACAGCAGACCCAATCCCTGATGAAATACAAATAATGGCAGAAGCTGATTCTGAGAAGGGTGCAACTGGTATCACTGAAAAATCCAAAGGATTTTCAAAAACAGGTAGTGGCTTAGTTGGAAACTCTAGTGTAACATGTCCTGGCAATATTCTCGGTGATATAGCACGATTAGAAATACTTGTAGGGGGAAAACGAGCCGGGAATAACTCACCAGAAATAATCAATGAAGCAGCTGATATCTGTAGGAGGTTATTTCAAGGTGGTATCATGGATATTGCAACATATCGATATTTTATTGAAGAGTTAGTGGAGAAAAATCCTTTGGATTTTCACGGTTATCATAGCGATTAAACTCGAAGAGTTTCACGATTAGATAAATATCAATTGAATAGAGAATGATCATACACTACAACCATGATAAACCAACTAACGTCTACGTGGTAAACTCACGATTGCCAAAATACCGAGCATACTATGGAGATGGTCTCGGTAATACTATAATGGGATTATTTTCAAGAATGGCTCCAAAAGTAGCGCCGCTAGTAAAACAACTATCAATGAAAGCTATTGATGTTATCAGGGATAAGGGTATTAACGCTGTTGGTGATCTTGCCACGAAGGCGTTTTCAGCCGCGAAGGATAAACTAACAGCGCTAGTTCGACGGGGAAAGAAACCAGGAATAACTTCACTGCCATCTACTGAGATTATGCCTGCGCGGGTTAGTAAAATAATAAATAACGCAGTAGATGAAAAACTACAGTCGTTGATGACTAACGCCCAGGATAATATAACAGCAAATATGATAGCGGGAAGTGGCCTTGGAAATTCAAAGAATTTCTACAAACGTCAAAGACGTCGATGAAAATCCAAGCAATTTCAAAGAATTTTCACAATTTCGTCTCCAATTTAGACCATCGGATATATAATAAAAAATGTTCAAACAGAACCCTGATAGTGCATTTGACATGGACGCCCCAGTACTTAAAGATGATTCAGTACGCGATAATCAATTTTTTGCCTATCACGCAGTACAACCTGATCTTCGGGGGAGAATCGAACTTCAAGTTCATGATACCAGTAAATACTTTTTACCCGCTGAAGCCTTTATTGAAGTCGAAGGTGAACTTTTACAGCATGATGATACACTATATGCAAATGACCCAACTATCCGAGTTGGTTTTGTTAACAATGGCATCATGGCGTTATTTGAAAGTGCTAGATATCTCATTGATGGAAGAGAAATCGAATCTATTGAACGCGAGGTTGATATTGCTACCGGAATAATCGGGTTTGCGAGATATTCTGATGATTATACAAGATCAGCGGGTCCGTCTATGATGTTCGCGAAGGATATTACTGATAACGCCGAACACAACCAGTATTCTAGAGTAAAAGCAACACATGCTTCTTCAGTTAATCCAGCACCAGCCGGATATACAAGACCAGCTGCTGATTTTGATGTCATAAATAATATTATCAGTTACAACCTAGGGTTTGCAACACGAGTAGCAACGTTGCAAGGAGAGCGTCGACGGTTTTCATGTGCGATTCCGTTGCATCACATATTTGGATTTTGTAGAAACGTTAGAAAAGTTATCTATGGAGCAAAACATACTATAGCGCTAACGAGAAGGGGTACTGATAATGCTGCAATCTGGCGCGGTGCTGGCGCTGCAGCCGGTAAAGTCGTTTTATCAAAACTATCACTGTGGATGCCAGTGTTGACTCCGTCGTTGTCAACAGAACCACGGTTACTGTCATTTATGGATCAGGGAGGAAAGTCATTGTTGAGTTGGTTGTTAACGTCCACAGATACCATGGATTATAATATTGATGGTACACTTACATGGCATCTAGCATCAAAACAGGGTATTTCAGCTCTACGTCACATATTTATTGCGCTACAGAATACTGCGCGATTAGACAATCAAGAACGTTCCCATATGATATTTGATCAAATTGGGTGTAATGAAGTCTCGCTGAGAATAAACGGACAGCAAGAACCATCCGAGGATATACAACTTGATTATGGAAACAATCATATTGCACGAGTTTATCATCGGTTGCTGTCGTATATGGGGCGCGATCAAAATGTCGATACTGGTCTACAAATATCACAGTTGGATTTTAAAAGTCTATATCCGATTTATTACTTTTCGTTGGAACATCTTGACTTGATGAGACAGTCCGTCGTTGATATACACTTCCGAGCTCGTGTAACCCGTCCTGGTGGTATTGCTAATTATAGAGCAGTTGCTGTCATTCTCAGTGATAAATCAATGATACTCGAGGGTGTTGGTGGACGAATGAGACTGGTAGATGCACCAGTGGAAAATCTTTAAAAATTCTACGAATTTTTGATTGAAAATTGCTGTGCAATGAAAATCCTTTGGATTTTTCCATTGAACCGCAAGCGATTTAGAATCAATCTGTTTTGTATAATGTCGTATAATAATATCAATGTCACGTTGACACCTGGTCAGCTAAAAAAATTACAATCCAAATCAGCTAAGCAATGTGGAACCACAATAACGCTGAAACCTAATCAAATGAATGGCGGGGCAAATAAGCTATCGCTGACGAAGACTCAGATTAATCATTTTAATAAGGCGCTTAAAGAGAAAAAAGGAGTTCAGGTTACTCTTTCTGCGAGCGCGATTAAAAACATGGAAAAGACTGGTGGTATATTCCCGTTGTTAGGGTTGATTCCAGGGTTGATTGCCGCAGCGGCCCCAGCGGTAGCTAAAGCGGCAGCGTTAGGAGCCGTTGGTACCGCGGCAGGAATGGCACTAAAGAAAGCAACTGGGCAGGGTTATAAAAAAAAGGGAAAGGGTCTAAGACTACCAGGAACCCCGTATTCATGGTACAGCGGAAGCGGCCTGAGACTAGGACCGGTTTACTAACTCGGGAATCTTCGATTGGAAATCCTTCAGATTTCACACCTATGTCCAATTTTGATTTAATTGATGCCGCTAAAAACTCGCGATTAAAAACTTCAGAGGTGTTTTTATGAAAGATCAGTTACCGGCACAACCAAATGATGTTGAAACCGGTATTATTAATCTAGATAACAGCGACGGACCTGGAACTCACTGGGTTGCATACGCGATTGATCCACGCGGGGGTATTTATTTTGACTCATATGGATTAGCGCCTCCGAAGGAATTTAACCGCTATGTAAGTAAATTAAAAATACCCCGTTGGTATTCCACGTTACCAACACAAACAATGCTTGACCCACCCATATGTGGCAATGAAGTATTAAACGTACTTGATGCTATTTCACGAGAATCTTTGATGAAACCACCCCATGTAGTAGTAAATGAGTATACTAGCGGTCGTTGGATTGAAAATCTTTGATGAAATCTTTTAGATTGAAAATCTTTTAGATTTTAAACAGAGAAAAGGTTTTTATGATAACAATGATTGATATTTGGGGACGACCTTTATCAACGCTGAAGAAACCCGAACCTGGTGGAGTTGAAACCCTTGATAAAATCAAGGGTGTTAAAAAACTAATCGAAGATGAAATAGCCGAAACGTTGAACTTAGCAAGTGTTAATCCTGGTGAAATAGTTGTATTTCAAGATCGTCAGGGTAAATTGAAAACTAGTAATGTCTCTCTCGATGATATTTTAGTTAAACGACGAGACGCAGCAGAGGATGCTATCGCGTTATTTTCCGATCAGGGTAAACTCAAACCAGGTGTACTTGTTTCAACAATTACGGATAAATTAGCAACATTCGATAACACGGCGAATTCATTGAAATCGCTCAATGATAAGTATGACGATCATATAGTTGTATTTGATCAGTTTAGTGAATTACAAAGAAATACAATTGACAAAATTGATAAACCCCTGCTAGAATTTTTTGGAAATCCACCAGTGACCACACCAAAACTCGCCTCGATAAAAGATTCTATGTTGGAACTAGCAACTCTTCAATTCGAATATGAAAAACACGTGAAACAGTTTTCAATGTTTCGTAAAAACATCATTGACAAGTTTATTGGAACCCCATTTGATAAAATTGAAATAACCCTTCCTGATATTAAAAAATCCATCGATGAACTTAAAACGACCACTAATAACATCGTAGCGGATGCAACGAGGATGATAAGCGTCATTGAAAAAACAAAAATTCCTCATAAGAGCACCAACAATATCGTATACACAATCCATTACGGATCATTTGCGTGGACTCCCACAAACAACATTTTACACGTAACCGCAGCCGTCAAGGGTATTTGTCGATTAACAATAGTATCACCGAATCAGTTTAATATATCATCAAGTAGTTCATCTGGAGTCAATAATACGATATCAACGATCATCGACAAGGATGTATCTGAACAATTCACGATAACGACCACAGATAGAAATCTAGTCAGGGTTTCAGTAACGTGGTACGTAGAATTCGTAGTGGATTTAAGTAAACAATTAAACTGAAAGGGAAATCAATTTGAAATCAATTGAAAATGCTAGCGCTTTTAAAATAAAATGACGATCCCTTCAGTGTATCAGTATCGCTATGATCAAGTCAGAGAATTTCAAACTAAACTCAGCTCTCACTGTGAGGAGTATCAAATAAAAATAAAAAAATACCAACGAAGAATAACCGCAGTTGATATCACCGTGTACTCGGTGTCGGGAGTAATCACTGCTGCTGGGATAATACTATCTTCAGTTACAATGATTGCTCCGGTCGTAGTTCCAATCGCTATTTCTGCGGTGGCTACAATTGCGGGTATATCACAACAAAACTATCATCGTGTAGCCAGAGTAAACTACACGATTATGTAATTAAATTTCACATTGCATCTGCCGCATACTCGCAATTATCCTCGTTGATATCATCGTCACTCGATGACACAACAATATCAGATAGCGAATTCTCAACGATGGCTCAATTGTATAAATCGACAATGCTAAAATTAGAGCAGAATAATAATAATAACAATGTCGTCGCAAGAACTACTTCAACAAATAGTAACAAATACAACACCGGTGAAAACAAGCATGATATCAGTAACCTCAACACGTCCTGAATTCAGTGTGAATTTTCCGATTCCCGTTCCCGTGAGCGAGATCGCGCTAGCAAAACTACGAGTGTATCATAGCTGGCCCAATATCAGATCGGTAGAATTTGGTGGTCAACAACCAAATAATTCCTTGGTGTTCGCGTGGAAAAATCGTGAAGACGGAACTCCAGACTGGAACGTTGTCTCGTTGCCAACTGGGTCATATCAAATCGAACAAATCAATAATGAATTACAACGAAGAATTAAATCTATCACTGGAAAAGAATCAAAAATCGCTATAACGGTTCACGAGCCGACGTTATCATCTGCGATCGAGATTAATTCCCCTGGGTATGTTATAGATATTTATCAGAGTTCTATTAGAACCATACTAGGATGGCCCGAACTACCACCTCGACAGAAAGAAACCGTTGATATACCAGAACCTGTAAAATCTGATTATTTCTCCAACGTGATAAAACCCGATAATCCAATAAAAAGTTATCAAGATTATTCTCCCCAACAAATTATAGGATATGACAACTATAATCGTATGACATTTTACGCTGGTTCAATCGAAGAAAATTTGAGCGCGATGAATAATGATTTTTCATTATTGTTAATATCCCTTAAATCCGGCTCTCTCACCAGATATGAATTTATCAACGTTGTACAAACAGGTAACAAAATCATCAACGATATGGAAACATTTCATGCGCAAATTATTCAAGAAGTATTAATGAACGACGACAATAAAAAGTTATTTACGGCAGTGTACAGAATCCGCGAAGAGGATATTCAAACATTTAAAATTCCAGGATATAACCCCGACGAATTAAAAAAATATCTCAGTTATGCCATCGATATCGGGTTTAAGAAAATTAACGATGAATGGAAAAAAACAACATCACCGGAAATAAAAACACTTAAACATAATAATGATCCAGAAGGCGGTGGTAGACATATCGCTCCGAACAACGTAAATATATCCTCGGTGATATCATTGAATTTAGTATGTGACGTTATCGAAGGAAGCTATCAAATAAATCTTGAGCAATCAAATCAAGCTCAGCAGGGGTATATTTTATATTCATTTGCACCAACGGCCCCTCCAGGATTTCTAATTATTGAAGACCCAACTAATCCAGTCTTTATGCGATGTCATAATAATTCTTTAACGAGAATTAATTTCAAACTCACTGACCAATCTAATAATTTGATTGATCTGCGAGGTGAAGTTTTGCAAATTAGTCTGTTTGTGAAATCCTAAAAGGATTTTCGTCCTAAAGACTTTCATCGTAAAAATCTTCGATTTTCAACAAAGGATTTTCATCCTAAGGACTTTCATCGTAAAAAAAATTGTTAGCGCATAGCAGCAGAGGAGGTGAACGCCAACTAAAAGGCAAAATCGTTGTAAAATTATTTTTTTTTTATTTTTTTGCTTAATTATTAAAAAAATTAATTAAGTATTTTTCAAGGAAGCCTCAGTTTACTAAATTGAGTCCTATTGAGAAACCTCAGTTTACTAAATATTTTGCCTGAAAAATTGGTCTGTTCGCCTCCTCTGCTGCTATAATTTTTTATACTGTCTGTATATAGAAACATATGGTTACTATACTTTTAGTGCTGTCTGTATGTAGTAAAATATGGTCACTATACATTTAGTACTGTCTGTATACTGTAATGTATGGATACTACAATTGTTTATACTGTCTACATATGGGAACATATGACAACTATACTTTTATAACAGTATGTATACAGTAATATATGGTCACCATAATTTTAGAATTGTTTGTATACAGTAATATATTGTCTCTATACTTTTAGAACTGTCTGAATGTATTAATATATGGCCACTCAAAATTTAGAACTGTCTGTATGTAGTAATATATGGACACTATAATTTTAGAACTGTATGTTTACTGTAATGTATGGATACTATAGTTTTAGAAACAACCACTGGCCCATGAATAGCTAATAGCAAGCTTTCTCACATACCCACATTAGCTGCGCCCAAAACTTAAACCCATGTAGAAAGAGACGAGATTCCAATGATCTGTAATGGTCAGTGCTTTAGACCACTTGGCCACTCAGGGTCCCTAACTACCTTAATGTAAATATATCAAACTGTAAGTAATGTTTAACATAAAGATTGCTGGTTGCACCTCAGACCCAGAGTAAACAAATTTCATGTGGTGTCAAACATTTTCTACAGATCAAAGAAAATAGCAACATTCTTTTTTATGAGATCTTCTAAAAAGTTATTAAAGTCTGTCTGTCTGTCTGTCTGGGCAATTGTGCTTCTTCAACATCTGAATCCACACTGAAAATTTGTTAGAATCGATATACCAGAGGATATTGTCATGTATCATTCATTCAAGGAGACATTTGTTTATCATTCATTCAATGAAAATGTCATTATCATTCATTCAAAGAGACATTCATTTATCATTCATTTGAGTTAGCTATCATTTATCTTTCATTCAAGGAGACTGTCATGTATCATTCATTCCAAGAGACTTGTCATGTATTATTTGATTTAAAAAAGCTGTGAGTTATCATTTATTTAAAGTGACTGTCATTTATCAATTAGTCAATGATTTTTATTATACGGCATATCAGTGCTATGGGATAATAGCTACATAGGTATTTATGTTTGCTGCTAGGTTCAGGAAGTGATATCATTTTCTGCATTACCATACTTAAAACATCGCAAATTGCCAGCGAAAACATCAACTTTTAGGCTGTTTTATTCTGCAACTTTAATTTGTTAAGGCACAGGTATCTATTACATCATGCATAAATATGTCAAAAGCAATTCAACATATATTTGTAATTCATGGTCATGTAAAATAATTCTAAATTGATAAATCTGTTATGGTATTTACCTTGGAATGTTAGCTATATTATAAAATTATAAACAAATCATTTTAAGACATTTCGCTCTCTTTAGAAATGTTATTATTAACTTGTAAATTTGGTCTGACAGCATAGATACATCAAGAAGAAAGTCTGAAAGTCAAATTATTACTAGGTATAAATCAAAATGACAATATTATTCATGTAAAATAAACAGACTAAAACAAATGCATACAGATAAACAGACAGGTAGTTTTTATCCTATTATAGACCTATGAATGATGATACACTGTACTATCATTCAAACTGGGGCTAAAAAAGAGACGAAAACATCTCACACACATAGACACTTGTTATTCTATTGCAGGCACAATAATAAGCACATCTACAATTTTCACAATATCTTGAACAATTGTCATTAGGAGCCGTTCTAGTAAAACATATATTCCTCCACAACCCCGTGGACAGCACTTCAAAAAAAACTTCTGTAGGTGGTTGTGTTTCAAAGTATTTTGATTCTGACAGTGAAAGGTTGGTTAGAAAAAACACTTATGATGTGGGTTGTGTTAACAAAATGAGAAATCACTCGTGGTGTTGTCAGAAAAAAAAGAATATATATTGAAAATCACATCATAGTGGTCTAACAGACACGTGAACAAGAGTTCCATTTTACTGATAATAAGCCATCTTAACAAGGATTTACAACGATGGGAATCTGGAATTATTTTTGGAGAAAAACTTATTTGTAATACGGTAGACATTGTGCCCATTGTTTACACACTGAAAGAAAAATAAACTTTTTCTGTCACATTGGAATATTTATTCTATTACTGGATACTATTATTACTATCTGAACATACTGTGACCTTCAAAGTTTTAATTGAAATGCAATGTGACAATTTTCTACATCTTACTTCAACTATTGAGAAAAAAATATGTCTCAAAAGCCTAATATGTTTTCTTTCCAAATGTCATTAGTTTTAGTAAGAAATGACCAAACAAAATTGATTAACTTCGTACAGCTTCAATCAAATGAAACTAAACCTTTGGATTTTTCCTAAATAATAAATTTCCTAAAGATCTTGAGAAAAATAAATTTTGCAACTAAGTACATGTATATTTGCACTTCAAGTATTTAGATTATGGTAATCTGAATCTGTTGTACATTTTAGTTGTATCTGAAATAAGTAATTTCCTTAAGGGATGCTCCATATAAGGATACATGGAATTAGGCAGTCAAAATTAATGGCATAAGGCAGTCAAAAATATATATGCTAATATATTCAGATTACCAAGTTCATGTGAAAATTATAAAATTGTAAATTGCATTTATGGGTGACAACTTCATTTTGGCCTTATTAATTTCTGTTACTGATGCTGAAGTTTTAAATGATTAAGATATATTTATTCCATATGAACTAAATAATACCATACCACACATAATAATAATAATAATAATAATAATAATAATAATAATAATAATAATAATAATAATATTATTATTATTAATAATATTTACTATTATTATTATTATTATTATTATTATTATTATTATTATTATTATTAAAGTATAACTTTTACCTATTCAGAGACAAAATTATCGTTCTTACGTGATTAGGGCACCTTTCCAGGAAACTTTATCAGATGAATAGTGTTAAAAGCTGATGAGAAAAATAATTTTTGACGCGGGAAAGAGATAAATTATAATTTGTATTGTGTTATTTGGTGTCAAACTCCTCATAAACTTCTTTACCAAGCTGACTGTATTTGGGATCAACCAGACTTTATGTGTCCACTGTACACTGCAAGAAAAAGAGATGATAATTTGTTGTGGAAAAAATTCATTTGTATTGACTGTAGATAACTGGAAACTAATATAACCTGGGAACATGACCTCTTTTCTTAGAAGTCACGAATATAGATATATCCAGATATATTTGTGCATGTATGTATGTTACTTTTACTGCTTTTGAATGTGTGGTATTTTTCTGTATTATATGCACTGTTGGTCAATTTGCAACATGATCAAAAGGTAAAGGGAGATAATCCACAATTTGTTTTGAAACTGGTTTATGCTCCTAAAGTAAATAAATGCAAGAAAATCGACAATATAATTTTGCTGTAATATTGTTATTGTTTATATATATATATATATATATATATATATATATATATATATATATATATATATATATATATATATATATATATATATATATATATATATATATATATATATATATATATATGTGTGTGTGTGTGTGTGTGTGTGTGTGTGTGAATGTATATATGTATGTATGTACACTATGAGCATTCATTTTCAAATTTATTATTGTAAAATAAGTTCTAATATTAAGATAATCAATGACATTTAACCAATGAAACTGCAAATAAAATATTTAATTTCTTAATTAAAATAAGAAATCCAAAATGACAATCTTTTAGATATAAGATATAAACAAGTTTAGATAAATATAAAATATATACAGTAGATTCCAGTTAACTGGGCCATCTTCAGATGGAGGAAGGCATTGATTTGAGATAAATATTAAAGACGCATGCCTTTTTAACTCTTCCGCACAATGGGGCAACCGATTAATTGGGCCAAAGTGTGCAAGTGACGATGTGTCCTAATTAACAGGAATCCACTGTATATGGTTTAGAGACTGGCTTGTAACCATATTATCTATAATGACTTAATTACAGTTTTATTTCAAACATTTCTCATGTGTTATTTCTGTGGATGGCATATCCAAGTAAACGTGTATTTCCTTGGTTTTTTCTTCCTTTAAGACCCATGGTACTAATTCAGTTTCCACTGTAAACCTATGGGAACACCATAATATAAAAGATTTAATAACTAAATTTCTCATGATCAAACATATATTTATCAGTATAAATGAAACCTGGACGTCAGACAGCTTCTGTGTTGAGAACAGGATATGAACTTCGGCTTTTTTTTACCTACATCCGTTGGAAACATGTGCATTCAATTACAAAACCACAGAGCTGTTGCTAATTTAAGTAATGAGTCTAACAAACGCAAGACTGTTAAATGACTGACTTCCATCTAGAAAACTATCTTAACTTTTTTAAAGTTACAACTAGGATTAAGTTATCAAAAGATTCTTTCTCCTACAAAATAACTTTCATTATCAACCATTCCAGGCCACCCAAACCCATATTAACTCTCTTTTGTGTTCACCCATTTCCAGGCTACTTCCCATTTTTCCATATAATCAGTACAGTGTCAATTTTGGAAAGATAACATTTTAATGATGGGGCAAAGAAAATATTGCAAACTATTTGTAGAATATTTTCAATCTGTACAAACTATAATTTAGAATTAGAAAAACAAAGGTGTTCTTGAATGATGAATGCTCACCCCGTTTCCATAAAAATGGTGCTAAATGCAGGATTGAATGAAATGGGATGGACAGACAGATGAATGCATTAGTGGGTCAAAGTAAACAGAGTGAACAAAGTGTTTTCAGTTACAGCATATAATGTTCATAACATCAATCAACCAATGTTGTCAATTACAGCATATAATGTTCATAATATCAATCAACCAATGTTTTCAATTACAGCATATAATGTTCATAATATCAATCAACCAATATTGTCAATTACAGCATATAATGTTCATAATATCAATCAACCAATATTGTCAATTACAGCATATAATGTTCATAATATCAATCAACCAATGTTGCCAATTACAGCATATAATGTTCATAACATCAATTAACCAATGTTTTCAATTGCAGCATATAATGTTCATAATATCAATCAACCAATGTTTTCAATTACAGCATATAATGTTCATAACATCAATCAACCAATGTTGTCAATTACAGCATATAATGTTCATAATATCTATCAACCAATGTTTTCAATTACAGCATATAATGTTCATAACATCAATCAACCAATGTTGTCAATTACAGCATATAATGTTCATAATATCAATCAACCAAAGTTGTCAATTACAGCAAATAATGTTCATTACATCAATTAACCAATGTTTTCAATTACAGCATATAATGTTCATAACATCAATCAACCAATGTTGTCAATTACAGCATATAATGTTCATAATATCTATCAACCAATGTTTTCAATTACAGCATATAATGTTCATACTATCAATCAACAAATATTGTCAATTACAGCATATAATGTTCATAATATCAATCAACCAATGTTGTCAATTACAGCATATAATGTTCATAATATCAATCATCCATTGTTGTCAATTACATCATATAATGTTCATAATATCTATCAACCAATGTTGTCAATTACAGCATATAATGTTCATAACATCAATCAACCGATGTTGTCAATTACAGCATATAATGTTCATAATATCTATCAAACAATGTTTTCAATTACAGCATATAATGTTCATAATATCAATCAACCAATATTGTCAATTACAGCATATAATGTTCATAATATCAATCAACCAATGTTGTCAATTACAGCATATAATGTTCATAATATCAATCAACCAAATATATATCAATTTTTTACTTACATGGGATGAGTCTAAACATATATATTGATTGGTCGCAGCATCTAAGTGACTGTAACTTTGTTTACCTGAATGTAAAGTAACTATGACAACACTGATACAAATTATGAAATAAAATGTATCCATATAGTTTACCTTTGGGGGGTGTCCTTTTTACTTCCATCTCTCTTGAGGAATGAAGCAGAAATTATTGACATTCAGTTGTTAACTATAGGACCTTTTCTTTCCTTTCTTCTCTCCTGATAATGAAGAAAATCACACTAAATTTCAGGTGTGAAATAGTTATTAAATGAAACTAAATTTTAACCTCAGTGTCTGTGTGCTAAAGCTGCATAGAAATGAAGCACTGCAGTGTTATGTGGAACAGCAGGAGGCTTTTTCTGAGCACCAGAGAAATACGTGAACGGAGTTATAGAATAAACAGGGGAAAAACAAATGAAAATAACTAAATAACACAATGAAATAGGTGATGAAAAAAGTACAATGAAAAAGAAAGTATGGTAATTTATGAAATTATTTGCACCATAGGTTACAACAAATTAAAAAAAAATATGGGAAAATATTTTGCCTGTTGACACATGGTTGGTGTCGCCATTACAATCCAAAACCAAACATTAAAAAAAAGAGGAAAAGTGTACAAAATCAATCTAAAATATATTTTTTTCAAATACTTTTAAATAATCTAGTATCTAAAATGGCATTGGTAATCATGCTAGATGCTCTCATGTGTCCTACAAGTGTCAAGGATAGCATTTTGTGTTTTTGATGGTTTTAGCAGTGTATCCCCTAGGGGTGCAAGACTGAGAGTCAAAAGTCTCCTTGGTGTCAAAACTGGGGGGTCAGACTGAGTAACACAGCAACTGTCGGTATAAAAACTGGGGTCAAATTTAAAAAAATTTGGGTCTCTGAAGTGCAAATGAGGGTAAAGGGAAACACATTTAAAACATTCTTTGCCACATCATGCAACACAAATCTAAGGACATACAGAGAAAGCTGTCCATGCTATCCGGTAATGAACCAGCAACGTTTGGAATACGAATCTGATGCTCTACTTACCGCAGCCTTATTTAATTTGCACCAGGCAATTAACTATTAGTAATTTACAGCTCGTTAGATCGTCTTTTAGTTATTAAAGCTAAACTTATTTCCCATTATATATTTGGTCCACTCCTTTCGTTTGTACTTTTGTTTACAATTAGATATTCAATTCGTGATGATTCTATGATTTTCATTTTCCTTTTGCTTCTTTTTATCATTATGTAAGCATGTCTCCTGAAATATGGTAACTGTAATTATATATTATTATTAATAGTAGCATTATTATTATTTATGGTAATTATATATTATTATTAATAGTAGCATTGTTATTATTTATGTATACACTAATGACAGTTATAACTCACATAAACAAAGGAATCATAGAAATTTACTCACAAGAAAATAATTTCAATAAATTTTATTAAAAATTATATGAACAGTGAGAAGAATATTAATTAAACATTGTTATGTCCTCAATGGAGAAAATTTGAAAACTGAATTCCAGATTAACATGGTAGGCAATCAGTTGGGTTAGCAGTCATTATAATACCAAATGTGTCACAACTGACCAACACCTTCTAATAGATGCGCTGGGCTGAACCTTGAATAATATCACTCCATGTCTTCAATCATGAGCCATACACGCATGCAAACATGCATTCATGTTGTTAATGATAAAGTCAAGCTAAATCTTACAGTTAGAAGCCCGGAGTGGCCGAGTGGTCTAAAGCGCTCTCCATTACGGATCACTGCCATCTCACCTCTGTCTAAATAGGTTCAAGTCTCAAATTTGGCTAATGTTGGTATGTGAGAAAGCTTGCCGGTAGCTTCTTGTGGGTCGGTGGTTGTTTCCGAGGATTTTCCAGGGTTCTTCCTCCACCATTAATACTGGCCGTCATGTATACAGCTGATCATGTGCTGAAAACTGGTGTTAAAACCTACAACAACAGCAACATAAATCTTATAGTTTGGTACACAGAAGGGCAAGCTAAAAGAGTTTGTACATAATTATCATTGAAAGCGAGTCAAACAAAACACAAATAATTAATGAATAACCTTCAATCTGATGTTCTTAAAATACTTGCATTGTTTGCCTGATCCTTTTATATTGTAAACATGCAGAATTGATATCAGTTCACACGTACGGACATGTATATGCGCATATATACATACAAACATTCTGTACATTCATCTATTCATCCATTTTTAAAGCAATTACAACTGTGGCTAGCAAGGAACATAGCTCGAAAATGGTCTAGATAGAGAGACTGATGGCTGGATGTTTGCAAAGATAGACTTATGGATGGATAGTTCGATGCTTGGATGGCCAACACTATTTTTAAAAAAAACAACCTCTGCATGTAAATCTTGAACTTTTTTCAACATAAACATTTCAAAGTAAAAATTAAAATAGACAAATACTAATATTTGCAGAAATTGAATAGAGTAAATCTGAACTAGATAAAAAAATTAAGATTTTTATAACAACAAACACGTACATACATATTTAGGCATGGATCCACACATACCTAAAGACATGCATACATTGTACATTTGGTAAGTACATCCTTTCATTCATCCATATGTACATTATTATTTCACAATCATCCAGTCATTTCATCCATTTGTCATTACATATGCTCGATAAATTTGACTGCCATAATCATAAAGTTCATAAAATATAAAATCATAGGAATGAGCATTACATCAATGCATAATAAATAACTTTTCGGTTTTAGATTTCTGTGCACAGATAAACTTGTCACCATTGTCTGTCTTTCAGGATATTTTAGTTATTTGTGTAAAAAAATAGTGAAGTTTAGTAGTACTGCCTCTTCCACTGGTGATAACAAAATCATCCTTGCTGTGATTGAAGGAAATTCCATTAGGGTTTTAGGAACACCACAGATAATGACTTGGAGTGTAACGCCACTAAATGATAGTTTTTGAATATTGTTAGACCCATTTCCCACAACATAGACATTGTCTTCTCTGTCCAATGCTATACCCCATGGATACACAAGGTCCTTGGATAAGTAGACAAAATACTGTTTTCCATCTGTCAGACCAAAACAATATACTGCATTAGCATCACTAACAGATATGTAGACACGTGTCTTGGACATATCTGTAGCAACATGAGCACGACATGTCAGTTGACAATCAAATTCATGGTGAATCTTGACATTTCCATTCCTAGTGATTAGGCTCCAATAGCATTTGGTACTAAATGTATCACCACAGTGGCCAGACACAATGATCTCTTCCCTGGTGAATGAATCAACACCTTGGGGTGTATGCTTGGCTGTTACCGTGCCTGTGTCTGTGATGAATTGGTCACTAATGGACAGAAACTGGACAGTTTTCATATCAGGTATTGTTACAGCAACTTCATTGTTTCCTATTAGACACATGCTATAAGGATTTCCAGGCAGTTTGTGGCTTTTGATGAAGTTATATGATGAATCAAACAAACAGCATGTCATGTTCTTACTGTCTGCAAGAACTATGCATCCATCAGGTAACTGGACGATACCAAACAATGAAAATTTGTATTTGGACACTGAATATCAATAACTCTAGAGAGTTACACAGTTCGGTTTTTAAGGGGTATCATAGGGCTTGTGCATTGAAGATTTTTAGCCACCTCTTGACATTCTATTTTTACCAAACCTAATGCATCATTAGTAAGAACCGCTTTCATGTTGCTATCAAGTTCAAGTATTATTCCGAAGTTATCCATTCGCTCAAACTTCTCTCTAATCTGATCACTGTAGCTTTGAAGCTGCTTCATCATCTTGTTAGTCACTAGAAATTTTTGTGTATCCGACCCAAACTGGCAAACCATGTCTAAAAGTGCTTGAGAGTTTCTGATGGCGATCAGCATTAAGAGGTTAGTGTTAGGACTGGTCTGCCTGGTAGCAGGATAATGTGACTGGGTGGGACATCATGCTACATGTCTCCGGCATAATGTCCCATTGCTAGACATCACTATAAAATACCCCATTGCAGACATCGTAGCGACATGTTTTAAAAATTGTTAAAGATTCGTTAAAAATCTTAATCAAATAAACCTCGTTAAATTTCCGTCTCTAATTTGTATGCATCTTGTAATATTACGCTGTATTTATCAAATTCCTCTTCTATATTTGTTTCAAAATTAGTTTTCACTCCTCCTTTCTTTTGTATTTCTTTGTAATGATTTTGAATCCATTCTTTATGAATATTTCTTGTTTGTGCCGTGCAATTTAGATAACATGTTAATTAGCTCTTTATTCTCTTCCATTCTACTGAAATATCTGGTTGTTTATTTTTAATAAAATAGTTCAAATGATGTTGAACAGTGTCCACATAATCCTTGTCAAGTAGGTGAGCTCTGTTCAGCTTACATAATCCCTGACCTCACTTGCTTTGGTATTCCATACATAAGTTAATTATGACTCGTTTACGGTCCGAAATATTTTCAAATGTAATCGTACACTTATCAATATTCGTCAAACATACTTTTAAAATAAAATATGTATCAATTATACTACACTTAGTTTTAGTATACACATATGTATATTCAATTTATTTAAGAATATATATATATATATATATATATATATATATATATATATATATATATATATATATATATATATATATATATATATATATATTTGTATGTATCAATGTTTTGACATATGGATTAGCGGCCGTATCTGCATGCGACATACCTCAATATCCGTCTAAATCTGAGTCCACCCGATATAAATCTCACTTTTCTACTACAAAGTTTGTAAATTTGTTATTAAAATGTATCAATATTGTATATAAATCTCACTTTTCTAATACAAAGTTTGTAAATGTGTTGTTAAAATGTATCAATATTGTATATAAATCTCACTTTTCTAATACAAAGTTTGTAAATGTGTTGTTAAAATGTATCAATATTGTATATAAATCTCACTTTTCTACTACAAAGTTTGTAAATGTGTTGTTAAATTGTATCAATATTGTATATAAATCTCACTTTTCTACTACAAAGTTTGTAAATGTGTTATTAAAATGATGCAAAAAGTTGTATTCTTTTTTCTGGACTTTAACTTACAATATACATGTATCAATATTGTATAAATGCAAACATTGTCAGCAAAGGAAGACTTCAATACTAGGTGTTCCTAAAATACTAACACTGACTGTGCACTATTATGCACGATGCCAGCAAACTACTGGTATCACCGTATGAATTGTGTTTCCTTAGACCTCAATGATAATTTTTTGTGAACTAAATATACTTTGTATCCTACTTTATGCATATCACTCACTGTCACAGAGAACATTGTTAGATTGTCAATTTAATACGGACAAAACCAGGCACTCCCGCACTCCATTGCAATTAAGAGAGATAACTCTACTGGAACTAGACGGGCAAGAGTAATATAGCCACAAGATAGATATTTTCACTCATATTAACAAATCATACAAAAAATACAAAATACGATCTAGATATGGATTAACATCATCTCACATGTTCTCAAGAGGCTTAACTTGTTTTCACAGCCTAACAGAAAGTACAACTCTTACATAATGCAGCAATCACATCTAGTGCTGTTTATTTATTAATGCAATGTTCCCTACACATTAAGCTCCGCCCACCTTGACTTAAAAATATGGTACAAACAGATGCCTCGCTTGGCGCTCAGCATTAAGAGAATAGTGTTAGGACTGGGCGGCCTGGTGTCAGGATAATGTGATTGGGTGGGACATCATGCTACATATCTGCGGTACGATGCCCCAGTGAAAGACATCACTATAAACTGCCTCACTGTAGAAATCGTAGTGATATGACTGAAAAATTGTTAAAGCTACGTTAAAATCATAATCAATCACACAAAACAAACATAAATCCAATATGGATTGAACAACAAATCAAAATAAAAAGGGAGGAAGTTAAAATAAAATATTTATTTGAACGTAGACGTGTAGGAGAGATAACCCTCAAGATACAACAAACAAAAGGAGCAAGTTTAAGTCTCTATATATGCAATCTCATCAACGACAAAAAGATATTCCGATTGTACGTAGATTAGTCATATTCACTGATGGTGCTATCTGTACATCACATGATTCATGAGCAAATAGTCTTTTAAAATAACATAATGCGTTCACCACACGCATAACGCAGACAAATCCGGACAGATATGTTGACTCTTGCTTACATATTATATATTTTCTTCTAATTTAAAACTTTTCCAGTTATCCATTGTAAGCAATGTTTGACGACACTTTACTGTGACAATTGTGTGTTGATTTTAATAACTGAATGAAGCTGTGTGATTTTTAGGAATGAAAGTGAGTTAACTACAATTTGAATGGAATTATATTTTGGTCATAGTATTACACGCGTGTCACAATCTATTGAGTGATAAAAATAGTTCCAATTTGAAAATGAAGTTTATTTCATGTTTTCAGTTAAGATTCCTGTGCATGAAAATGTCTTGCCAACTTATTTCTTATTTCGATGATGTATACTAATGTGTACAACGTAAAAAATGAAGATTCCTACTCATTTCACTTCGATTAGTGATTAATACATTTTACATAAGTTTATTTCCCATTATTTATTTCATTAACGAGTCCTACAATACGTTTTATGTCATAAAATATTCAGACATGTAATACTCTGATGCTTTGTTTTCACACTAATATGCATATTACATAGTCTTGTAATCATTTCTGTATCTTTCAGGAGAAATTGTATTATTTGTGTACAAAGTAGTGAAGTTTCCTATTCACATGACTTCCATTGGTGATAACAAACTGATGTCTGCTGTAGTCGAAGGAAATTCCACTTGGATTCTGAGGAACACCTGAGGTAATGACCTGCAGTGCATCACCATTGGATGATAATTTATGAATGTTGTTTGAGCTGTATCCCACAACATAGATATTATCCTCTCTATCCACTGATACAACCAGTGGGAACACCAGGTCATTGGATGAATAGACAAAATATCGTTTTCCATCTGTCAGACGAAAACGGTACACTGCATTGCTGCCACTAACTGATATGTAGACACGTGACGTGGACATATCTAGTGCAGCGTAAGCGTTACTTGTCCGTCGACATTCAAATTTATGGTGAAGCTTAACATTTCCATTCCTGGTGATAAGGCTCCAGTAACACATGCAACTATAAGTATCGCCACATGGGCCAGATGCAACGATCTCCTCCACGCTGACTGCATCAATAGCACAGCATTTATACTTGGTTGTTAATGTCTCTGTGTTTCTAATGGAGTGGTCTCTAATGGAGAGAAACTGGACAGTTTTCTTATGAGGCATTGCTATAGCAACTTCATTGTCGTCTATTATACACATGCCATAAGGATTTCCAATCAATGTGTGGCTCGTGATAAGGTTATATGATGTATCATACAGACAGCATGTCATGTTACTGAAGTCTGCCAGGACAATGTATCCGTCAGGTAATTGGACTATACCGAAATAATATGGTTCATTTGCACTTACACAATGAACGTCAATAACTTCAGAAAGCTCCCCACTTCGCTTTTCAAGAGGTATCATTATGCTGGTGCATTGAAAATCCTTATCCACCTCTTCATAAACTATTGTTACCAAACCTACTGCATCTTTAGAAAGTACTGCTTTTATGTTGTTATCGATTTCAAATCTTATTCTGATGTTATACACTATTTCAAAGTTTTCTCGAATCTGATCACTGTAACACTGTAGCTGCTTCATCGTCTTTCTAGTAACCATAAACTTTTGTGTATCTGACCCATACTGATCAGCTGTGTCTAAAAGTGCTTGGGAATTAATAATGGCACTTACCAAGGACTGGCATTGATGATTCTGTTCCTGTTTTCTGATCAACCACTCCTTGTAAATTCGATTTCCCTCAAGCTTCACCATCTTCTCAATATCATCAATCAAATCATTCAGTTTCTTTCTAATATCTCCGATCTCTGCAGAAATATTGTTTACATGCGACTCCACAATGTCTATATTTTCTTCATTCATTTTCATAAAATTCTTCATATGATCTTCTAATTTCCGCATTGTTTCAATTATTTTCTGTGGATTCATCCCCATCAGCAGATCTGGAAGATGATGTTTCAGCTCTAGAACATCCTCACACGTTTTATGGTGAAGAAATGAACACGTAGTGCAACAGGCAGTCTCGTGGCTCCTGCAGTAAAACCTGATGTCGTCATTATCATGTTCAGGGCACCCAAATCCCTCTCTCAGTCGCATGCGGGTTTGTGGATTATTTGCAAATTCTCCTATAGAAATGATTTGATGGCTTTTACCCATGTTCATTTTTTAATGACATACGGCACAATTTCCACACATAAACTCGTCACATACAATACAGAATTTCTCAGCAAGGTTTCTAGAGCTGTCTGACGGACTCGAACATACTTCGCAGGTCCGTTCTACTTTCGATATTCCTACTAAC
This sequence comes from Unio pictorum, assembly GCA_030141615.1. Lineage (NCBI taxonomy): Eukaryota > Metazoa > Mollusca > Bivalvia > Unionida > Unionidae > Unio > Unio pictorum. The sequence goes on along the minus strand of JARLTB010000047.1, from coordinate 6,337,489 downwards.
GGAAATGGACTGTCAGGATATAAAGAAGCCCATTCTTCAACCTGTTTTTCTTTATTTGCAGGCATTGTTACTGCTCTACAAACAGGACACATACATTCCTTAAATATTTTATCGGTACTACCAGTCTTTTTTATTATAGTCCTGAAGGCAATGTTCACAAAAGGAATGTTAGCACGGCAGCTGACGGGGAGATGTGAACTCCAGACAGATCGAACTACCCTGTCCGTCTCTAAAGGAAGAATCAGTGATTGCTGTGGCCATTCGTTGTACACAACAATTTTGTTTTAAAGAGATTAAATCACAATTGTATGGTTTTCTTAGCACTGTTGTTACCATGTATCTGCTTCCATATATTGTACATGTGTCACGTTAAATTATCTTCCGGGTTGATAATTAGTGTACTGTTGAAACAAAATTTAGAACCGGGACGAGTTGTATACAACTTGTACCGGTTTTCGTCATTGCCAGAGAATTACCGGCAAAACGTACAAACTATCATGTGGTACACACACACACACACGCGCGCGCGCGTGCGCGCGTTACAGGATCTGCTTATATCCTGTCCACCCCTATTGCACTATTATTCTAGCTTCGTAATTATATGGAAACAAAAGTTAGGAATCCCGACTAAACTCCTGGTCTAATAGCTATATGCATATTGCGTTTCGTCTTGATAATGTACCTATTGTATGAGTTATCTATTCGCAAAATCCCTCTCTCTCTCTCTCTCTCTCTCTCTCTCTCTCTCTCTCTCTCTCTCAGAAGTGTTCACTTATAAATGTAGTTCTTTCTAAATTATATATATTGCTTATAATCTGTGTGTGTGTGTGTGTGTGTGTATCTCTGTGTGTGTGTGTTTGTGTGTGATTAGGTATTTGATCGTAGCATTAACATTTATTCAGTCATATAGCTATGATTTCTGCTGTGAGGCAGTTTATAGTGATGTCTACCACTGGGGTATCATGCAACATACATGTAGCATGATGTCCCACCCAATCGCATTATCCTGACACCAGGCCGACCAGTCCTGACAATAACTTCTTAATGCTGAGCGCCAAGCCAGGCATCTGTTAGTACCATTTCTGTAAGTCATAGGTATAATTCGGCCAGGGATCGAACCTGCGACCCCTCGTATCCGCTACCGACGCTCTAACAACTAGGAGACCGGAGTGGTGCATATCATGTAAACAGTGATGTAACTGATGCAACTGATACAACAGATGCATATATGAATGGATGTACTACGTACGCACGCACGTACATATGTACATACGTACGTATGTATGTAACATAATAACGCACAAATGTCCTACTTTATCTGGGTGAAGTTTTAACTGACCTATTCCACTAATAAGATGTCCCAATCATTCTAGGCTAAAATACCCATTGTTACATTTAGTGGGCCTAGCTGTATGATTTTCAGTGTGAAGTCTATTGAACATATCCCTTAATACCTTAACATGTTCATCCCATGTATGTATATAAACAAGAATATCATCTACGAAACTGTCGACGTTTTCCATATCTTTTAACAGTTTGAGCATGAGACGAACAAACTACGTACCGGCGTTGAGTAAACCGTTAAGTTATAACGTTCAACTGATAAAGACCTTTGGGAGTCGCGAATGCCATTAACTCGCGAACATTATCAGCGATTGGCATCTGCCAACATCCCTTGGTAGGTTCTAATTTGGAAATGTATTGTATGACCTGCTAACTTTGAAAAAACAGTTTCCATGTCTGGCGTTAGTTCTGCGTCGAACACGGTTTTGTTCAACTGCATAATGTCAATAGAAAAAACGGTTGGTCCCGTCTTATTTCCTTGACCAAACAGTACTCTAGTTAATCTTTCTTTAGTGACCGTCTTCTGACAAATATCGCACGAGCGACAAAACCGCGCTACTTCGCTGTTAACACCAGCAGACCAATATAATTAAATTAATACTTTAACCGTTGTTTTATTCATACTTAAATAGCCACCCCTGCTCCACTTATGCGACACCCCGAGTTTGTGTGACCTAACTTTCCGGGGAACAACTATCTGTAGGAACTTCCTAAAATTAGGTAGGTTTCTATATACATGGAATGTTTCGAAATATAAATTTAGAGGAACCTCCGTTCTTACACGTCCTCACGGTACCCAATAATGCTTTCTCTGCGGTTGCACGTAGAGATGCGTCACGTTCTTGCACATGCGGCATAGTATCGACTGAACGCACTATTTTGAAATACGAAACAATATACATTAATCACCATCGGCTATCGTTGTACGCCAAAACGAAACTCGAGTACATGAATTTAATAAATAAATAAAAGGCTTTATACAATTCCGTAACAGTATGTATGTATGTATGTATGTATGTATGTATGTATGTATGTATGTATGTATGTATGTATGTATGTATGTATGTATGTATGTATGTATGTATGTATGTATGTATTGTTGCCTGAAAACACTGTGACACTGGTTTCAAGAAGAGTTAACGTCCTCTTTTGTATCTATGTATTTTGCGTACAAATTGCTACTTTAACGAACTCGTTCTTTATGGAAAAAATTCTGCATAATATTTCGCCTATAATATGCATAATGATGTTTAAAATCAACACAACGAAAGTTCCAGCGTTTCCTAAAGTGTTGTGTATGCCCGTGAGACAATCATTTTTAATGTTCTGTCCCTAGTTTCGTAGCCCTGATAACAATTGTACACCTTTGGTGACACGGTACAAATGACGAGCGGAGCAAAATTCGTGCAACACCACCAATTATGTCCAAGATAAAATTTAAAAATTTAAGTGGAACCGTGATCAAGATAAAATTTAAAAATTTAAGTGGAACCGTGATCAATTTTATTATAAGATGACATTATTTGCTCAGGTAACACATACGTCTCTGTCCTTGTGTAGTGTTGTGATACACCTAAACGGTTTCGAGGAATATGCAGTTGCAGTCTAATTTCTGCAATGTAATTACTTATCATCGAATTTTAGTGACATTTTCATTTGATATCAAGTCTTTCTCATATAGTATAGATGTCAAAAAATATAATGTAATGAAGATCACATTAGAATAGAGAAGCAAAGTCATTTCGGTTATGGAGATCAGTGGAAAGTAGTTTTGACGTGTTTGACCATGTACACACAGTCACACGAGGGACACGTGCGTATATACAGAGATGACTTTTGTTTCGTTCCTTCTAATCACGAAATTTTCATCCTGTTTTTTATAGTAAAAAACTGACTGATACGTTTGTAAATGACAAATATTGTGCTCGTTTGACGATGGGTGTGTGCGTAGGAAATGTCACACAACATCAAATATATCTTGGTACATATTTACAATGTAACACTATACATGCAGATATTGTATTGCAAAGCTTCTGCAAATGTAAAAGACAGTAATATTTTATATAAGACAACACAATAGCAGATTACAAGACAATACTATTGTCGTAATGTAGATAAAAGTCAGTACAACATCAAGTTAAACTACAACTCAATAATATACAACATAAAGACGCACATATTATATATACACACTTCTCAGAAAAGTCGACTGAACAATTTGATTTGGAATATTAGGATTTTATTGTTTCAAAACTTGCAGAATGTCAGTAGTTACATTTGATTGAAAGATAAGATAGAAAATAGTATAACAAATATAACTGAATGTCTTCGTTGGTTAAAACTATGACAACAGGAGAACTTATGGTACCATAATTTAAAATACGAAACGGTGCTTACATAGAATAGCCATTATGGTGGCAGGATTTAAGCTGTCTTAATGACGTTGGTAGCTTAAATCTTATTGAACGATAAATACATAGCTATAATGTCGGTGCCAGATTACCACAAAGGCAGAGTAGGCTCCCACCTATGGGCTCCATGCCTTTATGGGACCCCGCGACACCAGATCAAAATACAATCGATCGGAGATAATTTGTGAGGGGGGGGGGGGCGGCCCTGACCAATCTGAATAAGCCTGCTGATTTATTTGAAGTCATTAATTGCTCTAAGTCCATCGGGTAATCTGTTCCAGATCCTGAGAGCGTCAAACATGAAAGAGAGTTTACCATTCCTAGTAGTCATTATTCCTGGTACTACTTCAGGTTTTGCGTTCTCGGATTATGTTGTCTGTATTAGAAAGTAACCAGATGACTCAAGTAATTAGTCGTATTTTTGTGAAATATCCTATTAACTTATATTGCCATATATCTAAATCTACTAATATGATGAGCTGGAAGACTTGCCTTTCATAGCAGCGCAATCATCAAATATAAGATTTTAGTGTTCTGTATTATTTCCTATTTTTCGTCATCATGATGTTTGCTACAGAAATTCGAGATAAGGAGCAGTAGTTGAAATTTGATATAATATGGCATGTCTAGATGAATAAATAGTGTTGTAAGATGTTTAATGTTATCGTTGCTTTAAGTCCGATCTTAGATATGTGGTTTCTAAAATGTATTTGATAATCAAGATGAACTACGAGTTTTACAGAGTTTTCAGATGGTATTTCTTGGTTTTCACTAGTGACATATGTTACTCTTACACGTTTATTGCCAAAATATATATAGGATGGAATTTACGTGGATTTATTTGCATTCCATCTGATTGAGTTTAGGTCAATGTTTTAGGCTTAGAATGTTTCTATGATGAGGTTATGCAGAAGATTATCAAAAGCATTGGATTGGTCAATTAGCATTGCTCCCACATCGCCCTCAAGTCCTCCACTAGTTTAAATAGAGTTGTCTGATACGCATATCCATTTGTAAAGGCAGATAGAAAGCTATGAAAATATTAGTGAACTGCAGATTTATCTGATTACGTTGAAGCCTTTTAAAAATTTGAAAGTGTGATGTAAAATGTTTGCTGTGTGTAAGTTGCTCTTATCCATGGGATAAAGATTTTTTATGTTAATTGTGATTACCTGTGCTTCTTTCAGACGATCAGGAAATGTTCCTTGTCAACACAAGTATGAGAATTTTGGCTGATTTTTTAGTATAAAACGTGTGTGCATAATTTGCAGTTTAGGTGTAATGTTGTCAACACCTTTAGATTTCGTTGTACCAAGGCTGGTCATAATTGCTTCAAATGCTGATGGCCGTACATGTTTCAGTTGAAAGAGTTGGGCATTTTTCAGGAGGTTGGTTTTTATGAATAGCTTGTATGCTAGGGGGACGTATCTATGAGTTTATATAACCATATGGCTTTTGCAATGTTTGTGTAGAATATAATGAAAATTTCACACATATTTGTCTGGTCAGTAATAAGTGTTTTAAGTGCAATTTCCATTATATTACGTGTTTTGATCTAATAAACTGTAACAGAGAAAGAGTGAAAACCACAAACGCTCTGAAATTTAACTAATAATTTATTTCCCTGGAAAACTAATTAAAAATGGGAAATAATAGAACTTACGATTTTAAGTCAAATTCCAAAAAATATCCACGAAAAACCACACTAATTAAGTTGTAAAAGTTATATATATATATATATATATATATATATATATATATATATATATATATATATATATATATATATATATATACACACTCTTTCTTTCTTTCAAAGCTGGTCGGCGTAGAACATGAAGAAGAGTTCCAGTTATCTCCCATTTGCCCGTAACAGATAAACAACTTAAAAATTATGCCGTTAATTTTAATAACCTGGTTCAAATTCCTCTTAAATCGTCAACCGTTGTGTCAACTGTCCCAGGGATACCACTACGTATTGCATTATACAACGCTCAATCAGTAGGATCACCGGAAAAGCGCACAGAAATTGTTAATTTTATCAACGACCAGAATATTGACGTCTTCTTCCTGACAGAAACTTGGTTACATTCCGCAAGTGATGAATGTAAGTGTGCGGATTTAACACCCAGCGATTACTCCATCAAGTCGTTCCTCCGCAACTCTCGCGGAAGTGGAATTGCCATAATTACAAAGAATTCCATGATCAAATGCCTTAGGTACAACACAATCTTCAATTTCTGCCACACATCGTTTGAACTAGTCCAAACAACGCTCACACTGGAACAAAGGTCAGTCCATACCGTCCTCCTCCTAGTAGAAAAAACAATCTGACTGAATCTCTCTTTTTGGAGTAGTTTCCAAATCATCTAGAGTATGTAAATTCGATAGGTGGCAATCTAATTATTCTTGGAGATTTCAACTTTCACTTTGACTGTCCTGGTCAACCATACATGTCATAATTCCTTGTTTCCATTCATGTTTTCAATATTAAACAGTCAGTTAACCAACCTACCCATAAACTTGGTCACATTTTAAACTGGTTTCTTTATAGACCTGATGATAATATTCTGTAATCCACCCTTGTATCCCACGAACTTGCATCGGATCACCTCTGCTTTGTATGCCATCTCGACGTATCAGTCCCTAACCCTCCACCTCTATTTGCTACTAAGAGAAACCTCCGTATGATAAATATAATCAAATTCATGCATGACATCCAAGGAAATCTAACAACATTCTTACATCCAACAGCGGAACAACTTGATAACTGCCAGCGTTCAGTGCTTGAAAAACATGCCGCAGCCACCAAATGAGCAGTATCAATAAAAAAAAGTGTTCTTCATGGTACAGCAGTGTTAGGGACCAGCTTCTCACTGCTAAAAGACATCGCCGAAAAGCAGAGAGGCTTTGGCTTTCCACCAGACTCATAAACAAATCTACGAAGCTGCTAAGAAGGACGTCACAAACATAGTCCATTTAGCCAAATCATCACACTACAGTACTAAGATCACGGAGAGTTCCAGCTGCAAAGAGCTCTTCGAGATAACTAACAAACTAATGTCAAGGAACAAATGTACACCACTTCCAACAACCTTCTTTCCACAGGACCTACCAGACCAATTTGCAAATTTCTTTGATGACAAAATACAAACCATTAGAGATTCGCTTGACAGCACAATTTCAACTGATTCGTCACCATACAGCTATGATGCAGAATTTCAGCGACAACCATTAGGAGCATTTTAACCTGTTTCTATTGATTTAGTACGGACAATCGTGATGAAACGTGCACCAAAGTCTTGCGAACTTGATCCAATTCCGATATCACTGCTGCTTGAGTGCTTAGACCCAATATTGCCTTCACTAACTGACGTTATTAATATATCTCTCTCATCAGGGAAATTCCCATCATTTTTCAAAACTGCCATCGTAAAGCCACTGCTGAAGAAACCAACACTGGACCATAGCGATTTTAAGAACTACCGGCCAGTTTATAATCTCCCATTCATATAAAAAACCTTAGAAAAGTTTGTTCTAAGTCAATTTGTATCTCATTTGAATTCAAACAGTCTTTTTAGCAATGTACAGTCTGCATATCACCCTTGCCATAGTACGGAAACTAATCTCCTGAAATTATTTAGTGACATTCTCTCTACTTGAATAGTGGAAAGATTACAGTCCTCACTCTCCTGGATTTATCTGCAGCATTTGGCACAATAGGCCATGATATATTACTTCACCGTCTCCAGCATGTATTTGGCATTCAGAATATAGCCTTAGTTCAAGTCCTACTTAGTTAACAGGACACAAATTATATCTGCAAATGGAGTACACTCCAGCCCAGTTGACGTATGTTGTGGTGTTCCACAGGGATCTGTTCTTGGACCTGTTCTCTTCATTCTGTATACTCAGCAGCTCTCAAGTGTCATTGATCATCACCCAGTGTCGCACCAATTGTATGCTGATGACACCCAAATATACAAGTCTAGCCACCCAACTGAATTTGATGCTACCATCCATGGAGTAGAGAAGTGCATTTCTGATGTGAAATCATGGATGACATGTATCAAGCTGCAGATGAATGATGATAAAACTGAGTCTATTCTGATCACAACACGAAGACGTTATCATTCACATCCTTTACCTCAGACAATAAATATCAGCAACACCAACATTAAATTCTCACAGTCAGTACGTAACCTAGGCGTTACTCCAGACAGTACACTCACATGGCACCAACAGGTCATGAACATATGCAAAGCTGCATATCTTGAATTGATACGCATCAGTTCCATTCATAAATATGTTTCAGTTGATGCCACTAAAACACTTGTGTGTTCATTATTACTTTCAAGACTGGAATATTCTAACTCAATTCTGTCTGGTTTGTCACAATATTTACTCCAGAAACTTCAAAAAGTTCAAAACACAGCTGCACGGATCATCTTTAGAGTACCTCGATCAGAGCACACCTCACCACTGCTCTGTACCCTACACTGGCTATCAATTCGATACAGAATCAAACACAAAAGTTTGTTCTCTGTGCTATGTTTCAATGACAGACTCCAGTCCAACATACCTATGCAGCCTCACCCATGTTTATACAACCAGCTAGATCCTTACGCTCTTCTTCTGATAATCGTATACTCATTGTTCCCATGGTGAAAACAAAGTCATATGGACAACGTTCGTTTGCACACCAGGGTCCGCCGACGTGGAACGAATTGCCCACTGAAATTAGACACAAAGAAACAGTGGTCCCTTTTACGAGTGCTCTTAAGACTCACCTGTTTCGACTATCATACTGCAGGGACAAACTTAGCGACCTAATCATGTTTTGTATCTTATAAGTTTTCAGCATGTTTTTATGTTTTCTAATTTCATTGTTTTTGTCATTTTTCGTTCAGTAGTGTAGTCATATCATTATTGATGGTGTAAAACGCTTAGAGCTTTGTAAGATAAGGCGCTATACAAAGTCCTCATTATTATTATTATTATTATTATTATTATTATTATTGTTATTATTATTATTATTATTATTATTATTATTATAAATAGCCTGGTGAAGCCAGCATAATACTAAATTGAACCTGCAGGATTGCAGATTGTTCTAGAGCAAGTTTCACAAACATAACAACATTTGATTATGGCTGATGGAGCAAATGTGTTTAGAAGGTTTTGCTGTATGTAAAGAAAATCAACTCAGACTTGTCAAACTGATCTATTATAATAGTCATCATAATCCCCTTTTTATTCCGTTGTTGCATATTTTAAGAATTAGCAATTGTTTAAACATGCAGTCTATTACAAGGACGGTTTTTGTTTGTTAATCGATTGGGAATACTTACACCATGCTAATATTATCATAACAGGCTTACAAAATTTCCAGTCTGAAACACTGTTGCTGTTTAGCATGTCTCATTAAAACTTAACATGATCACCAAAGGTATCCGAATATGATGCGCAAATTGGTGGGGTTATTTGTGGGCATGACACTTTACTGCAGTGGACGAGGGACTGAATAACATCCTTTCAAAATAAAAAAATCACATTTTAGCACCCTGATTTGAATTCATAATGAAGTTCATATTTAAAGTAATAGTTCTCAGCAATAAAGGATTAATTTTAATGTACCTAAAGTTTTCTTTTTAACGGTTTATCATATATCTATATGAGCTAAGATAATTGAAACCTTAAGAGTCAGATGATGTGATTTTTTCCAGAGGTCAATATTTGTCCACCCGAGTCACCTTTTATTTCGAGACTATGCAGCTTTACTGATATAGTTCCATGCCATTACGAAGATAAAAGCAGATATTTCAATAAGTGTGCAGTTACATAGCACAAGAGATATGTCGTTAACTTAGATTTGAACAATGTATTCTAGGCGTCTCTACCAATTGTCACCAACTAGAAGACAATATGTCTTTAAATAATGAAATCGGGTTGTTAAATATTTTAATAATCATAACCATTTATATTAACATCTTGTGTTTATAATCTCTGTCGTAAACGTTGTACGAAGCAATCCGTTAAGTCCAATCTACTTTTCTAGAGATACTCAATTTCTTTGAAGTTATTGCATCATCACACCGATTAAGTTACGACCAAGTAGATGTTGTCTTCACAATATGTGCTTTATAAACAGATGACAATAGAGAGCAGTGTGTAATACAAGATCATGCCAACAATGACGTCGCTCGGAGGGGGGAGGTGTGCGGGTGCGGACCGCATCGGATGACACCATCTCAGAGGGGTGACACCAAAATGAAAAACTGCAAATTTTACAGAACACACACAGCTCCGTAAAGTAAGTTTAATGTTAACGTTGTTACATTTTCTTAAATACTTTTACCTTCTGACCTTTAATTACTTTGTTTTTGTTCTGTGGACTTATTTTTTGAAGAAGAAATCCATGGTGGAAGTCTGGAGGGGTGACACCATGAGTTTACCGCACTGGGAGTCACCAACCGTAGCGACGCCGCTGCATGCCAAGTTCCATGACGATAATCAAATGGTCGTAGAGACATGAAGTGTAAATCCTATTATCAATCAAGGGGAGATAACCCTAATGTACTTGACAGGACAACAAATCTTATATGGTGTACCGACTTGTGTCATGCTCTCTCTCTCTCTCTCTCTCTCTCTCTCTCTCTCTCTCTCTCTCTCTCTCTCTCTCAGATGGTGTCACCTGGTGCGGTCCGCACTCCCGCACCCCCCCAACGAACAAGAGACGACAGGAGAACTCCGGAGCAAACAAACCAGAATAAGGGAAAACTGGCTACCATTGCGTATCTATCCATCAAAAATCGCTTCTAAGGCCTACTGCCAATTAGCCATTACAGAGCTCTCATTTGGTACGACAGCTCTATTTGACAAGCTCATTTGAGAAACCTAACTTGATCAATTTCGAACACCGCCAATCAAAATTCACAATCCTTATAACCTAACAGTTACCAACCTACATATGTCGCACAGACATTCAATAATTAAAATTGTTAGGGACTTACAATATGTACACTGGGTACTAGAAACATTGGTATGTTTGGAGTTAGAAAAAAATCTACAACTACACAAAATTTGATTTAATTATACAGGTGGCTTGCACATTATTGGTGTATTTTCGGTCCATCGATGAAACTGGACCTGATTTGAAATAAGTATGGCTAGGGCGTTTCAAGGCTGCCGACATACATGGGCTGGTTTATTGGACCTTTTTCTCCTTTCTCGCGACCAGAAACCCCCATTATGACGAGACGTGAAAATCGTTTTTCACGAGTTATTATTTTGTGCCATTGCACCTCTAGTACACTCTAGTACACTCCTTCCGATTGGTTGATAGGGTTGAGTGCGTGTTTGATCTATTCGCACTCACACAGGTCCTACATTCATGTCGATAGTCCCTCAATACGGGCGCGACATGACGACCATATTAAATAGCACACTGTGTGTGTATAAACGCCTGTGGAGATGTGGCACCATTCCTTACCCCACGGGAAACATAAATAACTTTCTTTTGAAAGATAAAACAGTGAATAATGACCTTTTGTGGACAGTTCACTTTAATTTAACATTCATTCATTCTCTCTCTCTCTCTCTCTCTCTCTCTCTCTCTCTCTCTCTCTCTCTCTCTCTCTCTCATGGTGTGTGGTGTTGATTTTAATAAAAGACAGAATGAGAAATGGATTCATGTATTTATATAGGTCTCCTCAAGACTATTTTCCACATTCAAAAGGCAGATTATTACGTGTAATTCATATCGCTATGATGTCTACACTGTGACTGTTTAAAGTGATGTTTAGCAATGGGGCATCATGTTGTAGACATTTAGCATCAAACCCCACCAATCACACTATCCTGGCACCAGGGCAACTAGTCCTAAAACTAACTTCGAAATACTGAGCGCATAGCGAGGCAGTTTCTAGTACTATTTGAATAGGTTTTTGGTATGACGCGACCGGGAATCGAAACCGCGACCTCCTGTATCCGAGGTGGAGGCTATAATCTCAAAGTCACCGGAGGGTCATGATCAAAATGCAGGTCATAATTTGTAATCAAACTTGGATAGATCTTTTGATACTCACCGGAAAGATAATATATTTATCCAGAAAGAATGTCTTGTTATGATACAAAACCAAACCAAATGTTATGAACATTTTTGAAAGAATTGTGAAGTAAACGAGAAAGACAAACAGACAATATATATCACAGCCTTCTGTTGTTAAAACTCTCTGGTATATTAATGTAAACACTTTTATATATTAACAATGATACTTTTCTTCCATGGTAAAATACAAAAATACTAAATCCAAAGAATTCAAAGTAGTAGAAAGCACTGTATGCAACTTTCTCGACACGCCATGAAAGTTGGAGTAATACATTTAATTGGACAGAGAGTTATGCTTATAAAAAGTCCTTATTGAAAGAAAACTGTGTTTTAGTAAAATATATATCGACATAGCGATCGACATATTATCATGTAATTAACGACTCTTGTAATGATGCCTGCGGTAAATACTTGGTGTGAACAGTAATGGCAGTAATCTCTACGTGATGATTGCCAACATTCGAATGGCAAAATCAGTTTCGTCTATAATGGCATCTGTACCCAAATTTACCTTAGAAATGAATGAAACAAAAAATGCACGACATATGATTATGTGACGTTGAAAATATGATCAGTTTCCTCATTTTGGACAAAATGTCGTCATCATTTAGTGTTTAGATGAAAGCGCTTGACATTAACACAATACATTACAAAGTCTTTTTAATTGTATCGTTGTTATCATATTGCTATGCCGTTACTTTGTGCAGCCTCCTATCGGCTGATTGTAGTCACACCACGCTGTTTTAGTAGAACGTATTCATTTTGAGATGATCTGGTAGATCGACATGTTTGGTGTCTGTTCGACAATTTTGAAATACAATGCACGATTGGCAAATGAAATTACCAGTATATCTAAGACTTTACAACTATATATTCTGGTACGTTTGTCATAACTGATCATATTTTCCATTATCGAGTGAATGTACGTGATTTGAGTCACCAAGTTATGTGTTTATTTCAATCACGATGTCAAGTTTGACACCGTATGGTGGTTTCGAAATGACTTACCGATTGCGATACGCAACATTGTCTGCTTTGTTTAGCGTAATATTTGCACGTGCCAGCCTTGCATACAAATGGAGCAAGTATTCAAAATTAAGAGATTTCTAAAAATTGAGCCCGTGAAGATTTTAAAGACATTAAAAGTGTTTGAAAAATGAGAGAGGTAATTGGTCTCAACATTTGAGAAGGGAATTTCATCTATTCAGTTTTGATCTACATATTTTCTTATTCCATAATGTCTAGAGCCAAGACTTTGAATTATATATTTTCATTACATATGCCGACGAACGTTTTACCTGCCAATTTATGTTACTATGTTTGGACCCAATGATGAAGCGACTGATTTCAGAGATTAAAATTCATACTGTTTATAAACAAGCTGAATCTTGGTAGGAAATATGAAGATGTCAAACAAAACTTTTAAATAATTGAGAAACACCCAAATGTTTTGTAATTACTGTAGTATTTCTGTGCTTAAAACGGAGTATGCGCGTTTGGTAAAATGATATAGTTCTCTTTATATATCATCCTGACAAAACAAATATGGCAAAGCATGTGAGAAGTTTAAACGAGACGATAACATCCGTAAAAGACATTAGCTCGATAGTATTATGATAGTGGGGCATTCTAAAATTGCAGTAAATTTGCTGAAAATGACATCAAGTATCGAATAGGTGTAGCAGTGGACAGAGAGGATGGTGTTTATGATGTGTTACACTACTCTAACAGCATACTTATACCATCACTAGATAGTGTTACACTCTAGGTCATTACAATTGGAGTTGTTCCACAACTAAGAGGAATTTCCTGCAATTACAGAAGGGATCCGTTAGTTATTACTAATGAAAGTCACGGGACGAGACTTCACTATCTTTGACATTATAATGCCTCACCTACACGACATAGAAGATGGTGAAAACTCTCTATATACAACCGCCATGAATACCATATCTTTAATAAATTACCTAAAATACTCATACGAGAATATTCTTTATGTTACAAGCGAACTATCCACAAGTGGACCAGGAGTGTCCTCTACTCTGGTCTATGATATGCCTTACATGAACAAAAGATAGCAGTATTTTTTAGCCGTGATTGGTTTTATCTTTTGCAGGTAAAATAGTCAATATTTGGCTAAAATTACATAACTTATTTTGTTGCATGTATGCTAATATTGGAGCTGACTACACATACATAAAGCCATCAGTCTATATATGGTATAGCTATAGTTACAAAAGCCCCATTCCAAAGCCAACTTGTGTTATGTTATAAAGATTTTATACATGTTATTCTTAAAAGACTGTCAATATTTGACCAAAACTGTTCGGCGTCCATTTCTTTTCCTACATCAATCTAATAGAGTTCATAAATGCTGCACACATGTATGCATTTCTATGGATAAAATGTGAGGCTATCACGGTACCAATTATTTTTTCCATAGACCTCAATGCTAATGTTTTGTGAAATAAATATACTTTGTATCCTATGTCAGCATGCATGGCACACACTGTCACAGAGAACAATCTTAGATTGTCAATTTGACAAGGACAAAACCAGGTACTCCATTGCATGTAAGAGCGATAACTGTTTGAGCTATACAGGACTAAGAATTATCTAGTAACAGCAGACCCAGTTTCGCCCAGGTGTACCATCTTTTGTATTTAAAAAAATAATAAAAATACAAAATGTGATTTAGATTTGAATTTGCTTAATTTCACATTTTGCCAAGAATTTTCACTTTTTTTAAGCCTAACAAATTACACCTCTTCCATAATGCATCAATCACAGCTAGTGTTGTTGTTTATTTCTGAATGCAAGGTTCCCTACACTTTACGCCCACCTACCTGGGTTGGTACAATTGGTACCATTATACCAGATGGATGTATTTAGTTTAATCAATCAAGAACTGTGTTTTGTGGGATGTACTTATTAGAAGTCAAGCGCTTGAAATGACTCCTTCCTTGAATGTGCTTTTCACTTGTAAATAATATTCCTAAAACATTTTGGGAGGTGCGAATGGTAAATTACCTAGGTCAGTTATTACTGCATTTATTGCAGATATCGCTCTATAAACGTTAACCAGGGTTAGAATTTCTTTTTAAAATTACATTATAGAATTTCACCCTATGACAAGATTTGACGACACTCTTCTTTGTTTAAAAATCATTTTTTTAATTGACAACATATGGATTTGCTGCTTCGGAAATATGTAACATATCACCGACTGGTATTTTCAGGTGAAGTCCAATGGTGAGGTTTTATTGAAACAGGTTCACAACGAAATCGTAGGCTAGAAGTTTTAGAAAGCCTGGCTAAGGCGTAATTATGTTTCTTATAATGTGCAGTATGATGGGCGTATACCCAGTGACATACTATAGAAAAAAAAAAGAGTGTGAGGAACTGAGAACAAATTTGTAGTACAGACATTTAGGGGAATCATTGAATCATTCACTTATAAAGTTTAAAAGGCTTTAAACCGTTTTTTTTTCTAATTAGTGGCAACGTGTTATAAACAATTGGGAGACAGTGTGACCAGACAAACGCATGGATAGTTATGGCAATATCCTGTGTCTGACATGGTAGCAAATGGCCAATTGACATTTTTTCATGGATAGTTATGGCAAATTTCCTGTGTCTGACATGTTAACAAATGGTCCATTGACATTTTTTTTTTCATGGATAGTTATGTGCAAATGTCCAGGTGTCTAGCATGTTAGCAAATGATCATTTGACAGTTTTTCATGGATGCTTATGAGCAAATAACCTGTTTGACATATTACTAAATGTTCATTTGACAATTGTTCATGGAGAGGTAAAGGAAAATGTCATGTCTGACATGTTACAGTTAATGTCTTATACTTATGTAAATGATACACGTTACAGTTAATGTCTTATACTTATGTAAATGATACACATTACAGTTAATGTCTTATACTTATGTAAATGATACACATTACAGTTAATGTCTTATACTTATGTAAATGATACACATTACAGTTAATATCTTATACTTATGTAAATGATACACATTACAGTTAATGTCTTATACTTATGTAAATGATACACACTACAGTTAATGTCTTATACTTATGTAAATGATACACACTACAGCTAATGTCTTATACTTATGTAAATGATACACATTAGAGTTAATGTCTTATACTTATGTAAATGATACACATTACAGTTAATGTCTTATACTTATGTAAATGATACACATTACAGTTAATGTCTTATACTTATGTAAGCGATACACATTACAGTTAATGTCTTATACTTATGTAAATGATACACACTACAGCTAATGTCTTATACTTATGTAAATGATACACATTAGAGTTAATGTCTTATACTTATGTAAATGATACACATTACAGTTAATGTCTTATACTTATGTAAATGATACACATTACAGTTAATGTCTTATACTTATGTAAATGATACACATTACAGTTAATGTCTTATACTTATGTAAATGATACACATTACAGTTAATGTCTTATACTTATGTAAATGATACACATTACAGCTAATGTCTTATACTTATGTAAATGATACACATTACAGTTAATGTCTCATACTTATGTAAATGATACACATTACAGTTAATGTCTTATACTTATGTAAGCGATACACATTACAGTTAATGTCTTATACTTATGTAAATGATACACACTACAGTTAATGTCTTATACTTATGTAAATGATACACATTACAGTTAATGTCTTATACTTATGTAAATGATACACATTACAGTTAATGTCTTATACTTATGTAAATGATACACATTACAGTTAATGTCTTATACTTATGTAAATGATACACATTACAGTTAATGTCTTTCCAGAGTCAAAACTTAATTTCTCATCATTAGCTTACAACATCTTTCACATGAAGAAAGTTCCTAAAAAGATGTCAGATGATTGTAAGAAAGATATTTTTGCCTTTGTAAAGAGAAATGGGTTGTATTTTATTAATAGTATTAGTATTAGTATTATTATTATTATTATTATTATTATTATTATTATTTGTATTATTATCATCTTTAGCATTATTAATATTATTAATTATTATTATTTTTTTTCTCGACATTACCATCATCATCATTATTATTATAAGTGTTATTATTATTATTATTATTATTATTATTATTATTATTATTATTATTATTTTAATTACCATCATTATTTTTTGAATTATAATCATCTTTATTATTATTAAAATAATTATTATTATGTATTATTAATATTTTTTCGAAATTATTATTATTATTATTATTTGTCTTTGAAAAGAGAAATGGGTTGTAATTTATTATTATTATTATTATTATTATTATTATTATTATTATTATTTATTATTATTATTATTACCATCATTATTGTTTTTATTATTATCATCTTTAGCATTATTAATATTATTAATTATTATTATATTAGTTTTATCATCATCATCATCATCATCATCATCATCATCATCATCATTATTATTATTATTATTATTATTATTATTATTATTATTATTTTAATTACCATCATTATTATTTGTATTATAATCATCTTTATTATTATTATTAACATTATTATTATTATTTATTATTATTTTTTTTTAAAAAGTATTATTATTATTATTATTATTTTTTAACCTGTAGAGGAGTTCAAAAGCAGTAAGAGAAAAAATGAGGGCTGTTTCATTAATACATACTTGGAGCATGGGAAGACATATTCCACATGGAATAGTCACCAGTAGATTCACTCCTATTAATTTTGATTTCCTTTTGTGCAATATTATAAAATCAATTTTATTGTCATAAATTGTTTTGTTGTCATGTTCATTCTGTTTAATAATCAATGTTTTAAAATAGACTTTTTAAAGTTTAAATCTTGACCAAGGGTCATTTATGTTCCAAGATTCAGTTGTTTTATTTTGGTTTCTCTTTGTTTTCTAAATTATGAAAAAAATTAGAATAATTTAAAGATATAGGATTTAGGAATACCTAAAATGTGTAATGTTAATTGGTTATTTGATAATAGTTTAGATTACTTGTGTTATTCATTGGTACATCTTTTGGGCAAACCAATAGAGTTTTAGAAATTGGTCAGATTGTTAGAAATACTGGGTTATTTTATTAAAATAATAGCTTCTAACTCTATAACGTCTTGAACATAATGGAGGATCACATGCTGTGGTAGGCGGCTGACCATGCAACATCACATGCAATGCATTGATAATATAGGAATGGTGTTTTTTCAATGTCAACCTGAAGTTCTGCCACACACAAAAATTTGTATGCAGGTGCATACATCTTAGTCTCTCTCTTTATCCACGATTTATTTTTATTTGGATTGCAGTTAAGTTAGTTTATGTTTTTATACTAACTTATTATATTTATTTATAAACAAATTTGTATAACATGAACAAAAATGAAAGAAAAGACAAACACTACTCATTATCTGAGTTGTTTCCCTTGTATAACAGTGTTTTAACATAAAGCTTGCATTCTGTTTGTCATGTTTATAACAATACTGTAACAATTTTGTGTCAAATATTACATTAACTCTAAAGTATTTTGCAAATTCAAGTAAAATTAGCTTATTAATGTTTCCAGACAAGTTTGAAAGAGTGAAAAGTTCATATTTTTGTTTTCTTGTAATTTTTAGCTACTTTAATATTTTTATATGATCCTTATAACGTTATATTTAGGTTTTACATTTTTTACCTTGCTATTTCTACAGTACATTAACCTTAAGCTGCTGATAGTGATGTACTAGTACAGTTGTCTTAGAAATGTCCCCGTCCCATTGGGGCACTGTTTCAAAATGTTTGTCTAAGAAATGGCAAGTAAACTTTCTTTGTTTGGTTCTTCTCAAATTTGATTCCTTATTTATAAGCAGGATAACCCCTTCAGAAGCAGAATTTAACTCCCATTGACATGGTATATTTATTAATGTTCTTCATATTTTAATGGCGTTTATGCTCCAAAAATAAAAAAAAAACTGATGTAAAGCTGTGATCTACTGTGTTGAATGAGTGGCACTGCAATGCATTGGTTGAATCGTTGCTACTACATCAGGTGTTGTTGTTGTTGTTGTTGTAGGGTTTAATGCCATTTTTCAGCACATGATAGGCTATACATGGCGGCCAGTATTAATGGTGGTGGAAGAACCCGGGAAAACAACCGAAGAGAATCACCAACCCATGAGAAGCTACCTGCAAGCTTTCTCACATACCCACATTGGCCGAGTCTGAGACTCAACCCACGCAGACAGAGGTGAGATGGAAGTGATCCAAAACGGAAAGAGCTTTAGACAACTCAGCCACTTGAGGACACTGCATAAGGTATAAAGGATTGTTATTTGTGCTATTAAGTGAATGGGGTTATGCGCAACCATGTGTGAAGATTGGGTTTTGGGATATTTTGTACTTGGAGACAGGAATAGGTTGTGGAACATGCTGATTGTGATACAAATTGAAAACGTATCTAAAATAAAGGATTTTACATTTGCTTAGTGGACACTGAATGGAACAGCATGGATGAAGCTAAATACAAAGAACTACTGTTTTGACTTTTGGCATGGTTATTGCATAATAAGACCTTGTTCAATTTATCCCCCATCATAAAGAATTGAAAACCAACTCTTCATAATGCATAAATATCCCTAAATTATGAAATCTTTATGCCAATAAAGAATATGTACATAACACTATCAGATAGAATTTAAACAGAATACAAGATTGTAATAAAATCTACACATATTTATTGAGGTTCCATCACAAGACAGGAACAAAATAAGCCATATATGAAAATACCAGAACAAAATATAACAGGTAAAATGAAAAGAAGATATTAAAATATCACAAATCAGCAAATATGCAAATTATAAATGGAATATCAAATACAATAATATGAACCTACAAAAAATGCATTAAGTTATGCAATCGATACAACACTGACATAATGAAGCTGATATAGCTTAATGAGTTCGTAATGAGGTACGTATAGCTCAAGGAGTTCACTTTTTAAACTAAGTTCAAGTAATGTTGTCAGTATACTGCTGATTCACAACTTGCCCAGATATTATTGCTCCCTTTGTCTTTTATTCTAGTAATAATCTTTCAATCCTTGAACTTTTCAATATCGTAGCTTTATAATGCTATCAAGAGCTGACAATGTTTACTATGGAAATGGCTGTAAATGAAGAAAACAGTGAAATATACTTAAGATGTTAATATAGATTTGAACCCACTGTCAATAAAAGTTTAAAAAATTAAAACATAATAATTTTGCAACAATTTTTTTTTTACTGTGTTCCATGCAATATGTGTATTCAATAAAATGCTGAGATTATATTTCAAAACAGAAATTATTTACAAAATGGAGTGCTCAGAAAGTACATTAAAACGACCCTTTAATGTGACATCATTGTTTGATTTGACAACAAAGAAAGTGATTTCACTTTGAATTTTGTCACAAAAGCACTATCTGTACCAGGATGTACACATTATAAAACGACATTCAAAGTCAGAAATATAGAGATTTCAATACTTTTGCAAGATGTACCATGAACAATTTAATGGCTCGGCACATTCTACATGGTATTGTATGTTATGATTTAAAATATATTTCTGAATCTTTAATAACGTTCTCTGTTTATAAAAATTCCTCCTAGTCTTTGAAGACATTTATATTCCAACATTTTTCCCATCAAAACTAATATACATATCAATGGTTTTGTACCAGTAATTTGAAGAACATTTTGGCATTGACCAGCATGGAAGTAAACAATTGTAGGCTGCATGGTATATGCATCAATTTTAACATGTTATTAGCTGCGTCATACCATAAAAAAAGTGCTAAGACATGTGTCTCAGGTTACGCAAAGTCAGCAGAGAGTGGCGGACTTGAATGGATATCGAACCAGTGACCCTTAGATTGCGAGTATGCTGCTCTACCATGCTATCCACCAACAGTCCCCACCATGGCACAGTAATTAGACATCGTTAATTTGCACCCAAATAAAATCAAGTCTTTTATTCCCCATTGATATGCAAATGCTAAACATAAGTTACTGTTATATCTATATGGTAGGAAATATAGAGCTCAAATAACCGGACAGTCAGCATATATAATGTCACATTATTTACAGTTGCCCATATTACACGATATACACATATAAAATCATGCATATTGGCCAGTATGTATAACTATATACAAAATATTCGGTCACTAAACAAGTATATATATATATATATATATATATATATATATATATATATATATATATATATATATATGTGTGTGTGTGTGTGTGTGTGTCTGTGTGTGTATGTGTGTGTGTGTGTGTGTGTACTGCACTGTTGGTTTCATTTATTATTTTAAACCATTCAAAACAATTATATCTTTATGCTATCTGAGATTAAATAAGTATATAATTATTTCCAAGACTTTTGGTATCGCTACAACTATGAAGTATAGTATAACCCTCCAAACCAGACACTAATAGGTCCAAATAATAGTTACCTACTCATTTGTTTACATTCTGATTTAATTGCATTCAGTTGAAATTCTTGTTATTTTTTATTTTTGTATCATGGTGTTTTCTTTGATAAATGTACAGGTTTCATAAATTCCATAGGCCAGTGAATGGCAGCAGTAACGTTTAAGATGTTATTTTTGTAGTACATTTATTTATATTGTATCTATAAAATTCTAATGACCATGAGTTAGAACCCACGGTTAATGGACCGGTTAATTGACAAAATCACATTGCTTGAAATATAAAAAGTTTTAAAGACTGATATTTTACAATGTATTTTGCCTAACATCAAACTGAACTAATTGAAAATATTCAAGCAAGTATAATGTATTGCTATTCCAAAATCTGCTTGAATACATGCTAAGGAGAGACGTGTGGAAAATAGAAGCAAAGCAGTGAATGGTGCACGCATAAGTGCGAGGGAGCAAAGTGCACCGGGCTCAATCTCACAATTGGCAAACTAATATGCTTGTTTGTTCAGGGCCAGGCCAATTACATGTCTCGTTTGTAAGACAAGTATCAGTCATTATAATACAATCTGGATTCAGTGTGTAATTGTAATTGTGTGCAAAAATGTAGACAAACACATATAGGCTTGCAGACACAGAGAGACAGAAGAGGATTGTAAACAGTCAGACCCGCAACTGAATCAATCAGCATTAGCATCTGAGATTTATGCCTGGAAAGAAAATTTTAGTCAAAACTTGTATATGCAAAGTTGCAGGTACTATATTCATGACAAGAGTTAGTCCACTCTAGCAACAAACTGACTCCAAAAGCCATCCTTACTGCAAATGTGTATATTTGTGGGCTAAACTAAACATCTTCAGAAGTGTATCATTTCGATAGCAGTAACTAAGCACGAATTTATTGGGTTGAATTTCATTTTCAATTAGGTACTGCCATTTAAACTACAACCATTGTCGTTGCCAAATTAAAAATTTTGAATTCAATTCAATCAGCACATTATTAGATATTTAGAACTGCCTCATATGTACTTATTCTGTGTCGAACTAAAACCTATTGTACTGATATTAGGGTACTTAACTGATTCTTACATTGAAAATATTTTAATTATAGTTTTTTCTCAATATGGCAGTAGGAAAGTTCTAATCTCTTTCTCCGTTTGATACATTGTAACGACGATTTGATTTAACATATATTCTTAATTATATATTTATGAAACAAATTGCATTATTTCATTGTAGGTTATTTAATGGATTGAAAATAATTGTATAAGGATTAAAAAAAAAAAACGCAAATCAATACGTTCTAATATTTGTATCGCTGATGACGCATCTATCACAGTTGATAGATAAAACAACATCTACTACCCCACCCAAACAAACAAATATAAACATGGCACATGATAATATGCAATACGTTCGGCCATGATGCTTTATATATTTCAGAAAAGTGCCTTGGTGCCCATTAATTAATTTATGCGATTATTTTATTGATACAATTAATGAAAAAACGTTACTAAAACTAGACTGGGCTCATATAATCATATCTGGTTGAAACTTATTCAGCATATGCTGTTGTGCCTTTATGTTTCTGCTCAAATAGGGTTTCTTTGTATATTTGTATTAGAAATAATTTACTTTTTTCTCATACAAATGACTAATAGTCCATTATTATTTTGACACGTTCCTAAAATAATGAAGATGTATCTTCTTGTGTTATATATTAAATAGTGTTCACTCAATAAGACAAACAATGACCACGAAATACTTGATAGCGGTTTGGACTTGTTTGGCGGATTTATATTTATGAGAATGGGGGCAAAAATGTTTCTGCGTTATTTGTTCAGGTACGTCAGTTCGGTCCAGTACGATTTTCGGGTTTGCTAGTGGTATAAATGTCATATACAGAGTTAATCTTATTGGAAAGGAAGTGTGTTTCGGACCCATCTTCTGCTTTAAGCCTAATTATTCCATCTTGAGTATACAGTTTACAGTTTCTTATCTTTTCAGAACAGTTACAATATGTAATGGTCACACAGTATTCATCATCCAGACATCTTTGCAAACAGTCTTGAACGCTTTTGGAATAATTGCTTTCATAACTCATCCTTTCAGACCCGATGACTGCCGTATGGGATAACACCAACTGACGCTTTATTTTTGAGATCCATATTGTGATTTCCATGGAAGTGTCTGATACTGCTTCATTATATTCATTTTCAGTATACATTTGACATTTCTGGTAATTCTTGTCACTTCGTATGCAGTCTTTGCAGAACTCCATGGCTACACATGATTTGTCCTCCTGACAACTGTCATGACAATCGCTCCAGCTTGATGTCTTTACTCTTACGACTCCACGAAGTTGAATCCCTTTCAAAACGATCACATTGACAGAATCTAGGCAGTTGTCAAGAAGCCCCTTCTCTCGCAGGAATCTACAGTATTCTCCTTTATAGGCTGTTATTTTTTTTTTTATTTCGTCATACCTCACTCCCACTGATTCCATGTAATCGCGAGTGAAAAGATCGTCCAAGGAACCTAGAACATATTTTGTTGGGATTGGTGTTTCCTGTACATTCGAAGCCCAGGTCCTGTCATCACCGGCCGCTGGAGGAGGGGCGCCTTTTGTTATCGTACGTTCTTGAACACTTGAAAGAAATTGATTTACATCAGATTTCTTGGATTCAAATAAATTAAAACCGGTTTGCACACTTATCAACTGTGATGAAAGACTAGCAGTGGCAGCGATGTCAACGCCCAGCTCACGCATAGAACTATAGTTTAAAGCTGACATTTTGTATTCGTGTATATAAGAAGCCCCAAAAGTAACTGCAAGAAGAAAGTGTGTACCGTAGTATTCGAAAAATTCAAAATATTTTACTTTCTCCTGTTCCGATTCAATAGAAATAGTTTTATTTAAATGTATCAACCATTCCAAGAACTCTGGATCAAAAGGCGGAGGTTTTGTTTTCTTTAATTTGCTGATATAATAATTACAGTTGGCTGTGGAGTATATCAAAACCACCTTTGCATCGGAGACAGTGGATACAACTTGCTTGTACCCTGCACTTGCTGAAAAGCTGAAACCTCCATAATCTTGCTTCAGTCGTAGTAGATATAGATATTGCATTGGTCACTTCATACTGGGTTTGGACAATTTGAGAGGAAAATGAAGTCACACAGGAAACATCCCTAGTGATATCCAAACCCAAGGGAATACTATTTCGGCAATCTGCAGTCTGGCCACCATTACTGTAGTCTGGACGAAAAATTCGGTATGTGAACCCAGGATCGGGTCCAACGGCTAATGGAAAACCCTTTAGGATGTTGTAGCCCATAAAAGCATATCCCAGATTTGGAAAGGTTTTTTTACCACCTGTATCTTGGCAATCATAGTCATTTGTCTTGCTACTAAGTACTGGAGAAAAAAATACAACGATGTGTAAGACATGCAGAGTAATAATATTGCAATTCAGACTCTTCAATACAAATGTACTTGTTATCGCTACTCAGTCAGCTGCACACCTGGTTTCCGTTCTCAGTAAATACAGGTCCATTTCCATGCTAACTGATAAAACAATTCTGACAGTTTTATTTAGCTATTATTGCACAATAATATAGACTATTTCCCTTGATTTTAATATAGCTTAAATTATTTAAATGATAGTCCCTTTGTGAAATGGATAAGCGTTTTGCAGCAATTCGATGATTGCGTAGCTATGATAACGTTATATCTAAAACTGCTAGTAGTAAAGATGCTGACAAGTTTGGGGTTGTTTCGCATTGCGCAGTCCGATCAAATTTGTTCATAGAATAAATGCAGTCACTGGGCATATATTGTACAAACGTGTGATACTATTATAGTCATTAAAATCACATTTGTTATGCAAGCTCGCCATTAAAATGTTTACATAGACTCGAAAATCAGCTTTTATTAATGAAACGATTATTCAGCAATATCCGTAAGCAATATGTAGCCTCTGAGTGCCAAAACAACATATGACGTACATTTACCCCTTCTATTTAACCAAGCCAGTTAAGTGTTTAATTTCACCATGCCATTGTCTCTGTGATTACTTTACCGTCAATACAGTAATGCTACTGCAGATGTAAAATATTAATGTTTAAAATAATCATAATACGTTTTGAACGTGCAGAGTATAAATTTGATAAAAGTCTCTCACTCTCTATGGCTATTATTTATACATTCAAACGACATTTTACTTTCCAAACCAAATAATTAAAGCAAAGGATATCAAATTTTCTAACCAGAACAAATACGACAATAGATGATAGATAAATAAAGTACATTCAATTTGGTTCAGATTTAAGCATCTCAATGTCATAGCTTTTGTTTAAATGGCAATTTCCTCATTATTAAAACTAGCTGATTTGTGACGTTTTGTTTTAGTTTTGTAACTTTATCCCACCTCTTGAATGTTTCGTAAGTGTGTGATTTGTTGCAAACATTACTTAGTCATTGAAATTAATTATCCGCAAAAGACAGCAAGAATGTTGGTAGATAAATATATACATTACAGATATTCAACTGCGGTTTATCTAATAAGTCCTTGATTGCAGTTCCTGCGTCTTGCTTGTTTGATTGATTAGATTGTTGTGATGCAGCCATCTGGGGAGCCTGTTGGGACACCTGAGGTTTTCTGCAACATTAGTAACAATAATGATAACAAAGATAACGAAGATGAATATAACTCAAAACTAATGTATGTATTTGGTCATTTTCACGATAGGGAAATATAGTTTGAACACTATCCAGAATGAGTAGATGGTCCGGGATCTTATGTAGTTAATGCGCTTGACGTTAACATCATGAGGATTATGTGGTTGTGGACTGTATACACCAAACACACTAACAAATACAGACACACATACACATACATACACACACCATGAGTAAAGTAGCTTGTAGATGTGATATTGTCAACAGTGGCTGAGTAATGAACATATTGACCTCAGATTTGACGTGTTTACATTTCTCACAAAATTAGAAACAGATTGTACCCTCGAGAAAATTAAATAGCATGAATATAGGACTTGTACCTAGGCCGCATGAAAACCCTTAGCGGTCCGCATGAAAGCCAGCGGACCATAGTTTTCCCACCACTATATATATATATATATATATATATATATATATATATATATATATATATATATATATATATATATATATATATATATATATATATATATATATATATACTGACTCATACAGTTAAACCTAAACAAAATTATCCAAAATGCAGAACCTGTAAATTTGACATTTCCCCATTGTTACCAATACAATTTATACTTTTATAAAGGGGGGGGGGGTGTTCTATCTTTAAGAAATACATAAACAAATGTTACTATATTTGTTGAGGAAAATGTGCATCTACCTTGCATAATATTAATAACTGCAATTTGACCTTTTATGTATGTATGTATCTGTGTATGTATGTATGTATGTATGTATGTATGTATGTATGTATGTATGTATGTATGTATGTATGTATGTATGTATGTATGTATGTATGTGTGTGTGTATGTATCTATGTATGTATGTATGTATGTATGTATGTATGTATGTATGTATGTATGTATGTATGTATGTATGTATGTATGTATGTATGTATGTATGTATGTATGTAAGTAGTAATAGGGGGCACTATAGCGTCAAGGGAAAATCCAGTCAAAAACAGCTTGGGGCACTATGGCGTCAAGATTTATAGCGTCAAGGGAAAATCCAGTCAAAAACAGCTTGGGGCACTATAGCGTCAAAACAGCTTGGGGCACTATAGCGTCAAGGGAAATGGAACAGGGTGGGTCTGTATAGCGTCAAGGGAAATTTAACATAGTGGGCCTATATAGCGTCAAGGGAAATGGAACAGGGTGGGTCTATATAGGGACAAGGGAAAAAAAGGGCGGCAATGAAAGCTACTATCTTTTCGAGACTTATGAGTGGCCCTGAAAAGGGCCTTTGGATACTTCTTCTTTTATTTTCTGCCTTTGTTCCACCACCTTTTGATTTTACCAATAATTCCCTTTTTCTTCTTCTTTTCTTCCAGTCAGGATGTCCCATAGCTCGAAACTTTTCCTGAACTCTCATCCATCTTAGATTGAGTAGATCAAAGTCCTCTTTCTTCTTTTTGTTCTTTTTTTCCTTTCTCTCCTTAGACCAGTTTTCTTTAATCTGGATCACCTGTTCTTCCATCACCATTCTCATCATTGCTTCTGCTTTCTTTAGCCTGTCTAGACCCCACTGCACATATTCCCACTCTATCAGATGTAATGTTTCTTCTAGAAAGCACCTGACTTTGATGACATGATCAAGTGCCTGCTTCAAATCCCCTATTCTTATATATTTTCTTTTAATACGTCTTCTTAATTTCTGGTCTTCCTCCTCTATCATACCTTCTAATAAATCTCTTGCTAATTTCAGTTGGCTTACAAAGCCATGGTTACTCTGAAATTCTTCCTCAAGTCTTTCCACTTCATATTCTGCATCAAGGATCCCAAACCAGCTGTCTCGGAGTTGGATAAACAATTCAAAATTCATCTTGATGTGTTCAAAATTGAATGGCTCCAAGGACCGACGATTGCGTATATATATCTTAAGCACGGACGTGAAAGTAAACACCCCCCTACATTCACTTTTCATATTATATACTATCCACAAACCATATCATTTACTATCCCGAATCACACTATATACTATCCACACACACACGGGGAAGTAGCCAAAACAAACCATACTATATACTATCCAAAATCACGCAATTTACTAACCACACACGGGGAAGCAGCCAAACACACCCTATTATATACTATCCAAAATCACACAATTTACTAACCACACACGGGGAAGCAGCCAAAACAAACCATACTATATACTATCCAAAATCACACCCTATACTAACCACACACACGGGGAAGCAGCCAAAACAAACCCTATTATATACTATCCAAAATCACACCATATACCATCTAAATAGAGTCAGATTTTATAATCACACTACTCCTCTCTCACACCCATTGGCAATTGACATAGTATTTCTTTTCTAGTTATTTGGGTAGCCCTGAGAAGGGCTGTTTTTAAAACTTCAAATTGCACCTGGTTAATGCGGGCATCTCCCAGGTCTAGCCCCACACACACATCTCCTACTCCAATCATTCTCCCAATTCACTCTTGTGATTGGGAGCGCAGAGGGAGAATGATTGGCTTCACTATCCCAATCTTCAGTTTGAGGGATAGTGAAAATCTCTTCATCTCTTCTCCTATTCCGCAACCGTGGATGAGATTGTGGTTGTTGCGGTTGAGGCTGTGGTTGTTGCGGTGGGGGCTGTGTCTGTAGTGGACGTACTGGTTCTGGTGGTGAAGGTGTCCTCACCATGGGCTTGACTTCACTAGTCTGTCCCATCATGCGGTGAGGTAAGATTGGACTTTTTTTCTCCTCCTCTTCTTTCTTTTTTCTTTCCTCCTCTTCTTTTTCAATTTTAGCCTGCTCTACTATGGCCTCCATAGCCAGTTCGTCCAGGAGACGCCTAGCATTCTCCAGATGCATTTGAAGTTCTCTTAATTTCTCTACTCTATTCATCTTTGGTGTTGATGCGCCAACGATGGGTAGCAAGACTGACGAGTGCTTTTTTATATATAGCACAAGCGCGGACGTGATGGAAAACACCCCCTAGATCCAAAAACTTACATTATCCCTATCATTACCAAAAAAAACAAAACACGCGGACGTGATGGAAAACACCCCTCACTTTTTTACTTGACTCATATTAATTATACATTGAACAAGTTATTTTGAAAAAAATACGTTGTGCTTATAGACGCACTTCAAAACAAAAGTAAAAAGAGACAGTGATTATAGACTCACTTCTAATTTTTTTCTAACTTCCTCACATACCATGAGCAAATTGAATGATTAATTCTTTTCGAGAATATTGGGTAGCCCTGAAAAGGGCTGTTTTTTTTTGTGTGTACGAGGAAGGATGGCAATCTTTTATCGTCTAAGATTGCGTCCTCGTTTGGCTACACGATAGGGTCTGCTTCTTCGAAAAGAGAAAGAGAACTCTTTCGTGTCCACACGACAGTCGACAAAACTTCTGTCTGGGTCCTGCTGCTGTTGTTGCTGTTGCTGCTGCTGCTGCTGTTCTCTCTGCTCTCTCTGCTGCTTTTGAAGTCGATACTTCTCAGTCCATTCTTCTTTCTCTTTTTGAATTTCCTCTCTGAAGAGTTCTTCTATAAGGTCTTCCGTTTCTTGTAGCATTCTCACATTCTCTATCTCTTCAGGCTTTGGCATCAGATTGTGTCTGATACGATGCAGAGTGACATAAGCTTCGTTCAGCTTAGCTAGTATTGAGCACATCTTCGTAGGAGGATGAGTCAAACAATGGATGGCCAGACTGGAGACTACCCCTGCTTTATATGGTTCAAGCGCGGACGTGATGGAAAACACCCCTCGACGGTTTAGGGTTTTGAAACGTTGGGATAGTTTGATGTGAGGGATAGAAAGAAAAGTCAAAGAGCATTTATATCAATACAAATGTAAAACAAACGACAGACGCATTGGTTTTCAAAACACAACATTTTTATTCAAATAACAAACACTATTTCAACTAACAAACATTATTTTCAAAGAACAAACATTTTTTTCAAATAACAAACATTTTTTTCAAAGAACAAACATTTTTTTTCTTCCATATCACTAATACAATCTCTTTTGACATGGTTGACAACGTTGTGAATTAAATTGAGATTTCCACTGTTGGAAGTCATTGGGCCATTGATGTACACTACGTTTCCTAGCTAAAGACAACAGATAGCCATAATGGTCACAAAACCATCGATCTACTTTGTCATCGTTTCGAGACGAATGACGATCAAAATAAGTCACTAAATGTTCTAAAGAATATCCAAGACTGCGATGATGCAGATAATAGATACAATATTGTCCACACACCATAGAATCTGTGCTTTGTAATTTCACATTATTGAATCGTGTCGTCTGGGCATTTCTTCTCATAAAGTCAATGATATCATCTTCGAAAGGGGGTAATCCATACGAATCAAAATACTCCGCACAACCCTCTTGAGGAAAGTAGACAGCTACCCAGTGAGTTCCTGGAAGATGACTGTCATCTGTGTTGATGACATAAGCTTGATTCTCTTGAGGTTTGCGATGAGGTAGTTCATCTTTAGCACACACGACAGGATTCCAAGAAGCAGTGTACGAACTACGGTTCAAAAGATAATAAAGTTCCCAGGTATCCATTTGTTTGTTGTGTAGCCTTGTTGTTTTTTTTCCCTTTTCTTCACAGGTGATGATAAGTCATCAATTCAATCCAGACTTTTTGTTTGAAACGGTCTGACAAGTAACTGATGGTTTGCTTCGTCTCCTTACTTTTGGCCAAGAGAGCTTCGATGCGATCAATTTCTCGAGCAAACAATGGAGGAGAGGAATGATCACGTAAGCCTTTATACCACTGAAGTAACACGGCTTCTTCGGAGATGAGACTCCAAGCTTCGTTCAGATAATCGTCCAATTTTTCTTCTTGACTCATCATCATACATTTATCGTGTTGAATTTGACTGGGATGATCGATTTGACATCCATAACAATCTTTTTTAATCATGTCCCTCATTTTATCTTCCAAGTGTTGTGCAAAACAAGCCACTAACTGTTGTTCCTGTTCTGGCCATCTGGATTGCATGATCACTACTTCTTCTTTTTGGTCTTGGGGATCTGCTTTTTCTGTTACCTCCCATTCCATGGATTCTCCACTATTCAAAGAAGGACAAGGGTCTTCCATAGTGTCTAATAGTCTAGAATGACTTCTCTCAAACTGTTGATTTCGATGGTATTATCGAATTCAGCATACAGAATGACATTTGACGTTTCGCTAAGACCTTCTACTCCTGCAAACTGAAGTTCCACACGCAGTTGTCCCGATTTTATAGGGTGGAAATGTCCCTCGTCGCTGCCTTGGTCTGGAGTGAAATCAAAAGCCCACAGTGCGTAACCTCCTGCATAATCTTCGTAGGAAATGCCGTGACTGGTGTTGGTTTCTAACTGTCCTGTGGCTTCGTACAGCGACAAGTACGACCTCAAGTAATTCTTCAGGGCAAAATTGGGTTCGAAAGGTCGGGTACACAAAGTTTTGCCATCGCGACTGACTTCGATTTTGGATACTCCGCAGTGCTTAAACTCGAAAGGATTTTTATCGTGGCTACCGTTGAGGGCTGCATTGCTGACGATACCAATGAATAAACGTTTGGGTAACTGTCCTTGGAACAGATGATCTTCGATCTTAGATCGGAGTCCTTTGGTAATGGTGAAAGTTTTGACTTCCACACGCCTTATCGGATACTTGGCTGTCGTTCTGCTCAAAGTGTGACTGATATCATTTCCCACTTTAGGTAACACTTCCACACGACGCACGTATAACCTGGCTTCTTGGATGATGGTTTTGTAGTCGTTGGCATGAGCCATCAAATGGAAAGCAGCACTGCTACGATTCAGTCTCAAGCGAATATCTACTCCGTTTAGCAAATACTTCTCTTGAAACCACATGTCCAAATGCAAACGATCGAACAGTTCTAAACTACGTCCTCCCTTAATTTTCTTTCGACGGTCGAGAAAACCCTCGTTGAGATGATTGTTATCGTCTGCGACCGTGACTGTGCTGTTAAACGTTTTTTCACCTGCGAGGTCAGGTTTCCATACCACGCAAGCATCTAGATGAGTGTTCTTGGCTTCTTTTCCGTACGTCAAGAGATTTTCGAGGTACGCTCGGTAAGGGTAAGTATCCGTGCTACTGCTGATCAGTTTGTTATTCATGTACAAATCCACTTCGCTGAACAAAGAATGCATGAAATTGTTGACGGGAGCTACGAGGGCATCGTCTGCTGGATTGGTGTTGTCTGCCGTTTTGGCTACTTTCACTTTCAAATACAAGTAACTGTTGTTGAGATCGATGTAATCTTCGGGTTGTCCTTTGATTTCAAACTCGATGGGAGCTGAATCCGTCAAAGAGGAGACGGGATGAAATTCGACCCATTGGGCTTCTTGCATGGTCATCATCGTGGGTGGCATGGCAAAGAGATCCAGTTCCGACTTGGAACAGGCACAAGATTCTTGGTGCATCATTTTTTCTTTAGGTTTTTTTCTTCACTTTTAATAATCAAAAATGTCTAAGTCTCGAGCGGTTCTTTTTTTCTTCGTCTTTCGAACTTTAGAGGTACGGAGACTTTTGAAAGGGTGTCTTCGTCGACGCTTTCTACCTTGTCCTTGCTGTGTCGTCAGGGAAGTAGGAATGTCAGACTCGGTACCGTTCAGGGCATTTATAGGACTTTCTCGTCGACCCAAAATCTCTTTACCCGTTTGAAGCAAGGCATTTTTGCCTGCTCTCAAAAAAGCTTCTTTAGGGTTTTGTTTGTCAATGAGAACATTGTAAAGAAAATCTTTGCCGTGAGTCAATGCGGCATCTTTTAAGGTGTGCAATCCTCGTGTCACCATCGGTTTTAAAACAGGGACCACAGAACGAAAGGCTGATTTAAACATATCTCCTAAACCATGTCCTCGTTGTCGAGTGACTCCTTGGTACACAGAATACATCACTTTTTCAGTTGTTGGAGAATCGTTTTTGAAAATGGAGTTTCACTGTGACTTTCCCTTTGGTAAATGGAATATTTTGACCTAGTTCTCCTTTTATAGTAATGTTGACACTGTCGAAATACGACTTACTGACAGGCAAATAATGAGGATGTACAAATTCACGGTGAACGTGATTGGTATTTCCACCTTCCTCTTTATTGGTAGTGCCAGAATCCACTTTGAAAGGAATGACACGCAGTAACGGTGCAGAGGTGTGTCCTACCACGTTGTACTCTGCCACATCGGAGTACACAAACATCAAGTTGAGACCTTGGTTCAATTCTACAGGGAATTTAAAAAATTTTTCAATCTCCATGTTAGTGGTTATGGGTTGTACTATTTGCTTTTTGTTTCTGACCATCTCGACGTCTCCACCTAAAATATCAAACAATTCAGGACAAAAAGTAATGTCTATCATTTTGTCCTCTGAAAATTTGATCAGGACTCGACGAGCCAATGAATAGTACTCAAAGGTCACACTTTTTTGGGGGCTTGTGGACTCCATGGCTTTACCAAACTTAACATTGAACATGGTAGCAATCGTATTCACTAAATGTTGACCACTAAAATAATAACCTGGAGGAATGACGAACTTATGAGTGGACAGGGCTTTAGTTGCGACTCCATCTGAGGATTTCTTTTCGCCACCTTTACCTCGTGCGTCTAAGGCTTTTTGCAATTGATCGTCAAGCACTTCTACTGTAAAAGTGTTTTGATTTTCGACGATGTTTTTGATTTGTGTCGGGTGTATTATTTCCACTAAAGCTACTTCCCAATGATCATCTTGATCCAAATGCATGGTTTGAGGTAATTTAGCCGTGTAACAGCATAACGTGTTCTTAGGAAACACCTCCATGGAACTGTCACTGGGTAACGTTAAGTAAAATTGGTTAATAGTGTTGTTCATAATTCCAATGTTGTTGTGTCCGAGGAGTCACTAGAGGTTAAAGGAGTGTCTAAAAGAGGATTGTGATTGGAAGGGTGACTGTCAGGAGAATGACTAACGTTGGACGCAAGGCTCCCAATAGTGTTATTGTTGTTCCCGTTGTAAGAGTATTTCAGGGAAGGATTGGGAAGAAGATACCCGATGCAACTGCTGAGTAAAATGGTCCACAATTGTTTGTCTCCTTGTTGCAAATTCAAATTAGCAATGGCTGCACCGATGACACAATACACCACAAAGATTTGACAGAAAAAGACGATTTGGGTTTTAGGGACACGTTCTCCACACCACACCCACAAGGGTTGCTTTTGTAAATCTTGCAAAGAGGAAGTGGGTGAAGGAGTAGTCACTGTGGTTGCTGAAGCTGTATTGAAGGGCATGATGGGTTACTTCTTTTTATAGTCGATGACTTGCGATGCGTCAATCCAAGAATCAAAACTAGGAGGATATCCTTTCCAACGTACTTTGACTTCTTTGACACGACGTTTTCCTACTTTACGGGTTCTTCGTTCGAGAATGCTTTCAATGTCGTACACGTCGTCTTCTTTTTTGGTGACACGTTGTAACTCAGGCAAGTAAAACGTTCCTTTTAATACTTCTCCATTCATGTCTTCCAATTTATAGACGGCAGGATGACGGCCACGCACTCGTTCAGTAACACGAAACAATTCGGTGGTCCAATTGGGTAAGTAACCTTTGTCGAAAGTGCGTTTGGTTTTACCAATGCGTACCCAATCTCCCGGGGTTAACACTTCTCCACCTTTCTTGGGGACAGCCCTCGTTCGGGACGTGCCAAACAGGCGCTCAAAAACAGTTACTTCGTTGTCGGGTGTCACCTCTTGTGGGGCACGTCCAATGCTTCTATGGTAAGATTGATTGTAGGCTTGGACTAAGTGCGGTAAGACGTCGATGTACTTGAGAGTGTGTTGATGCGTAAAATATTTCCACATGCGTTCTTTCAAGGTACGTTGAAAACGTTCCACGATACTGGCTTTGGTTTCAGGATTTTCGGTGGTGAAAAATGAATGTCACGTTTCTTTAATTCTCGTTGGAAAGCTTGGTTTAGAAATTCGGTGCCTTTGTCGGTTTGCCATCGAAGAGGGTGACGACCACTTTGTTTCAACACCAGTTGCAAAGCTCGTACTAACTCTCCGCTCGATTTGGATGTCAATGGTACGACCCAGGCAAATTTAGAAAAGACGTCGATGACACAAAACAAATATTTGTAGCCACGATTGTAGGTGGCTAAATGAGAGACATCAGCTAAATCGGCTTGCCATTGATGATCGATGCCTTCCACTTGAGTGCGACTTCTGTGAAATTTTCGTCGAATGGGTTTGTGTAAAGTGTACGTCGCTTGTTCTTGTAACCATCGTTGTACTGCTGGTAAACGGAGCTTTTTCAGGCGAGTTTTGGCAGCACGATACAATTTCTGAATGCCTCCGTAACCTGCAGGGTGAGCTGGATCGTAATAAATGCTGGCTAAGACCTTCTCCATGGTTTTTGTTAATAAGGGACCCACTCTTCGAGGATATTGCTTTGGGTGGGACGAAATGCGGGTTGTTTGGAAACGGTTTTACGTGTCCGATGTGCCACAGGAGTTGACGTCGAGGATACTGGTGGTGGTGGTGGTGGCGGAGGTAATGGGATAGCTTCTTTGACCTTCTTTTCTTTTCTCACTTCTGGTTTCCTTTCTTTCTTTTTCACATCTGTCGAAGCAGGAGTAGCCATCATCTTTTTAACCCAAGTTTTGAGTTCTTCTCGTGGGGGAGTGGGAGAAGGGGTCAATAAGGAAGCGGCAATCTTACTCGGAATGGGGGCGGTAGTGGGTGTTTGAAAGAGATCATGGGGTTCTTCTTCCTTGGGTAATGGTGGGGTAACGTCTGTTTTAACCGCTGTAGAGGGTGAGGGTGACGGGTTATTCATTAGAGCCTTAAAATCGGACAAAGTGGGTTGAGCTGTTTGTTCCACAGCTTTCTGATGAAAGAGTTGTAGCCGTTTCAAGAGTTGACCGTACTTTTGTGATTTTTCGGTTTCGGATAAATCGTGGCGATGCATCAAGGATTGCAATTCGTGTTGTAATTGCGACATCTCAGCCAAATTGGGATTGGGCGGTAAATGGGGGGTTCGTTGTTCTTGCCAATGATGGTATTCCATCCATCGTTTGTAAGGAACTAAAGTCAGTTTTCGTCCTTCCATGGGCTTTCAAAGGTTATGACTGAGATTGTGGTGATCCATAGGGTCCTTTTATCTTCTACCCATCCCTTGAGTCATCCCTTGTATCAAACCTGGCAACACACCGGTTAGCACATTTTGCGCTAATCCTCCCAACAAAGGAGCAAGAATGGGTAAAAATCCTCCGCGTTGCACCAACATCTTTTTCTTTTGACGGACGGATATTTTCTTTTGGACCATTTGACGAAGAACGTGTCGATGTTTGGCGAAGCATTTTTTCTGGTGTGGAGACAAAGGTATCGTGCCTTTTAAGACATTCAAACAACATTCACACACGGTATCGATGACATCTTTGGAGGCTGTTTTAATGATTTGTTTTCGCATGGGTGGAGAGGCTTTGGACAGGACGGACAACACGTCTCCGTGTTTGGCTAAACGTGGAGGTAGTCCTTTCCTTTTCTTTCCTTTGTGGGGTGAATAAGAATGTTTTCTGCGAGGTGACATCTTTGCTTGTTCGTTCCAGAAATACACTAACGTCAAAGACTTGGTACACACCCTCTTTTATCTTCTTTTTCTATTGGCTTCTCAAAAAGGCAGCGGCATGCCTCGCTAAATCCTCAAAAGCAGGGCTAAAGAGGCCAGTTCGGTTATTAGCTGAATTGATAAATTTTGTTATTAAAGATCCTCCCCTTTGGTGACTTCTCTTTTTCTTTTGACGTTTGGGTATTTTCTTTTGTGTCCTTTGACGAAGAACGTGTCGATGTTTGGCTAAACGTCCTTTCCTTTTCTTTCCTTTGTGGAGTGTAGAAAAATGTTTTCTGCGAGGTGCCATCTTTGCTTGTTCGTTTCACAATACCACTAGTGTCAATGACTTGGTATACACTCTCTTTTATTTACTTTTTTTGGGAACTATCGCTTCGTCAAAAAGGTAACAATGTGTTTCCCAAAATTGTCAAAGGATCCTCCTTTTTGGTGTCTCTTCTTTTTCTTTAAAGGTCTACGCCTTTGGAGGGAAGGACGGTGATGTTTGGTTTTAAAGCTTTTGGTGAGATGACGAGATTGTCTTGTTCCTTTTTGGACAGCAGAACGACAAGGGTAGTGGTGGTGGTGTGCACGTTTTTGAGGAGGCATCCTTGAGTGTTCAGCATCAGCACAGAAAAAATACTGATTGACGTCGTGGTCCTCAAGTCATATTTTTATACTGGAATGCGACGCCACTGATTATCTTTGCGTCGTATCAACTTCATGGCAGGTAACACACGTCGTGAAGGAGTTCGCAATGGACTCAATCGGGACAGTTCTTGTTTGGACAAATCTAGTAAACTCTTTAACATGCCAGATCTTTCTTGGACTTTGACTTTCGGGGCAGGTACTTTGTGAGCAGCTGCTACTGCCGCTAATGTCGATGAGGGTGTCTCCGGTGGAGGAGACGTTTTGGGAGACGCAGATTTCCAATGTTTCATCAAATTAGGAAAAACGGGTGTCAAATTGGGTTTGGCTGGCATCACCCGCAACGGAGAAGTGGCAGCCCCTGAGGCTACTGGCAACGTAGTCCCTGCCAAACGTCCTTGTAGATCTTTTCTTACAGGTCGTGGTTGACGAAGATAAGGTTGTGTCCTGGCCGAAGTGCCTCTTTTGCGGGTGACCGCTTTTTCTGTGGACTTTTCTTTTTCTGTGCTTTGGTCTTGGTACCCTTGTTCTTTTTCTTAGGGGTTTGTTTGGCTTTTTTTGTTTTCTTCTTGGGGTGAACTTTGGGAGTATTGGGATCCCATTTTAAAAGGGAACGAATGATGACACCTCCTAGAGAACCACTACCTCCAGGTTTCAATATGATTTGCTTTTTGGTGTGAGTGTCAATGCGAGGATTGGCCAGTTGCGTCAAGGCTACTTTGTTTCTGTCAAAAAAGCGTTTGGTTTGATGTGGAATGTGAATGATGCCTTGCAGTATTTGACGTGCTGTCACCGTAAACCATCGTAAGACTTCTTTGAGACTGGCTTCTAAGACGTGAGCACGTCTTTGTGGATTTTTTTCGCGACTGATGCCGTACAAGGCACGAATCAATTTGATGGGAAGATGAGACTGAAGGGACGTCATGTTGACGATGTATGAGACCAGGTCAAAGTAACCCAAGGTTTTTATAGATTTTTTTAGTGCTTCATAGGGTTATGTCGACGACGAGGACGTGTACACAACAGGTCCTCCGTCTTGACACCAGTCGTGAAACAAATCGGTACGAAATCGCAAATAATCAGGGGTAGTGGGTTTTAAATCCACGAGTAAATAGGCGTGTGGCGTTTGAGTGGCATCATCGTACGCATGAGTCAGCCAAGGTGTTCCTAACTGTTTGGCTAAAACTTGCACTTGTGATTTATCTCGAGGACTTTTAAACAAGACCACGTAATGAGCATTGAGACTAATGGTACGATGGGCTTTACTTTGTTGAAATAAATTTTGTGTAATGTAAATGACACTGGCATTACGATGATGCCCTTTACGTGTAAACCACAGTTTAATTTCTTCTTCGTCTTCTCCTAACATGTCGTCAAAAATGACCCAATGAGTTTGACTAGCGTCAGACACGATCCCCTCGTCTTCTTTAGGAATGCCTGCTACAAACGCAATGGAATCACCTTGACTTTCTTGCAAGAGGCTGTATGACGATTGCCACTCTTTGTAACACCACACGATGCGTTGAGGTGGACGATCGATCAAATGATGTTTATGTTCGATCAAACGTTTGACAAATTCGGTTTTGCCTGAACCGCTCGGTCCAGCAATTAACATGTTAAAAGGATGACGAAGATACAAGGCTTTCCAACTAGCCTGATCTAAGTGTTCGTCAATGACTTTGAATGTGGAGGAGGAAGGAGTAGTAGAAAGAGTAGAGTGAGCCATAGTCATGTAGTGGTATGACAGTATTGACACAAAAACAGACAAGACAAGAGGTTTTTATACTTTTTTCAAGACACGTTTATTTCAATGCATGTTTAAATTTGAACAACACGAAAACATAAAAGCCAAATGGATAAATACAGGGATAAAATACATAGGCAAACGATCAAAGTGGCAAATAAACAACTCCCTGTACAACGTGGTTTGGGTAACGAAGGTGTCCTAGAGGTAGTATGTAATGTTCTTATAGTCTCCTCTACAGGGGGTACAGTCACATAGGTGTCTTCTCGAAAGGGTCTTTGTGGGGGAATGTCCATGACAGTTCTGTCTTGAACAGAGGGATTGTCTTGGGTGATAGATTCTTTTTTTTTCTTCTTCTTCTGGTACTGTCACTAACACAGGATTAAAAGTGACTTTTTTCACACGACGATGAATTTTAGGAACACAACGCTTGGGCATAATGGGATGCTTCGTTTGTCCAAGCCTCAAAATCCCAACTTTTCCAGTGACGTACATCTGTCCAATGAGGGTGTAAATCACAAGCTACACACACATCTTCGTACACTGCTTCCGTACATAAAAGTTGACGAATCTTTTTTTCTTGGAAAGGTCGAGACGTATCCAGATGAAAGCGTAAGGCTTTGAACAGAATAAGTCTCTCGTGGACATTTAAAGGAGTCACCATACTGTCTTATTTTTTTGATAGGTAGTGTTCGTAAAGTGTCCACAAGGAATCGGCAGGTAAACGAAATCCCAGAAAGCAAGTCACTAAAACACACACTACACGTCGACCCCAATTCATAGGGTATAGTTCTTGTAATAAGTGTTCGTAATCTTTCACCGTGTGAATCTTCTCATTGATATCCTTCCACGGAATCTGTTGGATCACAACTGATAAAGATTGTGGCATGGCCGTTCTCTTTTATACTTCTTTAGGTCGAAGACTATCAGTGTAGATTCAACCCAGAATTAAACATAGAATTAAATTTACTCCAAAAGCGAAAGTGATTAATATAACGTGTAATTTCGTCCCACTGCCATTCAGGGTAACGGTTAAGAAGGATCAAAGCATCTTCAGAGGTAAACGTAGTAAATTGGTAACAGAGCAAAAAAATACCCTTAATCCAGAGAAATCTAACACGTTGGTTAATTTTTGTCACTTGCCTCTTGTGAATTTCACGACACAAAAGTTCTACAGTCACCCATTGCGATTTTTCTTTAGCAAGACCTTGCCAAACGTCCTTGTAGATCTTCTCTTGCAATTCGTGTGGTAATCCTTGAATATAATGTTTTAGAGAGGGTTTATATACTGGTCTAGGTGTGTTACACGACATGGAGCAGTAGTGTCACTTCCAATCACTAGGTCCTACTAAAGGTAGGTATTGACAATTCGGAGACCATCGAGCATGTTCCAAGTAAGCGGAATCTTTCTGTTCCCACTCGTAAATGGATACACCACAACTGAAACACTTGACTTTATCCCCTTCGCCCAAGTAGAAAAATCCGGCTCTGGCTAATTCTTCAGGAGTTGGTCCAGGCAGATATTTTGGCCATTTATCTTTGAAGGTTTGGAATCGTCTTTTGAAATGACAATATTCAGGCAAACTCGTCGGGAACGAATATTCGACTCTCCTCACTTCTGTTCGATGTAGGTACGGTGAAATTCCTAGGAGTCCACGATAACGTGTCGCACCGCTTTCGCATCCCTCAGGTTTGACACGCACAGCATCACTTTCCAGGGTAGATATAGGGGTAGTAGTCATAGCAAAGTTCCCACGATATCCAGCTGAATCGCTAATGTCACAGCGCCTGGCATCTCTGCAATCGTACGGTTCACCATCGCACTCTGTAACGCAATTACAGTGCATACCGCAAGGACACTTACAGTTTCCTTCCGGACAACTTCCGTTGCAATGCATGGGTCTTATCCATCCAGTACTTTTCACACTCGGGGAAGGTACATTTGTTTTACAAGCCCCAAATTTGAATGATGTCTGTTTAAATGGATTCATCTTCTTGTCACTGTGTCGTTGTAGTGACAAATGAACTATTGATCGTGGACGATGTCCCTTTTTATATGCTGCTCAATTTCGACGTGACCGTACGGTAGAGTAAAGTGATTGGGAAGTCGTACTCTCTTTTGGTACACGATTTGGTAGACTTTTTCCAAAGGTCGGCTAACAATTTGGTGTGTGGGTAAACGGACAATCTTGTGCGGTTCGTGGGTAGTCACTTGAAACGTTTCATCCTGTCCCGACTGCAAGGCTTCTTGTAGTACGTCAAAGTTCACCACTTGACTGGTGCGATAATTAAGAGTCAATCCTTTCACTTTACATTCGGTGTGCATTTCTCCTTGTGGGTCTCGGTATTCGTAGCCGTAATTTTTAGGACCGCCACTTGCAAAACATAGAATCTTGTCGTCGGGATGTTCATCGGTCCAGGCTCCTAAACGGTCTCCTTCGATGACAGGGTTACACTGGTTCGGTCGGTGAATGTAGATGCAACTGTCCGTGTCAAAATACAACACGCGATCTCCTAACAGTTCTAACACTTCGTACAATTTTAAGCGAGCGTGGGCTGTCACGTAAGCCGCAATGATGACATTTCCAAATTTGTCGGCTTCTACAAAGTCTAGTTCTTCTTCGTAATTGACTAAGATCAAGTCCTCACGAATGACGTCCACGTGTTTCATGACTTTGGTTGGGTCGTGAATCATCTGGAAGTAGCGAGATGTCTCGGACAAATACTCCGTCTTGGGTAAAGACGGACGTTGTGCCATTTTACCCCACAAACAATTGAGCATCACTTTGGCAAACGATCGCCTTCCTTCATTTTTCTCGATGTGGTCTAAAGTGATACCTTCCTGCTCCCGATATTTTTCTTTGAATATCTTTTGGTCTTCGGGAGTGTGACACCAGGAAGGATAGCCACTAGCTTCTTGTTTTAGTTTTAAAAAGGCATCCACGTAGTCTGCAAAAATACCTTTCTGTCTCTCGTCGCCCTTGCGGTATTGTTGTGTTTTGGGAAAGTGGTAAATTTCGTACACTTCTAACAGTTGGTATCCCAGGTCCAGAGCTTTAAACAATTCCACGCTCACCCACGTTCCTGTCAAGGCGCGTTCTTCCTGAGTGTGATGACAAGGTTGGTCTTGGTTGCACGTTTCGGCACATGTGCGACACAAAGGAAACATCAGTTTTCCTTGGCAATGGTGAGGTAAAACGGGATGGTACAAGTCTGTGGGTGGTAAGACTTTACACTTGATCAATCCTTCGTACTGTCGAATGTGGTCCAAGTCAATGTGTTCTGTCATCAATTCTGGATGCCCTACGGGAAAGTGACAATATTTGCACACGTAAGGATACAGCGAACACACGTCCAAGTATTTGATTTCTTCTCCTTTCTCTTCATCCGCTTGGTACAGCAAACAAGTAGCATTCGTTCGTCCTCCGTACAAACTATCCCGAGGGTTCAATGGGTCCACCATCTTGTAACTTTCTACGATGCGTTTAAACTCGGGATCGGTTTTCAAACGCTGATCGTACTCGTGTTCCCACATTTCCACCACCTGGTATCCTTGCTGTTCTAACTTCAAACGTCGCTGACACGTGGTCTGGTACAAGTCTTCCATGGTTCGTTGTAAAAACTGATTTTTGGTGTTACGCTGAGGGTAGCATAGGGGACATCCGTGAAATAAGCATCCGTTAAACTCGTACACGATCTGAGGGTTTTCTAAGTCCCAACCATCTACCGAATACGTTCCGATGGTCTTTTCGCCTCCTCCGTTGCGAGCGTGTTGGATCCATTTGTCTTCCTTGTCGCACAAGTAATGGAGCCAGCGTAGGGCTTTGACCGAGTATTGACGTTTGACAAAATTTGTCGTTTGAGGACTGATGACCGCTAGAGTATTTTCAGGCATAAAGCGTTTTCGGTACACTAAAGAACACGCTTTGGCGATGGTACAAGCTTCTTTCAAAGGATCGATCCCTCCGTACTCCATGAACAATTCTCGAAATTTTCCACAGCAACGTCGTAAAATGTCCACGTCAGATCGACAATACTTTAACATTTCTTCTTGAAAATCAAAGGGGTCCGAGGCGTGAGTCTGGTACCAAGCATAGAAAGCTTCTCGTTGTTCGGTGCGCATGTTGTCGGGGTCGTAGTCGTCAGCCTCAGGCAAATGGGGTAGAACGGCATGTTGATTGGCTTCGGTATTAAAAAAGTGTGGAAAATAACCTTTAGCCAATTCTGTCATTCCAAACGTTTTAGGCATACGACTCAAAGGCATGGCCAAGTAACACATTGAATCTTTAAACTGTACTTGTCCTACTTGCATAGAAATAATTTTGACTCCGTTTAAAGTCACTTGAGGCCGTTCGGTACTTTGTTCCGCATAGTATCTGAGCAGAAATTGCCCATCGTATCCCGAGAAATTGTGAGCCATGACCGTGGCATGGCGATGACAATCGCCGTAACGTTCGATGTCTTCTGGACTCCACGTTTCGTCGATGGGATTAAGGATCCATTGGGCAAAATCGACTAGCGTGTTTGGTCCTCGAAAGATTTTTTCACGTCCTCCAGGAATCTTGCTGCAGTAAGGGCAATGACTAAAGATAGGTCCTTGGATGCACTGCTCGCACGCACGGTGAGCCACGCAGAAATTAGGAATGTGAATACCAGTTTCTTGCATGCATTCGAAATCAAAAAAGATAAAATTTCCTTTCTTCTGGGTATCGTCTGATCGGGGTTGATATTTTTGATTGAAGCATTCGTGTTCCAAATCCACGATTTGGTGACAAATGTGACATCGTTTCTTCCCTCGACAAACGTGTAACTTGACACTATTGGTACGTATGCCTTGTCCACAAGTAGGGCACAATCTCAGGAGTTGACAAGCACTTTTCTGCTGTGAACCTTGCATCTTCAAATGTTGTTGGTAACAGGTAGGACTGACAAAAGTGCGCTGACACACAGGGCAATGCACTCTTTCTTGTCCTTGGTCCAGACAAGGTTGTGAGGTCAAACATCCCTCACATTTTGATCCACAATGCTTGTGTTGTTCTCGATTGTTATAACCATAGTCACATTTTTCACAGTAGTAACTGTATTTCAGAAATCCAGTGATACTGGTAATGGTATCAAAATGACCATCGTGATGATAGACGTGAATGTATTTTCCGTCTTTGAAATCGTGGCCTCGAAACAAAAGTGGACCACGCACTTCTTGAGGGTGTACTTTCAAGGTGTAACGTGGAGCCAAGACGTCTTGCAATTGTTGCATTTCTGGAATGCCACAAGGGGTGTCTTTGGATATCCCTGCTTGCTGTAACAGGAGTTCTGCTTCACTTCTTTGTTTGGCTCGGTCCGATTGTTGAATAGTTTTCCAGGCTCTTTTCCATTCTACCGTATCGTTCTTGTTGGTATACATTTGTCCCACGACGATGGCACGGGCTAAACACATCTGGTCTTGAGGATT
Organism: Unio pictorum; assembly: GCA_030141615.1. Classification (NCBI taxonomy): domain Eukaryota; kingdom Metazoa; phylum Mollusca; class Bivalvia; order Unionida; family Unionidae; genus Unio; species Unio pictorum. The sequence goes on along the minus strand of JARLTB010000047.1, from coordinate 6,292,971 downwards.
GTTAATTTGGACGAGGCTTCGCTTCATGTTGCGAAGGCTGTCGACCAATAATACTTTTTTGCGTCCTGTCCCCTGGGGAAGTGACACGTGGGTCATGAACAGTGTGGCTTTTCCGTCGGCGATGTGAAACTTGTCATTGGATTGTTGCACATGTTGAATTTTGTCAATGACTTTGGAAGGTGTTAATTGTGATGGGTTAGTAAAGTCGATCCAAACGGGAGACTTTAAATTATCGTGATGAATAGAAAGTCTCAAGCGATCGTCTTCTTTAGCTTGACATTGCTGTTTCAATGCAGTTAACACAGAATCCCACACCTCGGTAATGAACCCTTCTGTATTCTCCAAAGGTACATTGGCCTTGAAATCTTTAAACTTTACGGCATACGTGTAAGCCGATGTTTTAAATTTTCGAGAGGAACGCTTTTCTGTCTCTCGAATGTGATAGTAATTTTCAGGGTTTACTAAGGGTGGTACACTTTGCTTGGAAGTCGATTGTCTGGGTGTAGATTCGGGCTCACTCATGTCATCTTCAAAATCACTGGCATGAATTTGAGCCAAGACTTCAGCTACTGTGCTAGGCGATACATTACGTTTCTGTCTCTTACTGTCTTTTCCTTTCTCCACAACATGATGTGGTCTTTTCATCTTGTCTGCAAAAAGTCAAATGACTACCTTTTAAAGACCATAACCCCTATATATTCATGTTCGATCCGTGCATATATAAAGGGTTAGTGTCTAACCTTTCAGTATTCATTTCACTCTCACATTGACCAGAACGATGAAAGAACCTACAGAAGTGGAACTTCTCATTAGAGCTTTACGTGGGGTCATACGAAAGTTTTCGTCAGACCAGCCGACGGCCTACTCTCCCTCCTATCGAGATAAAAGTCAAGATACTTGCTATATCTGTAAGAAGAAAGGACATTGGGCTACAGAATGTTCAGATCGTGACAAAAATAAAAAAGGTACCAATAGAGACAAAAGTCAAGATACCTGTTATTATTGTAAAGAGAAAGGACATTGGTCTCCAAACTGCCCTAAGAAACAACAGGAGCAGGAGGAGGAGGAGGAGGAGGAGAAGGAGGAGGAGGAAAGAAATTCTGAACAGGAGGAGGAGGAAGAGGTACCCTCCCCCAAGGAAGAACCCCGACACGTTCACAAAGACAAGAAAAGAAGACGAAACGAAAGTGAAGATGAAGAAAAAGAAAAAGCTGTGACAGTAAAGAAAATGAAAAAACAGAAAGAGTGAAACAGAAGAAAACCTATGAACTTTTTTAAAGTGGTCTTGTGTTATGTTGTGATATTGAATTGTGACGTTTGTACTAGAATACACCAGAGAGAAAAAACGTAAGTGTCTCTTGGTTTTGATTTGATAGTATAATTACCTACACTCACACATTCCTTCACTCACACGTACATCATGGGTTTTTAAAAAAAATATAATAAAAAGGACTTTTGAGTTTTCATTGAAATAGGCAATTGACATAGTATTTCTTTTCGAAATAATTGGAGTGGTCCTGAAAAGGACCGTTGGTGTTTTGTGTGTTTAAAACAAAACAAACTCAGAAACGGGACGAAATCCTCTTGAGCTGTCTTAAGCCTTTGCCACGACCAAGGCCTACTTCGGGACTGGTGGTTCCTGTCAATGATTTGGTAGAAATCACTAACGGTGGTAAGGTAGACGTAGTCACAGAGAGATCGGGTTGTTTCGCTCGAGAAGGTCTTTTTCTCTTCGGTCGTGATAAAGAAGTCTGATACATTTGTTTCAGACTCCTTAACTCAGCTAAAATATCTAAAAGTACCGTCGTGACCGTTTGATTTTCACTATTTTCTTTCTGTCCTTGGTCTTCATTCTTCTCCGTTGCTGCTGCTGCTGCTACTGTTTCTTCCTGGTGTTTTCTTCTTGCTTCTTCTTCTTCCTGCTGTTGCATAAGAAAAGCTTGTTCTTCTACTTTCTGTTGTTGTAAAAATCGCTCCAATTCTTCTTTTTGTCTCTGCTTAAAATCATCGACGTGTCCATAAGAAGATACAGAAGGCAACGAAGGTTCCGGAATAAATTCTTGCGATGTTAAAAAATCCACAATATCCCAGTTAAAATCAACTTCTTCTGGATGTAGATTTGTCATGACTTTAGTATTCACTGTTGGTCCATGACTTGCTGTCTCTACTCCTGTCTCACTCCAATTCATTGTCTTCTTACTGTCCGCCATGATTGACAACTCTCTTGAATCGATGGACTGCGCACAGGCGCTAGTACCTCTATATAGAAAAGGTGACGTCACAGACTGCTCTCTTCCGATTGGATGGCTGTGACTGACTTTTGTAACGCACGTTTGGATTGGTGGATACACTCAATCCGTTTCAATCCGCTCTTCCCCTATAAATAACCGCAGTACACGGCATTCGCTTCACCTGTTCTCATCAGAAGATGTGGACTAATGTTGAATCGTCAACCCTTGTGTCAAGTATGCTGTTTAGGACTGACATACCCATGTATGTCAGATCATCATGGAGTGTCATTCATAGGACGGAGACAGCCTATTGGAAGAGAAGAGTCTATGTGGAAAGACAAGGTTGCTTGAAGAGAGTTCTCTTCTATGGACCCACAGTAAGGAGAAGTTTAAGGAAGAGAAGAAGATCTGTGAGATGTCCTCTGTGTTAACAAGACAACGTTAACATTACACATAACGGCCCTTTTCAGGGCCACTCATAGGTCTCGAAAAGATAGTAGCTTTCATTGCCGCCCTTTTTTTCCCTTGTTATATTTCCCTTGTTATCTTTCCCTTGACGCTATATAGGCCCACTATGTTAAATTTCCCTTGACGCTATACAGACCCACCCTGTTCCATTTCCCTTGACGCTATAGTGCCCCAAGCTGTTTTGACGCTATAGTGCCCCAAGCTGTTTTTGACTGGATTTTCCCTTGACGCTATAAATCTTGACGCCATAGTGCCCCAAGCTGTTTTTGACTGGATTTTCCCTTGACGCTATAGTGCCCCCTATTACTACTTATGTATGTATGTATGTATGTATGTATGTATGTATGTATGTATGTATGTATGTATGTATGTGTGTATGTACGTACGTACGTACGTACGTACGTACGTAGGTAGGTAGGTAGGTGTGTGTGTGTGTGTGTGTAGGTAGGTAGGTAGGTAGGTAGGTATGTACCCATATACCCATTCAATCAAAACATGCAGTCCTTCATGTGTATATTTGTTTATGTGTTAATTTATTATTTTTAACGTAGCTTTAACAAGTGTTCAGTCATATCGCTACGATGTCTGCAATGAGGCAGTTTATAGTGATGTGTAGCACTGGGGCATTCTGCCACAGACCCAGTAACAAGACCCTGGCACCAGGCCGACCAGTCCTAACACTAACCTCTTAATGATGAGCGCCAAGCGAGGCAGCTGTTAAACCATATTTGTAAGTCTTTGCTACGACTCGGCCGGAGTTCGAACCCACGACCTCACGCTTCCGTGACGGACGCTCTAATCTCTTGGCCATCTAAGCGCCATGTTTATATAAAGCCCAGGAAATAATGTATGTGTAGACCATATATACATACGGTGATTCAGAGAGAGAGAGAGAGAGAGAGAGAGAGAGAGAGAGAGAGAGAGAGAGAGAGAGAGAGAGAGAGAGAGAGAGAGAGATTAGCAGGCATACATTTAATTAGGAATCTTTTACATCTGTGTCTTAACTGAATCTTTACCAAACTCGGAAAACAATTAAGAATATTCCCATAAATGCCTTTTGAAATTCTTTGGTTAAAGTTAATGCTTTATATTATGACCACTTGTAAACTACGTTTACTAAGCATGGTTGCGGTGAGAACTGGGTACTTACTCAAATATCTCAGGTGATAAACGTATAACAAGTACGAAACATACTGGAATAGAAATGATCGCAACGATGACAAGGATCATAAAGCAGTATTTCTCTTTGCGGCTTAACTGAAAACAGAACATGTTAGATACAGATAAAAATCAATTGCTTTGAACTGTAACATTATGCGACAGAAACTATGCGTCAATTGTGATAACTTACAATTATATGGAATGTATAGCTATTGTGAATTGCTAGACAACATAAATGTATTGTATCTAATATATGTTCTTTCCAGCACAATATTTTTATTTGCAGTGTGTTTGCTGATTAAGCGGTAAATAGGTTTAGTAAATTCAAATCAATTCAGTGTGTAAATAACCTCTTTAGCTAAGCATGTTTGGAAAATTACAAGTTGTCGCCCTCTATAAAATCAAACTTTTGAACCATTTAAGCACCAGGATGCAATTTTGAATCTTCATCTAAGCAAGTAGCAAGAAGCCACTATAAAAAGTCCACATGTTCATGGATAAATTTTGAAAGTTTTCACTTGTTGATGATCAGAAAAGTTGCATTGAAAAATTAAAATTAGTTTATTGATAACCTTTTCTGTATATATTGACAGTTTGTCAATTTGCCCCCGCAAAACATTAATATGAGTTTGTTTGTTTTTTTGGCGTAATTTCCTTGGGTTGCTGTTGTATCCTCAAGAAAGGATCATAGTCATATTCAATTTCTCTGACTTGTAAATGTTAGTTCTTCTGTCACGTTGTAAGAAAATAAAAGGATTGCAAATGTGTATGGTAGACACTGTGGCTAATAATTCCGCGCCATAAATATACGTTACTGACCATATTGAGACTGTTTTGTGAGGCTGTACGTCACAAATTTAGAGGCGATCAACTGAAAATATTCTTGCATTTCGGGCATTTTTCAAAACATGTTTAGAAGCAAACTGCTCCAAATAATCGATTTTCTTTTGGCCTAACGAAGTAATTATGTATTAAGTAGTGAAAGAAAATTACAATTACAATTATTCTCATATTAATGAAACAAGAGGAACGTCATATATCCCATCATGAATATATATATATATATATATATATATATATATATTACAAATCTTAATAACATACCATCTTTGACAAGGCAGCTGACTTGCTGATATTGTATTAATCCATACAAGTAAAGCTTTGAACTGTAATCATGAAGAGCTGGCAGACAAAAATAATATATTTAATTAGAGTATTCATAAAATTACTTTAATATGGTGTCTAAACCAACAATATTGTAAGTCAATGGTACATACGTTTTTAACATTTGTATTACATAATTACTACATCATCTACCGCTACTAGTAGTTCCTGAAACATTTTCTAATACTTCTAATGTAACTACTAATAATCGGGGCTGTACATGTGTATCTTGTTTTAGAGTGCAGAAAAATGATCTGAACTGAGCGTGTGTGTTACTTTTAAGTGAATAGTATACAATGTAGTTCGCACTTTAATAAATCAAACATAATTTATAAATCTAACCAAATCATAAACAACATATAATTATTATTGCGAAAGAAAATAACTAGGATTCAATAAGTCTTCTTACAAATCAGCTCAATGGTTTATTAAGGCAAGTGTTTTCCCTTAAAAAAACGTTTTGACCTACTTCAGGGTAATTACGATATTTACTGTTTGATAAAGCTTGGCATAGAACATTTTATTTGTTACAATCAAATGAATGGCATTGGGCGAAATGTTTTTCAAAACCATGTAATGACATTTATGCATCCTTAGAAAGAACTGAAAACGAAAGTTAAATATATTAAAATGATTTGATTTTAGTGCGAAACTTGAAATTAAACTCATCTAATAAGTAAGAAGTAACGGTAGGTTAAATATATGTCCCTCAAAATTTACATGTTCCGCAATGTCATAATATTATAGCTTAGACATTCTCTAGCAGATAGAAGATGACGAAAATAAACTAATTGAAACATAGTCAGAATGGTGTTTCGAAAAGTATATTTCTAGTGATTTTGAAATAGTAGGAAATACATTCAACAGTACTGGAATACTTCTAATTTTTTCTGGACATGTATAATGACAATTGAAAATTGACAATTTTCATATGGTGTTATAATTGTGATAACAAATACTTACATATATACAAAGAAACAGAAAGTTTAATAAATGTTGTTGACTGACCAAATATAATAGCTGTTCTTAAGACTGAAATCGTTTCATGTGTACTATTGCTATATTCGAATATGATTACTAATTCTTAGTCATCAATGAAATATGACTCAATTCATCTCTTTGAATTACCTTCATATTCACACCTTTTCTCTATATCTCTAACTCTCATAACGAAACAGCACAATAGGTGAACATATAAGGCCATAGAGGAAACAAAGTTGACCGATATGAAAACCATATTCAACTAAACAAAATTACACTACACGAACGTTCGTCGTTGTAATATATTCATATGAATTTTTTCGCCTCGCTTCGCGATACCGGTAGTACTAAGGTGGACATGATCATAAAAACAATTTATACAACAAATTTAAGCTAAACAAGTAGAGACATATTTTTTTCTTCTTCCACAGATCATACTATCTTGCATGGTATATATTTGAGTAAATACTTCGGAATCAAGACAGGACAATGAATATGTAACATGCTTGAACATGTTCATAACGACTTTTAAAAACATTAATTAGAAACATTCATCGTCACTTGCATTGATGACTCGAAACAACATCTGTCTCACAGAAAGTCAAAACAAGATCACCCTAATCAAAGTTTAAAAAAGAAAATGGTGTGAGGGTGGGGGTGAATACAGGGTTAGATAAATTAAACATGATTCCTACCTTTAATCGCCTCAGAATCCGCTATATATGTTTTCGTGTCTTCGTTCGAATTTTGATCACAAATTTGATATATTTGTTAAACACGACAGAAAACGTAAATGTCTTAATTGCGAGTGGCACAGATTTATCAAAGTTATTTTACGTCAACGTTATTTTCCAATAAATGGCTTTCAGATATCTCTACGAAATATGACTTTCCCTTCGTGATGATGCTTTATGTGTTTAGTTTTTTTGTAATATTACTATTTATACTCACGTTACTGACGTCATGCACCCAAATTTAGATGTGTGCGTAATTTCTCGGTATATAAGGTCACTCTGAAAGTAAAATGAAAGTAAATATATGTTTAAACTATTCGGTGAGTTTGTCATTCAATAATGTAAATAAGCCGAACAATAGACAAGGTAAACGATATGTCTCTCCATATTTGCATGTTCTTCTACGTTTGAGTTTATTAACTCGTTCATATATAGAAAAAGAGAAAACTGAAACATTTAACAATCGAATGGAATGGTATTTAGAAAATCAGCCATTCCTGAACACACGAGATATGAAATATGCAGCCAACAGGTCTAGAATACTTGTAAATGTTTTGATGTTGCTTATTGCAGATATGCACTTTGAAAATTATACAACAGGTACATATTTTTCGTAGCTTTATCTTGATGCCATGTGCTATCAAACCATTACTGAATTCTTCTAGAAGAGCCCGTTACGTACTCGTCTATTTATGGATCCGATGTAATTATATTCCTTTAAACGTGTCAGGCCATATAACAAAATTCTAACTAAATATATCATGAACAATTAACAGCCACGAATTCGAGTTACAAACATCAGACAATGGCGTGTTCCAGATGTTATAAAAAGACACACACACACACACACATATATATGTATATGTATATATATATATATATATATATATATATATATATATATATATATATATATATATATATATATATATATATATATATATATATATATATATATATATATATATATATATATATATATATATATATATATATCGTAAACTACATGGAAATATGTAGAGTTTGGCACTAGTAAGAATTTTAACAATGTTATTACGTTATTCTTCACCGAAGTTCCAAAGAAGTGACGTTCAATGACAACACGTTTTACAACAAAAAAGGACTTATCGATGAACATTTGACACTGACCTTTATGTTCTATAATTTAGACTGTCAATATATCGAATGCGGGCACCGTGAACATATCTATCTTCTATTTTCTATATATATATAAATGAATGTTTGTTTGTTTGTGTCGTATGCGTTCCTATACCGTTCATCCGATTGCGATAAAACTTTGGTGAGTCGTTCTGCGCACGCCCGCGAAGGTTTCTGAATTAGTACAACCATTTAAATTGTACAATTAACAAATATGTTTTTGCGACATTTACCGTGTATTCGCTGTGAACTGTAGGCGCCTTAGATACGTCACGTGATCGAACAGTAGGCGCCTTAAATACGTCACGTGATCGAACACGGTCTGTAGCGATACCTAATTTCGCGTGTCTTCGGTGTGAACTGTAGGCGCCTTAGATACGTCATGTTTACTTAGTTACGTTTGGTTCGCGCCTAGCAGCAGAGAGGGTGAATCCTACAACGTTTTCAGACAAAATTTGATTGAAATCCTAAAACGAGCCGTCCTATAATCTCATTTCAACCAAAAAGAGGGCGAACCCTACAACGTTTTCAGACAAAAAAAATTGATTGAATCCTTAAAACGATCCGTAGGATTTCGTTGAAATCTACGAAATCTCATTTTAACTAAAAAAATGAAAACGAAGATTTTTACGATTTTTTAATTAATTTTGGTCGCAACTTGTTGTCATCCACCCTCTCTGCTGCTATGGGTTAATAATTATTTTACGATTTCAACCGAATATTTGATCCAGTCCGATACGATATCGTGTCCGAGGATCATGCAAATTTATTGTTGCGAATCCGTGAGGAGTCGACTGAGCATGACTAAAGAAATCTCGAAATTGATTGAAGTCCATATCAGAACACCATGTCTGCCATATATTTCTAAGAGTATGAGTATCAACGCCGTTGAATACAGAAAGAATATTGCAGTTATCTCTGATGACTTTTGGAACCTGAGTGTAGCGTTGAGTGACATATATCACGTCAGTGTTTTTGTGACGCCCCCGGGAAAAGATCCTAGCAGGATTTTTTTGTTTATCCAACATTACATCGTCGTATACGACTAAATTGTTAATATCTCCATCAATATCATCAATACTCGGTGCTTCATCGATATCGGTTATAAAATCAATGGCGTTCTCACCCTTAATTTCTGATGCATTCTCGTTAAAATCTTTTAGCACTTCATAACATCGTTGATCATCTACGCTAGGGGCAATTAAATACAACTTATCCCACTTCATCCATCTCATTATTAAATTGAGTAACAATTGCGTTTTACCGGATCCAGATGGCCCGATTATAATTGCACGGATAGAGTTTGGTAGCGCTGCATGATGCTTAATTGGTTCTCTTATTTTAGTCGCTGAAAAATCAATTATATCCATATTTCTATACATAAATTATGGATCTATATTGTGTGAAGTGCAAAACGCGTACTGGCACAGATGATGTGACGACAGTTACAACTAAAAATAACCGATCAGCGCTTTCTGGTAAATGCATGCAATGTGGTACAAAGAAATTTAGATTTGTGTCTATGAAATCTGATTTTAAAAAAAACGAGGAGGTGATATCGCAGCCAAATTGGCAAAGCTCCCTGGAACCCCATGGGCAAAGTACCCCGGAGAAAAGCACCTCCCAGGATATAGCTACTGTGGACCGGGAACCAGACTTGATATCAGACTCAATAATCAAAATCAACCCAACCCCGGTGAAGAACCAATAAACGCCATTGATAAGGCCTGTCACCTTCATGATGTTGCTTATAAAAGCAGCAATCTGCAACACAGGCATCTAGCAGATGTGAAATTAATTCATGCGTTAAATGCTATTCCTGATAAATCCTTCAAAGAAAAATTGGCTTCATTTTTAATAAAATCGGCTATGAAAAGTAAATTGATGTTAGGTGCCGGTAATTAATAATATGGAATTAATTTATTATTCCCCAAGAGGATACTGGAGGGGTAAATCAGCAGTCCATAAACTCGCTAGCGCTGCAAAAGTGAAAAAAACCACTGCGGCTAATTGGTTATCCAAACAGGCACTATGGCAAATTTATCTACCACCGCCTAAACAAATTCAATTCTCGCATTTTGATGTGACCGCTCCTAATGAAGTTCATCAGGCTGATATATTATTTCTGCCACATGATCGTGGTTACAAATACGCGCTAACCGTAGTTGATATTGCAAGTCGATACAAAGAAGCAGAACCGTTAAAAACAAAATCAGCCACTGAAGTCGCTTCTGCATTTGAAAGGATTTATCGACGAGGTCCTCTGCACTGGCCAAATCTATTGCAGGTTGATCCTGGCAAGGAATTTCAGGGTGCAGTGTTATCTACAATGAAACATCATAATGTCACCATACGACGAGGGCATACTGCGCTACATCGCGATCAGGCCATTGTAGAACGATTTAATCGGACGATTGCTGAGCGGTTATTTGGATATCAATACGCAAAAGAATTCATCCAAGAAAAAAGATCCCGTGAATGGGTTAAAAGATTACCATCTGTGATTACTGCACTGAATAACGAGATTACTAGAACAATCAACATGAAACCTATCAACGCGATTAAAAAGAAGTCAATACCCGTACAACCACAAAAAGATTTCAAAGAACCAATTCTTCATAGTAATGTCACTGTTAGGTACTTATACGAACCAGGAGAGCTTGAAGGGGGTAGAAAAAGGGCTACTGATCCTATTTGGAGCGTCACTACGCATAAGATATCTAGTATAACACGATCTACGGGTAGACCTCCAGTCTATAAACTGGATTCAACTGCCCCTCAGCGGGGTTTTACTCGACAACAATTACAAGTGATTCCCGAGGATACTCAATTGCCACCGCATGGTCTTAACTAGCACCGTTGCGTCTATTGCACTCAAGACAAGTCAACATCACATTATTTCTGACATGACCGAGACTGTTATTTTTTCTGTCTACGGTGAATTGGCGAGGATCCTTATCCGAATACTGCCAACGCATTATACAATTGCAACTCGCGCAGTGATTATTCTGTTGTTTCTTCAGCGTAATTATTAATTCAGCATCAATATCAAATTCTCGTTGTTTTTTTTCGTCCTGTTGTTTGTAACCGGAGAGTTTTTTTATTAATGATGCTAACATCAATATCACTTATTGTTGTGTCATTATCATCGAAAACAACTCTTCGAAGTTGATTTATTTTTCGTACTCTGGATACTGCGAGATAGACTAAATTCGACCATTCGATGTGATTATCCACCATCCAAACAATTGTATCCGATATAGTCAATCCCTGTGAAGAGTGTATTGTTGCTGCGTATCCTAGCGTCCACGGGGATTTATTAGCACGCAATGCATCTTCAACGACATTGATATCAACCAGCACAATATCATTTAATACGAGAATTTGTTTTTCACTCTGTCCTGGAATATCAACTTCAATATTCTGTTTTCGTGTATCCGATGGCCTATAACAAAGGGGTACTGGAAGCGTTGCAAATTTTTCTTTATGCAATTCAAATAACTTCATCTGAAGTGTGTCCCTGACTATTTTTCTACTTGCAATTATCAAATCATTTGGTCTCCATGTTTCCCAGAAATCATTCATTGAAGTTTCTGAAATCACTTCACGCGCTATTTCGCATTGGATTCTATCCGGTTGTAATCTAATTAGCGATTTGAATTCTCGTAATCGTTCATCAATTGATCTATAATCAGTGGTGATTTCTTCATAGTAGTCTACAAAACCCCTTAGCCATTCATGTGGAGATGCACCGACAAATGGTGGTGGTTGGCCGTGATCACCGCACATGACGACTTTTGTGTTTTTGTTTAACAACCACTCAAGAAATGTTTGTAATACATCTAATGACACTGTGCATATTTCATCCCAAATGATGATTTCAGGAATGAATTTATCACCCATACGCTCAGGAGTCCATTTGTCACCCTTCCATCGAAAGAAACTATGGTAAGTACAGGCATTTACCCCTCGCTGTATCATCTCTCTGGCGAGTCTGTGAGTCGGTGTTAGCACAATCATGGTTGACCGACCAAATAATTCAATTGCACGAGTTGTCTTTCCTGACCCACCACAACCGTTTAAATAAACTGTTTTATATCTACAGATTGGATCAGATACCGGTGGTGCATTAGAAAATTCTGATTGATTTTCAATACGGTTACAACAAAGATATTTATCATCCATGGCAACGTCTGCGGATTCACAATACTCATGTAGCATCTCCTTTTTAAATCGCCAACGCCCCCAATTTTCTTCGTGATCTGTGAATTTAGCTACATCTGATTTGTATTTATTGTGTATATACATCGAATCAGTGGCTACTCTAACCGCGGTATTAGGAAATCTATTTATCATCGAAAATAGATTAATAGAAGCATAGGCTAGCATTGAACTTCTCAAATGTGTATACTGGGAATTATATCCATCACAGTAGGTAGCAACCGTACCCATTTTCTCACCATTGGATAGAAAAGCATCCTTACGGGATACAAGTTTTCCCTGTTTCATTAAATCCGCTACAATAAAATCGTATTCAGCGATATCTATGATCAACCGCGAGGAGTATTTTGCGTTGTCGTACCGTCCACCTTGAGTGAATTTACCGATTATTCTTCGTCCAAAATCTTTTGCTTGTTCTTTTTTAATTTCAAATAACTTCTTAGACCAATTTATGATTTCTTCTTCATTGAAATCAGGGAATTGTTTTCGTAGTTCGTTGATTATACGATCTAGATCGGGTTGTGGTAGCCAAACTTCTTTCTGTGCTCGATAGCATATAATAGCCTCGGAAACAATCAACGATATTAGCATACCACAATCAATCATATATCTCAATAGCACTATTGGCATCCAGGCCTTTTCAGATAGGTGTCTACCGAGCCAAACATAACTACACGGATGTAACCCTGTAGCTAATTCAAATGATATCACACGAGCGAATCCGGTTAAATCAAAATCAGGTAATGGTCCATTAATCGCAACACGAGTCATTTCATGCGTGGGGTGTCCAAATCGTTTGAAGTACTCAGCGCATTCCCCATATCCGAGAAAACTTCCGGGGTAACACGCGGATATATCAATTGAAATCATGCCATCACGTGAGTATTTCGTATTCCACAGTCCTCCATGGGAATATTCGACGCAACTCAATTTAACATCTTCGAGAAAATCACTTCGTGTTGGACGCCATGAGTTTTTTTCTCTTGCGAAGTGAGCTACCACTGATGGAATAGTAAAACTATCCGTGAGTAGTTTTTCATGGAAACTTTCCGGTGAAAAATCACTAGCGATTTTTCTCATTCTATTATCTAATTCTTCAACGCGATATAATTCACCATTTGGTTTTACAAATTGATCGAATCCTATTTCGGGATCTTCATCACTTCTAAGTAACCACACTGACACAGGATCATCCTTACACAACGCATTAATAGCATCGAATAATCTCTCTTCATAGAAAACATCCCCGGAAAATTCCGGGGGGATATATTTCACGGTTCGTTCTCGTGGAAATACTGTTACCGCAGGTGTCCACGCGTGTTTGTTATGATCAATAATCTGTATTGGTGCTCCATTTTTGTTATATTTCGGTTCGTATAAAACCTCTCCGGTTATCGTCATAACTGTTATTGGAAATCTTAATGATGTTTCTAACTTAGCTATATCAGAAATCTTTGCACCATGCTGTTTCACTGTCAGTTCCCATTCGGTTATTTTCCTACGTCGCAGATCAGTTAGTTTATTTCCTCGGGATGCATTTGTGAAGTGCTCCATTACCCGTGTTGCTACACAATTAAGCCCTGACGAATATTTCATAGGAGCTAGTTTTGCGATATCGGGTTTATCATTTAACGGATATATCCCATAAACCATTGCTGTTACGGGATAAGATCTTTCGTAGTATGGTTTGTCAATGCCGGTTAGAATCCCTGGTTTGGAATCTCTACTCACAATGACAGCTTTTTTATTCTTGAGGATTGGTTCAAATTTATCCCTAATAATCCATTTGCCATCGACTTCAATAATGAATTTGATTCGGAAAAAATACCGTTTTTCCCCAACACGTGAAATTATCACTGCTGCTTTTTCATCATTCATGGTAGCGTCAACAACACCATCAATTCGAAATGTTGACCAACAATAGGATGCTCCATCACGCTTGAATTCATTAAAACAGTCTCTGATTTTACTAATCATGGCTTTATCAAGAATTGTATTCTTTGGTGTATTAGAAGCTATATCGAAATTGAATTGAGCATCTTTCCAGGGGTAATCTCTCTTGGACGTTTTTTTTGGTTTATCGAGATTAAATTTGTTACGTTTTTTGGGTCTATCGAGATTAAATTTAGGATTGATTTTCAATAATCTCTTAAACTCTTTCATGTTTCCGTCTCTTGGACGTTTGTTACGTTTTTTGGGTCTATCGAGATTAAATTTAGGATTGATTTTCAATAATCTCTTAAACTCTTTCATGTTTCCGTCTCTTGGACGTTTGTTACGTTTTTTGGGTCTATCGAGATTAAATTTAGGATTGATTTTCAATAATCTCTTAAACTCTTTCATGTTTCCGTCTCTTGGACGTTTGTTACGTTTTTTGGGTCTATCGAGATTAAATTTAGGATTGATTTTCAATAATCTCTTAAACTCCTTATCAGCATTGAATTCAGCATTTTTCGAAGTCAATCTCTTGAACTCTTTCATGCTATACTAAAAACAAGTGTCTAAATGAAAGATTTATGTATAATGAATCCCTGCAAATGGATCAGTCATTGAATTAGACAAATAGTATAGTATACGAATGACCCAAGAATTCAGACAGCACCCTGTGAGTACAAATTATGAAGCATCCAGTGATGGTGTTGTAAGAAACCGTAGACTGAAGAACCCAGTTGGGTGGGATAATGGTATGGGGTATTTGTTCTTTACTGTTGGAAAGAAGAAATATTACAATCATCGTTTCGTGTATGAATGTTTCCATGGATTGATCAAAGATGGTTTTGTTATTGATCATATTGATTCTAATCCGAAGAACAATTCCTTATCAAATCTTCAAGCAATCACACATAGTGAGAATACCAAACGAGGGGGGACTGGGAAATACTCGAAAAAAGCGAGACCTGTGAAATCTTTGAATACAATAACTAACGAAGAAAAAGTATTTAAATCAATATATGAAGCCGGCAAGTATTTCAATATTTGTAGACCCTCAGTACGATATGTTGCAGAGGGGGTTTGTCGATCGGCTATTTCAAAGGGGACGGGACAGAAAATTCGATTTAGTTATGTCTAATACGTCATATTTTTCATTTAGAAATATATCATTATTATAGAATAATGAATTCTGAAAACATGAATAGCATTTTATCCGAGATTTCAAAATTGAAAAGTTGGGATATTGAACTATCAGATGGGTTAAATTCTGATCAAATCATGTCTGATTTTCAGGATATAGAATACGGAGTTAACAACAATAAATACATGCTGCCAAAGAAATATGCACTCATCAAAAGAATTCAGAATTCTATTAAGGACTCTCTCGCATTTTCCAGTGACGTAAGTGTGTTCGCTCCGTTGTATACCATCGTAGAACGAATACGAAAAGAATTGGGGTACGAATACGAATTGAAAAAAGAAGTCAACTCTAAAGTTAGACACCTACGGGCGTTAATTCAAGAAAATGAACAATTTTGATTGACCGACCATTTATCATTATTTGATTGTGACCGTCCCTCATAGAGATTTTAATTTTTTTTAGCATTTTTTGATTGATAATGTCAGAAACAGTGAATAAAAAATTGATGGCTTTTTCGGATTGATCAAAAATAGAATGAGGGAAGTGTGATATTAATTATTTTTATATACAATTTCCACACTTCCCTCATCACTGATAGAGCCGTTATAGGATGAAATAACACTTCCATGACCATCCGATGGTGTTATGTCGGGATTAAAAAAATTGTTTTACAATTGAAAAATTGTTTCTGATTTCAAATAATGGTCAATGAAGCATTAACAACCCGATTGGCTCGTGAACGACTGGATGCAATTAAGAGATTTGTACCAATTCGTGACTCTGTACGGAATAAACTACAACAACGACAGAGTTTTCAGACTGATTTTGCTTTGGGATCTGAAGAATTGTTTAAACCGGTAACCACAGCAACGAAACAGATAGTGTCAACAATCTCTGAAGAAGGAAAAAAACAAGAAGAGTCTTTTCTTCCTGTGTTAGAAAAAATAGCAAAAAGAACTAAACAAACAAAAAAATCATTGAAAACACTTCCTCAGGATATATCAACCGCTTCAGAACAACAACGAGAACTTCAAGAAGATATCTCCCTACCCGAATTTCAAGAAAAAGGGGAGGATACTACTAGTGGACGAGTTGCATTCAATGAAAAACTTCTTCCCGGTAAATTAGATGAATTGAGAAATAAAAAATTTGATTCTATGGAAGAATTAGCCGAATTTGTCACTAGGAGTTTTCATCAGAGAAGAAAATATATCCACGGTGATTATAATCTCCCTCCTAAAAAAGATTGGTATAAGGGGTTATATCGTATACTATCAGGTTCCTCTCAAGCAAAAGGAGATGATAAAACATTTCAGGAATATATGGCAGCAATAAAAAAAGCTGAATCATCTATAGGGGGGGAGCAATCGGATACCGGATTTCTTAGACTACCAGAACAATCAAAATTTATTGATATAACACAATCCCCCCAACAGATGAAAATAACGAGAGAAGCTGATCATGAAAAAGGTGCAACCGGTATCACTGATAAAACCAAAGGATTTTCAAAAACAGGCAGTGGTTTAGTTGAAAACTCTTCGAGGGAAAATCCTTGGATTTCATGTCCTGGTAGTGTTCTCAGTGATATATCACGATTAGAAGTTCTTGTAGGAGGATTCCGAGCTGGAAATAACTCACCGGAAATAATTAATGAAGCAGCTGATATCTGTAGACGATTATTTCAGGGTGGTATCATAGATATCAGCACATATCGAGATTTCATTGGCGAGTTAGTGGAGGATTATCACAGTGATTAATCACCGAGAGTGAATAAAAACGCTAGCGTTTCCAATTGAAAAATTGTTTCTGATTTCAAATAATGATCATACACTACAATCATGATAAACCAACCCCCGTCTACGTAGTTAATTCACGGTTTCCGGTTTATAGAGCATACTACGGAGATGGTTTAGGCAATACCATTGCAGGGTTATTTGCGAGAATGGCTCCAAAAGTGATGCCGTTGGCTAAGCAATTAGGAATGAAAGCAATTGATGTTATTCGTGATAAGGGTATTGGTGCTGTTGGAGATCTTGCCGGAAAAGCGTTTTCAACTGCGAAGAATAAATTAACATCATTAGTGAAATCACGGATGAAATCCAAAGGATTTTCAAAACCGTTACCGTCTACAGCGGAAATGCCTGCAAGTGTTAGTAGAATTATAAATAACGCAGTAGATGAAAAATTAGCGTCGATGGTGACTCCCTTGATAAATCAAGGGGACCAAAATAACATGATAGCAAACATGATAGCGGGAAGTGGTTTTAAAAAAACACGACGATGAAATGGGAAATCGCGATTTAGACTCTGATAAATAGAATAAAATGTTCAAAAGGTCACCTGATCCAGCATTTGATATGGATGCCCCAGTGCGTAAAGATGATTCTGTACGCGATTTTCAATTTTATTCTTATCACGCAGTACAACCAGATCTCCGATCGCGAATTGAACTTCAAGTTCATGATACCAGTAAATACTTCCTACCGTGTGAGGCATTTATTGAAGTAGAAGGAGAACTTGTAACAAATGTTGCAGCTGATACCCCATATGACAATAACGCAAATGTCCGAGTTGGTTTTGTTAATAACGGCATAATGGCGTTATTTGAAAGCGCTAGATATCTCATTGATGGAAAAGAAATTGAATCCATTGACCGTGAAGTTGATGTGGCCACAACAATCATAGGGTTAGCGAGATATTCTGATGATTATTCAAGATCAGCGGGTCCGTCTATGATGTTTGCAAAGGATACCTCTGATAACGCTGATCACATTCAATTCATTAAAGTGTTAACAGCAAGAGATAATGCAGAAGCCGATCAACAGGAAGCAGCTAATCCAGAACGTCGAACTAGACCCGGAGCTGCGTTTGATATTCTCGGAGGCGTTAATGGTAATCTCAATTTAGGATTTGCAACACGTGTAGCAACGTTGCATGGGCAGCGTCGACGATTTTCATGTGCGATTCCACTGCATCATATATTTGGATTCTGTAGAAACGTCCGAAAAGTTATTTATGGAGCTAAACACACAGTAGCGCTTGTACGAAAGGGTACTGATGATGATGCAATCTGGCGTAATGCTGGGGTTGCTCCCGGTAAAGTCATTTTAACAAAACTATCATTGTGGATGCCAGTGTTAACTCCATCAATCACCGAAGAACAACGACTACTATCATTTATGGACCAAGGAGGAAAGTCGTTGTTAAGTTGGTTATCAGTGACCACGGATATTAAACAAGACAGTGTTGATGGTACATTCACATGGCACCTGGCATCAAAACAAGGTGTTTCAGCTCCACGTCATATATTCGTAGCGTTACAGAATAATGCGCGAGTTGGTAATCAAGAACGACGCCATATGATATTTGATCAGTTAGGTGTTAATGAAGTCTCGCTGAGAATAAACGGACAGCAGGAACCATCCGAGGATATACAACTTGATTACGGTCAGAATCATATTGCACGCGTGTATCATAACCTATTGTCGTTTATGGCACGTGATCTAAATGTGGATACTGGTTTGCAAATATCACAATTAGATTTTAAAAGCCTCTATCCGATTTATTACTTTTCGCTGGAACATCTTGATTTAACAAGACAATCTGTCGTTGATATACACTTTAGAGCCCGTGTAACCCGTCCGACTGGTCCACCAGTTGGTGGGGTACCTCCTATCCTTATCCCGAATTATAGAGCGGTTGCTGTCATTCTCAGCGACAAATCAATGCTACTTGAAGGTGTTGGTGGAAGAATGAGAGTGGTAGATGCCCCAGTAGAAAATCTTTGATTTTCAAAAACATGTAATTGAAATTGTAAACGATTTAGAATCAATCTATTATGTATATGTCATATAGTGTTATTAGTGTTGCGTTAACTCCTGGTCAAATCAAAAAATTGCAATCAGAATCGGCTAAGCGATGTGGAACCACAATCACGTTGAAACCCAACCAAATGACTGGTGGTGCAAATAAATTATCACTGACAACTCGTCAGGTGAAACATTTCAATGATGCACTTGCAGCCAAAAAAGGTGTTCAGATTACTCTCTCTGCGGCTGCTATCAAAAATATGATTAAAACAGGCGGTATATTTCCGTTGTTAGCTGCGATTCCAGCATTGATTGCAGCAGCAGCCCCAGCGGTGGCTAAAGCAGCGGCGTTAGGAGCCGTTGGTACTGCAGCAGGAATGGCACTAAAGAAAGCAACTGGGAAAGGATATAAAAAAAAGGGACGATCCGTTCACGGATTGGGTCTAAGACTACCAGGAACCCCGTATTCGTGGTACAGCGGAAAGGGTCTAAGACTACCAGGAACGATTTATTAATTCAGAAATCTTCGATGGTTCCCATGTCCAATTTTGATTTAATGGATGCTGCTAAAAAACTAGCGATTAAAAATTTTAGAGGTGTCTTTATGAAAGATCAATTACCACATCAACCAAACAGCGTTGAAACCGGAATCATTAATTTAGATAACAGCACCGGACCCGGAACTCACTGGGTTGCATACGCTATTGATCCACGTGGGATTGTCTATTTTGATTCATATGGATTAGCCCCACCAAAAGAGTTTTTGCGTTATATAAAAACCCTTCCAATGAAGACTTGGTATTCTACGCTACCAACACAACAAATGAATGACCCACCAATATGTGGCAGCGAAGTATTAAATGTCCTTAACGCTATTTCTAACTCCTTGAGTAACCCAAGCGGAAAACCACCACATGTTGTCGTTAATGAATACACTAGTAATCGCTGGAAATCGAAACGATTTTAAAGAGAGAAAGAGTTTTACAATAACATGATTGATATTTGGGGGAGATCATTGAAACCCAAACCCGATGGCACTGCACCCCCTGATTCTCTCAAGGATATAAAAAAAACAATCAAAGATGAAATCGCTGAGACGTTGAACTTAACAAGTGTTGACCCGAACGAAATAGTTGTATTTCAAGACAAACAGGGTAAATTGAAAACCAGTAATATTTCTCTGGATGATATTTTGGTTAAACAACAAAACGCAATCGAGAACACCGTTGCGTTATTTTCCGATCAGGGTAAACTCAAACCGGGTGTAATCGTTTCGACGATTACAGATCGATTAAAAACTATCAACGATGAGTTAAACAATTCTCTGTTTGTACTAACAACACTTGAATCTAAAATTGAAGAAAACGGAAAACAGTTTTCAGTTTTTCGTAGAAATATCATTGATAAATTTATTGGAACCCAGTTGGATAAAATAGAAATAAAGCTCCCTGATATTAAAAAATCCATCGATGAGACGAAAAACTTCATCGAAGCCGTCAAAGGCGATTTTTCGAGGATGATAACAATCATTGAAAAAACAAAAATTCCTCATGAGAAAACCAACAACGTAGTATATACAATCCAACACGGATCATTTGAGTGGACACCTACAAACAACACATTAGATATCACTGCAACCGTTAAGGGTATTTATCGATTAACACTAGTGACACCATTGAGTCAATTTAATATTTCATCGTCCAATTCATCCGGGGTCAATAATACGATTTCAACGATCATCGACAAGAATACAACTGAAAAGTTCACAATCACATATGCTGATAAAAGTTTGGTTAGAGTCTCAACAACGTGGTATGTGGAATTCGTAGCGGATTTAAGTAAATCGTAATTGAAAGGATTTCACAATTGAAAACGCTAGCTTTTTTAAAATAACAATGATTTCATCAACGCAATGTCGCTATGATCAGGTCAGAGAATTTCAGACTAGACTCAAAACCCTCGCCGAGGAGTATCAAATAAAAATAAAAAAATACCGACGAGGAATCACCGCAATTGATGATATTATGTACTCGGTGTCAAGCATTCTCACTGGCGCCGGAATAATACTTGCATCGGTTACAATGATTGCCCCGGTCGTAGTTCCAATTTGCATTTCTGCGGTGGCTACAATCGGGGGTATATCAACCGGGATAGCAAAAAGGATATCATCATGCAGCCAACGCAAACTGCAGAATTACTTACTTCAATTTCATATTGCATCAACCGCATATTCGCAGTTATCATTGATGATAGCGTCGTCACTCGATAATACAATTATATCAGATAGTGAATTCTCAGAGATGGTCAGTAGTTTTGATTCCGCGATATCGAAATTAGAGCAACAACATGAGTATAATAACAATGACAACATCGATGGAATTAGAAAACACGAACCCAAAAAACAAAATGATCTCAATAATATCAACATTACCAGATTGTGAGTTCTCAGTGATGGTCAATATTTATGATTCCTCGATACCAAAATTAGAAATACAACATGAGTATAATAACAATGACGACACCGCAGGAATTACTTCAACGAATAGTGGAGAACACGAACCCAGTACAAACAAGCATGATATCAATAACATCAACGAATCCAGAATTCAGTGTGAATTTCCCCTCTCCGGTTCCAGTGAAGGAGATAGCGCTAGCAAAACTACGAGTGTATCACAGTTGGCCTAATATCAGATCAAAATCATTTGGTGGTCAACAACCGAATAATTCACTGGTGTTTGCAAATAAGAATAAACCCGACGGAACCCCAGACTGGAACGTCGTTTCGATACCAACAGGGTCATACCAAATCGAACAAATCAATGATGAATTCGCGCGTAGAATAAAATCGATTACTGGAGTAGAGTCAAAAATCGCTATAACAGTTCATGAGCCGACGCTATCATCCGCAATTGAGATAAACTCAGAAGGATACGTCGTAGATATCTATCAGAGTTCTATTAGAACCGTATTAGGATGGCCTGAATTACCACCAGGGGGGGAAACCGTTGATTTACCAGAACCACAAAAAACTGATTATGTCACAGACAGAATAAAACCTGATAATCCAATAAAGAGTTATAAAGATCACATAATCATTAGAGATTTTGTTAAGATCCTTTACACGTTTGGGGAAAAATTTCTTGTTACTGACGATTTTAAAATCGATGAAAATTTCACAGCAATGAATAATGATTTTTCGCTGTTGTTAATATCTCTTAAATCCGGCTCTCTCACCCGAGATGAATTTATCAGCGTCGTAGAAACATGCAACAAAATCATCAATGATATGGAAACATTTAACCAAAAAATTATTCAGGATATATTAGATGATGATAATCCCCTATCGAGAAAAGAATTTGCACTGATCTATAAAATCCGCGTTGAAGATATCCCCACATTCAAACTACCGAAATACAACGTACCGGAACTAAAAAAACTTCTCAATGATGCCATCGAAATTGGTTTCAAAATAATTCATGATACGTGGAAAAAAACAGCATCACCGGAAATAAAAATCCTCAAACACAATAATGACCCAGACGGTGGCGGTAGGCATATCGCTCCGTTCAACGTGAATATTTCATCGGTGATTGCGCTCAATTTAGTATGTGATGTTATCGAAGGAAGCTATCAAATTAATCTCGAACGATCAAATCAAGCTCAGCAAGGATATATTCTTTATTCGTTTGCACCAACAGCTCCTCCAGGATTTTTAATTATTGAAAACCCAATTAATCCTGTCTACATGCGATGCCATAATGATTCATTAACAAGAATTAATTTCAAACTCACAGACCAATCTAATAATCTAATTGATCTACAAGAGGAGGTGTTAGCGATTAGTTTGTTTGTGAAATCCTAAATTGCTTTGCAATTTCAAAGGATTTTCGTCCTAAGGACTTTCATCATAAAGACTGGATCAAATCATTTATTATTTTTTGTTAACCCATAGCAGCAGAGAGGGTGGATGACAACAAGTTGCGACCAAAATTAATTAAAAAATCGTAAAAATCTTCGTTTTCATTTTTTTAGTTAAAATGAGATTTCGTAGATTTCAACGAAATCCTACGGATCGTTTTAAGGATTCAATCAATTTTTTTTGTCTGAAAACGTTGTAGGGTTCGCCCTCTTTTTGGTTGAAATGAGATTATAGGACGGCTCGTTTTAGGATTTCAATCAAATTTTGTCTGAAAACGTTGTAGGATTCACCCTCTCTGCTGCTCGCCTTGGTTACGTCAAAACAATCGCGGTGTGAATTTGTAATAGTTCAAACAGACGAGCAACGTGAAGCAAGATTGGAAACCGTTCGAGTTCGCACTGCTCAAGCCCGATCACTTTCACAAACACTTTCTTTCTTTCAGTGGCATTGTAACGCATGCCAGGATTAAAATACAAACACTTTCTTTCTTTCAGTGGCATTGCAACGCATGCCGGGTACTTGAGTGAAGATGCTTATCTTAAGAGAAACTAAGTAGGTAAACTTAGGTGTATATAATAATAATAATAATAATAATAATAATAATAATAATAATAATAATAATAATAATAATAATATTAGAGGGACCGAATTTACAAGCCTGTTTAACAACTATTGATCGTTGTGTGTAAATATATCTGGTAGAAGAAAAGATCAAAGTTAGTGATAATATGCACGTTCCATACCGGAAACGTGTTGTGAATATTTTAAGGACTGAAATCTACTTATATTTTTTAAAGATAGATTATACTTGTTTTTAATGTCACCATCTCATGGTTGCAAAAAGTAAACAATAATTAATAATTTATAAAAATCTATGTTATCCTGACTCAGATAAGAAGAAAGAAGAACGGGTTAGTGAACAGGTAAACAATAAGGTGAAAAGGAATAGAAGACATAAATACGTCCCTGTACTATGTGTGTGTGTGTGTGTGTGTGTGTGTGTGTGTGTGTGTGTGTGTGTGTGTGATTATGATTTTTAACGTAGCTTTACAAGATTGGAGTCATATCACTAACATGTCTGCAGTGAGGCCGTTTATGGTGACATCTAGCACTGGGGCATCATGCAGCAGACGCGTAGCATGATGTCCCACCCAGTTACATTATCCAGAATCCAGGCCAACCAGTCCTAACACTAACCTCTTAATGATGAGCCCCACTGAGGCTGCTGTTTTTGTAAGTCTTCGGTATGACTCGGACAGGGATAGAACCCACGACAGCGGACGTTCTAACCACTAGACCACCGGAGCGGTCATAAAGGCATCTCTAAATATGGAACTAGAGCTTTGAATAAAACATATAAATAGCATATTTATTTCCTATATGGCATACGAAAGCAGTGACATCGACACTGAAGCGATGCAAGTGGCATCACCACTGTGACAATATAATGTTTCACCAACTGCCACATTTTAATATTTTATTATTGAATGAGAGATAAACTTGTCTTTAAGTTAATACTACATCAATATGACCTTCAAATGTCTAATATTGCCATGGAATACAAATCCTCTTAGACTTAATCAGTAAAAATATACATGCTTGCCTCTTTTCTACCTCTTCGACCACTTCTCAGCAGTTCTCACACTTTTTAATTACTATGAAATAGGTGTTCCATAGCTAGTGTCAAGCTTATACGTGTGAACGTTTGACAATGTTGAATATATATATATATATATATATATATATATATATATATATATATATATATATATATATATATATATATATATATATATATATATATATATATATATATATATAATGAAATGGATATATAGAAAAATGCATGTATTTACAATTTTTTTGTATTCATTGTTATCGATGGGTGGAAATTTGTACATATCTGACACAGATCATCTCATTACTCGAATGTATAGTTATGCGCCTACTTTTCTAATGAACCGTATGTTCATTCAAAAGAGTCTACCGTTCTTTCTCGCACAAAAATGCGACCTCTGCAGAAACAACTTAACATACAATATGGAGTTGCAATACTGAAATCCAACTAGCTTTTCTACAAATTAAATCTTGTTACATAGGCCTCTAATAATAATAATAACAACGAGGACTTTGTAAAACGATTAATCTTTACAAGCTTTAAGCGCTTTACAATATCTAGAATGATATGAATACATAAAAAAGTGCTTGAAATTGGAAAACAAAATAAATGCTGAAAATATTTAAGGTAGGAAACATTAGGTCTTTATGTTTGTTCTTACAGTGGATAAAGGTGAGTTTTATGCATCACCAATCGCATCACAATATACGGGATCTTCAATAAAATTCGTCAAGATGTTGTTTACATTTTTTGCAGGAAAGCAAAAATACAGAAACACACAAAGAAATTATTATGTTTTATTTCTGAGAATATTATGTTAGATTCATAAGAACTAATTCGACAGTAGTTTAATGCCAAACGTTATTAACATTGCTAAAGTCAGCATGGATACTGCTTCAGTTGATTGTCCTCTGGCACTTATTCCATTTGTATGTGCATCGAATATGTTACACAAGTCATCTTTACACACAGTGGTGCAGGTATCGCTTTCACAACGTGAACAGCTTTCGCTACAGCCGCTATCATCTAATCCACAAGACCGTCTAACGGATTTCACATCCCGCTTACCTGAAAAAGGAAAGAATATATATATATATATATATATATATATATATATATATATATATATATATATATATATATATATATATATATATATTTATAGTTGTTGTTTGTATGCATACATATATATGTATATATGTTGTTGCATACATACGTATGTATGTATGTATGTATGTATGTATGTATGTATGTATGTATGTATGTATGTATGTATGTATGTATGTATCACGCACATCAGATGATTATGTACATTTATTTATGTTGCTGTTTTTCTGAGATATATACATTTCTTGGCTGGATGTTTCCAAAGGAAAAAGATTTCAAA
This sequence comes from Unio pictorum, assembly GCA_030141615.1. Classification (NCBI taxonomy): domain Eukaryota; kingdom Metazoa; phylum Mollusca; class Bivalvia; order Unionida; family Unionidae; genus Unio; species Unio pictorum. Next base: position 6,267,047 of record JARLTB010000047.1, on the reverse strand, counting down.
TAGTTTCAAATCTTACAAGGAAAATTCTGAGCTATTTTACATCTCCAGCTCCAAAAGGTCTTTTGATTTTGTTGTATTAATGTTTATCAAGATCCAATAGTTTTATATCAGACCCATTTTCTTAAAAAATCTCCATATAAATGCATTGAAGTCAGCATTGAAACCAGCATTTAGTTGAGGATATCTACTTTAGTAAGTTACTTAATTATTATATCTTGTAATTATGTATTAAGTTTACCTTCAGAATGAGTCGTTGTTACATAGCATGTCCTCGCAGACGATGGACAGTCTTCTTGATTGGCCGGATTCTTTAAGCAGCTAGAATCACCATTTCCGGAAAGAACGTCATAATTACAGCGATAGCACCTGATTGCAGACACTCCTGAAGGACAAGTAAACCTTATGCGTGGGATTTTGACAGACTGTATACGTGTTTCATTGAATATTAATTATTTTCATTGATAGCGCCCACTGCGGTAGAGTACTAATGAATAAGGGATATTACAAATCTTAGTAAGTTTTGTTTCGACATATATAATTGTAAATGTTGGTGCGACCACTGTTTTCCAACACGCATGCCACAGTGAAGATATAAACATATTATCTTGCCTGGATTCGGGTCAATGTGACGTAAATAAACGAAAAAATTAAACTTTAAAAAACCGATGATAAATGTTTAGTTGGAAGGCATTATTTAAACAGAACGATAACGAGAACTACATATTTATATTTACCGGTTATTCTACATTTTGTTACGGCTCTAGGTCTTAAAATATGGAACTGAAAGGTAGTGAAAGAAATAATGTTAGTTCTATCGACACAGTTTATTTCCCTAAACTACAAAGTGGTTAGGTCTGGAGTGGCCGAGTGGTCTAAAGCGCTCTCCGTAACAGATCACTGCCATCTCACTTCTGTCTGCGTGGATTCGAATCTCAGATTCGGCCACGTGGATATGTGAGAACGCTTTCCAGTAGCTTCTCGTGGGTCAGTGGTTCTTTTTAGGGTTTTCTCTCGCTTTTTATGCATCATTTATGTCATGTATTGCCTATCGTGTGCTGCAAAATGGCGTTAAACCCTACAACAACAACAACAACGAAATGAAAATTTTAGAAATACGTAAATACTCTCCCCTAGCATGTCCCAAAGTATATAATTTTCTGAGTGAATTCCAATAATCCTGAATATCCTGATATACAACATTGACGTACTCCAGAATGTCTTTGAATAATATCGATTAATCACAAATTATTGAATAGGTGCCAGAACCTCAAAAAGATGAATATACTTATATCATAACATAACTATCCACTCTTTTCATAGATTTCCAAAGACTGATTTGAAACAGGGATGAAAACATTGTTTATCAAACAGACACAAACACATACACACACACACACACACACACATATATATTTATATATATATATATATATATATATATATATATATATATATATATATATATATATATATATATATATATATATACAAACGTCTGACAACAACAGTACTGCAGGGCAGTGTCCAAGGTTGTAGAATGAGAGGTAGACAGAGAAAAAAATGGAGTTACAATATCACAGAATGGCCCAGGAAATTGTTTGCGGAGACAAAGGGATTGGCACCTGATCGAGACATGTGTGTGTGTGTGTGTGTGTGTGTGTGTGTGTGTGTGTGTGTGTGTGTGTGTATTGATACGTCTCTTCGAGTACGACGCAATAGATTGTCCGATAAAACTAATGAAAAACTGTCTTAACTCTTATATAGGGTTAGTCATTGAACTTAAATTTAGTAAACCTCTTGTTTACATTCGCTTTTTCGATACCATTCATAAATATATTGAAAAGTAAAACATTTGTATTAAGCTCACATGCTGCAATCACACATGCACTTCCACGAGTCAAGCAAGGCTGCAAGCGGCAGTATCCCTTATAAATCTAAACGCTTTGTTGAAACTTCCATATCAATTCACTCTTGAATGTAGCACCGATTTGCAACTTACTACACCAAGTTTGAACCGACAATTGCTCCTTAAAGCGTCTGTGTTTACCTTATACCTTGTCTTTCTTCTAGTTTCTTGTTGATCATCCTCCTGTTTGATATCAATTCACTCTTGAATGTAGCACCGATTTGCAACTTACTACACCAAGTTTGAACCGACAATTGCTCCTTAAAGCGTCTGTTTTCTTTATACCTTTTTTTTCTTCTAGTTTCTTGTTGATCAGCCCCCTGTTTGATGTTGCTAACTCAATGCTAAAGTATGACCAAGACACACTTCATTCTAGCTATGAAATAATTTAGCTACCTTGTCATGCAAATCTAGAACTCTATATATATATATTATATATATATATATATATATATATATATATATATATATATATATATATATATATATATATATATATATATATATATATATATAGTTATATTGTTTGCATCTTAAACGTTGACGCGCGTATCAAGTCAATGTTTTCATTTTAAAATGTTTTTTTTTTATATAGTTTAACTCTATTAAAGCTCACAAGTACAACATTGTGAATTAATAGGTGTTGAAACGTACCTCACAAATACACGGTATACACTGGAATCTTAACCTTAAAAAATAGACATTTCCTATGAACTAGAAAACATTACATGCATCCATTCACTCGATCAGGAGAACTTGCAGTTTATTCAATACCAAATTCGATTTCACAGGAAGCATCCCAAGTGTAAGTTGGCAAGTACCCGATACATACGAGATTGTAATGTTAATAAACAACGTATGGAAAGCGTCTTTATATTTTCATGAAGTACAGTTGACTACCGCTCTGGTTTTTTTTTTCTTCTTCTTTATGAAACTTCGGTTATATTTAAAGCCACATAACATTTGTGTACGTAATCAGACAACAATTCAAAGAAATTTCACGCTTGACAACGGTAGATCAATGATGATTCATAATACAAGGCCCGTCCGTAAAAGTCACGTGTACAACAGTCTCCGAATGTAACGAGGTCGCACATACCTTATAAGGAATATTTTCTTACGTAAGTGTTAACCTAGTTGCATCGCTAACCATTAATTGTAATCAAGTCGAATTTCTAATATATAACAAAGATTATCATACTGAATATTAATGAGGTATAACATGAACTTTGTCAGGAAATATATACCGTAAACAGGGGGCTGTGTGTGTGTGTGTGTGTGTGTGTGTGTGTGTGTGTGTGTGTGTGTGTGTGAGAGAGAGAGAGAGAGAGAGAGAGAGAGAGAGAGAGAGAGAGAGAAAGAGAGAGAGAGAGAGACTTCTATATGAAAAAGTTATTTTTAAATAGTTTTAGATCAAATTATTGTTATATTTCTTCTGTCAAAACGTGTGGGAGAGAGAGAGTAAGACTTATATATGAAAAAATTATTTTTAAGAAGTTTTAAATCAAAGTATTGTTATATTTCTTCTGTCAAAACGTGTGTGTGTGTGTGTGTGTGTGTGTGAGAGAGAGAGAGAGAGAGAGAGAGAGAGAGAGAGAGAGAGAAAGAGTAAGACTTCTATATGAAAAAATTATTTTTAAATAATTTTAGATCAATATATTGCTATATTTCTTCTGTCAAAACGTTTAAAAATCTTTCGAAACATCACACTCATCCGAGTACACTTATTCGTTTCATGAAATAAGCCCCAAGCAAGGACCACCGAATCGCGAAATTCTTCAAATCAATCAAACTGGTACGCAATAGTATAATTTGCTATTGAAATCTGCCAATTGAATATATTTTAGTGAGGGCATAATTATCTAGGTGACCAGAACAGGAATACATTTCGAGAAAAAACAATTTTCAGTCTTGAAAAGGAAGTAATTTAGTGGGTTTTTTTTGTCAGCGTTTAAACCACTTGACATGGAGCACGTCTGTTTCAGTCCCATAGCAACATGTTAACAACAAGCACACATTACCATATATGGCTTCTATTTACTCATAGAGCAATGAAACAATCCTCCTTGTAGCTGATATCCCACAGAAGCACACAATCGATACTTTCATTATTGCTGATTACAAAAATATCTTCCTTATTTCGAGGACTACATGACAACATAGTCAGTTTTTCTTAAAAATTACTTTTGTTGTTGGTGACATTCCTGTTCTTATCGGCATTACAGATGAACCAAATACTTGTTTGCTATAAACAAATGCCACAATGCAGACACCATAGCGATATGACTGGCAAATTATCAAAGCCCCGTCAAAACTCCGAATCACGCTCACACACACACACACACACACACACAAAGTGAAGACACTGACTGGAAATATACGAATTCAACGTTCATCTTTAACATTGTAGCTTATTTATGCCTACATGTTGTATTTCGCTGATTTATCAAATTGCAGAACTGGCATCATATGGTTACCTGATGGCCGATATAGCCTTTTTATCATAATAATATCGTCAAAGGAAAGATTAATCGCAGATAAATTATACATGTTAAAACATTTCAAAGTATCTTACCTTTATATTCAACTACACAATGTAGAATCGTCCAGAGAAACAAGCAAAGTGGTCCCAACATTATGTTTCTTTTGTGTCAACTGTTGTCCTAGGGTGGATTTATGGTTTATATGCCAGACAGAATATTACGTGTGCTTATTAATAGCTACATACCTTGAGAGAGAGAGAGAGAGAGAGAGATATACGTCAATGATTATATATATATAGATATGGTGCAGTATGAATTTTAATTATAGGTATTAGTCAACCGCGTACTTAACTAAAATTATCTATATTGAGATTTCCATCCTAAAGGTCTTTTACCAAGTGGCTCATTTTTCTTTCCAGGAAATACAATTCGTACGTAAGTATATTATTTATAGTACATACGTAGCTTGAATGGCAGTGTGCGAACAGTATTTTACAACCTATCTTAGAAATGTGTGTGGTCTCTTAACATACAAGTGAAACTGACAGTATAGATGCATTGGAAACATTCAATTTATATGGCACTAAAGCGTGCAAAACGGCCGAAATGTACATGAGTAATAACGATCGGGCGAATTGTACGTCTTTTATGTTAGCTTGTTCCTGTCTGCCAGACCATAATCGTCCGTTATTAGATAGAAAATGAGAAATTGCCTGACTTGCCGTCTGAATATCAAATCGTATATTTTGTATGTATTGTGTATTTAGCAACAGTGCATGAAACTAAAATGGTCCGAATTGGAATTTACGTCATAAAGAAGTTTTAAATATTGATCTTTCCAGTAAATACATTACCCACGTAATAATTTCAATAATTGGAAAAGTAAGCAACCGATGCTGATATTTCGAATTGTATGTTCCTTTATGTTTTTGTGCTCATCTTGGCACTACCATACCCGCCTGGTAGTAGATAGAAACTGACAAGCTGACAGATTTAAACTTCTATGGAAGGGTGCTTGGGAAAAATTTTTTTTTCAACACGTTAGATTTTGTATTTAGACAGAACACTTTCCAATTTTTTTGTTTTGGTCAGTTTTTGCAGAGACATATATTGGTAAATATTTAACCGGTACATAGTTATGTTAGCTTTTATCTTGCTTCTGTGTTCAATCTCTCTATCTACACTAACTGCCTTCCTGGAAAAAATACAGTAGATACGTTCGTATTTGCGATTCTAGTTTCATTATCTATTCATATACCCCTCTCTCACATACACACCCCAGTGTGCGTCATTGTGAAATTTCTTCATTGTGCACATTCATACCACTGAATTAATTAAATCAACCTGAATAGACGTACTGTTTCCTAAAATAATCACACAAATACTCTATTGGTATGCCAAACAGCCTATAAATAAAACTTGTCACGCGCCTCAGAGTGATATTGTGTATGTTTGGCCAAGTAAGGTAATCACGACCTAACTGACACGCCTTTTAGTTGGTATAATTATATATATATATATATATATATATATATATATATATATATATATATATATATATATATATATATATATATATATATATATATATATCAGGGCCGGCGCTTCCGCTAGGCGAACTAGGCAATCGCCTAGGGCGTTGAGCCTAAGGGGCAAATCATGATGGGCGGTTGGGGGAGGGCGTGAGTGGGAAGGGGACACCAGATAACTGATCTTGCCTAGGGCACCAAAATGCCTTGCCCGCCTCTTATTACCTATATATATATATGTGTGTGTGTGTGTGTTTGACTTCATTGGTTTAACTAATTATTTTAAAACAGAATAACAGTTTTCTACAAATAATTTATTCTCTAGATATGTATTTTTTTAAAACTAACAATATTGCAAATTATATCCTAAATATTTAGCCAAAAAAAGTTATATCACATGTCCGTGATGAATAAAGATTTAATTAAATTCTAGTGGTTTTCTATATAATTCCCAACATGGAATGTGTTGGCACGCTTTTTGTATCTTGTTAAGTGAATATCTACCTTTCTGATCAATCTCAATAACATTATCTACCTGGACTCTACAAGGAAACACTTGATAATACTAAAATAAGTTTGATTACAAATACTGTACATCATTATCATACAGGTTAGAAAATTTACTTTCGTACTCTAGGGGGATTCGAACACTGAATGATAGGTATGTTACACATCTATACTATTTCCATTTGGTGCGAAATATGTATCTGTTGAAAGCATAATGTCGTTATGACCATTTACACTCGAGTTATGATGTGTCCCATAAACACCTACCATGTATGAGCACGAAACATTCGAATAAATCACACCACGGTGCATGAAGTTAAAAATCAAACTCGAAGTCTACTGATCGCAAATATATTACGGAAATTACCTGTTTACCCGTTTCGTCATTCTACATTTAAGGGTTTGGAGTCGATGGTATATAGTGATGGATTTATTGTAATCCAGTACACCAGCACCAAAATGTGTATGAGGAGATATATCTAGACAGAACTAGACATATGCCATAACATGTTTTCTGGTAGTTTCAAAGAGTATACCTTTGTTCTTCGTTTGGTCAGTCGATGGAGAGAGAGAGAGAGAGAGAGAGAGAGAGAGGCGAGTGTTCACGGAGGTAGATTGTATCTTCGTGTCGTTGGTATGTCTAGTATGTCTGCTTAACGCCCTGAATATGAGCCATTTGCTACATAATGGTCATATTTAAACGATTTGAAAGTCGGATTGATGTATAGTTTTTGCCCTGGAAAACACTTCCTTCTGAGTCAATTTGAAAGTTGAAATAAATAAACGCCTACCATGTATAAGCACGAAACATTGAATGAAACACACCACGGTGTATGAAGTTAAAAATCAAGCCCAGAGGCGTAGAAAGTCGGATTGATGTATAGTTTTTGCCCTGGAAAACACTTCCTTCTGAGTCAATTTGAAAGATGAAATGATTTGGACTAAATTAATTGACATTTTCGTTACACTCGAGGTATGAGGGTCCCGTAAAGGCCTACCATGTATGAGCACGAAACATTGGTATGAAACACACCACGGTGCATGAAGTTGAAAATCAAACCCGAAGTCTACTGATTGCGAATATATTACGGAAATTACCTGTCTACCAGGTATCATCGAGAAATAAAGCCAATACATGCCTGGAAGAAGAGAAAGGTAGCTATTCGCTAGACAGAAAGACCGACATCAAGGCAGTGACAAAGATACGACACAAGTGGAAAGAAGAACCCTTTGATTTGAAAGTACATTTCGCGTAGTACGGGTGATAAACAAACGTACGGGAACCCATCTTTATTACACGTATCTCATCTTTTTTTTTCTCACGTCAATAGCGACGATAATTTTCAAAAATGTTTCCGTATTTACATTCTTATAGACGATACAAAACAATACTATTTTCTTTTATGATCCATTCTAATCCAAAAGGGTCACGTAATCAGGTTGAGAGACAGAGAGAAACAGAGAGAGAGAGAGAGAGAGAGAGAGAGAGAGAGAGAGAGAGAGAGAGAGAGAGAGAGAGAGTGAAAAACAAACAGGCAAACAGAAAGAAATAGAAAGAGAGGCGGGTATTGGCATGTTCCCAGGCCAAATCATGATTGTAAAGGATACTGAAAATGTATTAATGTTTACATTTGTTCGAAGTTTTCCTTACAATTGAGTAATGACATCCAGTCTTGTAAAGCTATTGAAAAAAAATTATTCATTAGTATCGTTATTCAATGGATGGTGTACGCGTATATTTAATATAGATATGTAAAACTTGGGTTCTTCTAGGTTACCAACAACTCCAGATTATTCTCACTCATTCCACAGATTTTAGATTAATGTGTTATCATGGGGGGGGGGGAGAGAGAGAGAGAGAGAGAGAGAGAGAGAGAGAGAGAGAGAGAGAGAGAGAGAGAGAGATTGATTCTTTTTTCATGTCATTGGCACGTAACTTATGTATGCATAACACCCTGGATATGAGACATTACCATCATAATGGTCATATTTAAATAATTTGAATGACGGATTAATGTATAGATTTTGCCCTGGAAAACTATTCCTTGCAAGTCAATTCGAAAGTTGAAATGATTTGGACTATAATGATCGACATTTTCGTTACAGTTGAGTTATGATGTGTCCCATAAACGCCTACTATGTACGATCATAAAACGTTATTCTGAAACACACCACGGTGCATGAAGTTGAAAATCAAACCCGAAGTCTACTGATTGCGAATATGTTATGGAAATGACCTCTCTACCATGGTATCATCGAGAAATAAAACCAATACCTGCATGGAAGATGAGAAAGGTAACTATTAGGTAAAAAGAAAGACCGTCATCAAGTCAGTAACACAGAGACGACTAAAGAGGAATGAAGAACTCATTGATTTTAGAGTACAATTCACGAAGTACGGGTGATAAACAAACGACACGGGACCTCAATTTTCTTACACGTATTTCTCCATTTCGTTCCTCACGTCAATAGCGAAAATAAATTTCCCAAATATCTCCGTATTTACATACGTCTAGACGATATAAAAGAATACTATTTTGCTATCTAATTCATTGTAATTGAGAAAGGTAACGTAATCAGGTTGAGAGAGAGAGAGAGAGAGAGAGAGAGAGAGAGAGAGAGAGAGAGAGAGAGAGAGAGATGAGGCAGCGAGCAACTGCATCAATATTATTTATATAATAATTTGTTGAGGTACAATCACAAGACATGAATTTGTTTTATATGCCTTTTCGAAATGATTTATTTTTAATGAATTCTCGATATTCAGTTTATTGCTATCACTGAAGAAATGCAACACAGCAAATATATTTTCTAATTCCTGAGACAAGAAAATATGTCATTTGAAAAGATTGACGTCAGTATTATTAAGACCAAGTTGTTTGTCGTATCCATAACATCCAAACACATAAAGACACAACTTGTATGAATGCATACATACCCTGAATCAATGTATTTGCCTGATTTGTATATATGTCCACATTTACGCACTTGGTGCTGGTGTCGTGATTCCAAAGTGTGTCTTTGTTCCTTTAAATCTGGCGATAAACATTTGATTGCCAGGTGTAAAATATGTAAAGAAATGTTCTGTGCCAACCTAAAAGATATCCTGTTGACTAAGGTGGACCAGATATTTGTTTTGCTATTTTTTCATGCACCTATGTTATCAGTGATAAGAAAATCACATTAATGACGTACACGTTCGATAAGCACATATTTCGTAAACCTGGCATCAAAATTACATAATTAACCTATATAAAATTAATAACGTTCTGTTTGCAGGGGGCTACTAAATGGAATCCCAATGTATTTGGTATGTAATATTTGTTTTATTTAATAACTATATGCGACCCTTTTATACCATACGTATATGTCTAATACAGAAGATAACGATGGTAAAACTTCTCAAAGATAATGTTATAGTGACATGTAATACTAGAAACCTAATTTGGAAGTTACTTGGACATTATGTCAATATACAGTTATATAGATAGAAGTCAGGACAAGAAACATGAAGTTAAACAAGATGAAATTGTTGATTATCGTATTACATGACGGGGTACATGGATTGTATTGTTTCGATTACAAAGTTTTCAATAAATATACGCAATGACTTCATCTGACGTGACATATTCTATTGTATTCCGATCTCCGATGAGGTCGTGGTTTTGTTTCAGAAATGTTCATACACTCAATTACTACACTTAGCGTCACAGATCATAAATCTTTTATTTTGATTTCCGAAAAATCAGTCGCTTATTCAGAAAAGTATTTCAAATGCTTATGAAAAAGTTCAGACTAAAATCGATAGATTACCAAACAAGACCAATTACTGTAATTCCACACAGTAATCAAACTTGAGCGAAAAATGTGTAAACCGTAAACTTACAAAGAAACTTATTTATCAGGAAATGAATGTGTATTTAGGTTTCAAACTAAATCAGGTTACTGCTCAAAAGGATTAATTATCTTAACATTATGAATATCGTTAAACATTGTGGTCTTCAAAGAATACTTTCAGACACGTAATAATACCGGTTTACGGCTTTGATACGACTGAAATCAATCGTCTTTGTTCGATGAGTAATATTTGGCATACGACTATAACTGTAGACGTATAAGAAAGGCTTTTATTTTAATAAATCTGAAACAACTACAGAATCATTATGACCATTACGCCTTACACCACACATGTATAAGACCACACCACTGAGCAGCACCATTTCGTGCGTAAAGTAGATTTTCTTTGTTTTGAAAAATGTACTGGATCATATATATTTTGTTTAGAGACTAAATATGTTACTAAAAAAGCTATACAATTTCAAACATGTTGTACAGTATTACATTACGTTGCTTCTGGTATATGAAATTTACAATAGTATCTCTTTATTAAAAAATTATGACAGAATAATGTATGGTTAGTCATTCCGCTCTTAAGAAAGACATATCTGTATATCCTTTGTATTATGGCGTGTATTATCGCTTACAATGCGGATTGTACTGGATATTTTGCATGTGTTTAATTCTGAACAATGTTAAACGTATATTGCATAGAGGTTTCGGTTAAATTTAGCACACTTCCGTACAATGAATCATATGTTTCCAGAGAAAATGAAAAGTAGTTATATTTGGATATAATTGAACGAAAATGATGTTTAGTGTGGCTGGGCGAAAAAGATAATGAATGAACCAAAATTGCCACATGCAATTTTAGGAATACATATATTAATTTTACCTTAATCCAATGATGGCATTTGAGATGCATATAAATTGCTTGATCTACTGAACTCCAAAGGATATAAACATTGTTTTGCATGGAGCATACAACATTCGAACTATCTCATCTCGTCGCCGAGAGCTGTATACATACTTTTGTTATCACTTTGCACAAAACAAAAGCATAAACATTGACTCCCATGCCGATTGAGTATAAAATGTTACCCATTTCAATAGTCACCTAACCTTATTCCTTGATTCTGAGTCTAATATAAACGACAAAAGCTTGCGTATATCGACGTTTTATTCAAAAGTGATTTCCAACATTTGTAGGTTGACAACAAGATCAACTTTTAACTGTTTAGATGTTTCAAAATGAATCACAAAGCAAGAAGTTAAAGAAAACATTAACTAACAAAGCAATCAAAACAAAACAAAATCAGATTCTTGTTAAGCTTTTTTGCAGTAGTTATCCTTGATCGTAGTACATGTAATTGTATCGTACTGGGACCAGATGGAACTTAGTAGTTAGGTTCATAATTATCAAAATGATTGTATGAGTTGATACGCGTGTCATGCCAATATATTACCCATAATGCAAGTATATGTTAGAATTTGTACTTCGTATCATAAACGACTTTATTCAAACCAATCTGTTTTAAATTTTACGTTTTCAAATGGCAAAAATAACGATTTATACATCAAGTCCAAAATTTATATATTAATATTTCACAAAGAATTCTTTAAGAAGTTTAATAGGTTTTCCGCTCCACTGTCTTTCTCTCCACAACAACGGAAGCATTGTGTAATCTAAGAGAACACAGTACAATGCATGTTCTCTGCTCACATACAACTCGTTCATCTTTTCCACCTCTTTTATCTGTATCCTGAGACTATTTATCTCGTGGTTTAAATCATGAATCTCTGTTTTGACTTCAGCGCGTGTATTGTTGCTGCTGATTGACAAAGTTGAAAAGAGAGAAAGAAATATTAGAGGAATAATTAGTACTTACAATATTCAAGTAGTATTACACAAATGCTTTTACATGGCCTGAAAAACTAAATATGAAAATACTGTTTTTAAAAATGTAACTATAAGCAGCAAAGAGGGTGGACAGACCGAAACTATTTCAAGAGAACCGAAACCAATTCAGGCAGACAAAAAAATGCAGAAATGGTTTCTGTTTGTCACGCTACAGACCCGGCACCGATGTCGCTGCAGAGACGAATTGTTATGGTAAAACTCTTTACGATTTCACAAACAGACTAATTTGTAAAACCTCACCTCGTACATCAATCAGATTATTTGACTGGTTAGTGAGTTAAAAATTAATTCTCGTTAACGAATCATTATGATATCGCATACAGTCTGGATTAGTTGGATCCTCAAAGATTAAAAACCCTGGAGGAGCTGTTCGTGCAAATGAATATGAAATATATCCTTGTTGAGCTTGATTTGATCTTTCGAAATATATCTCATAACTACCTTCGATACCATCACATACTAAATTCAATGCAATCACCGAGGATATATTGACGTTTTGAGGAGCGATATGCCGCCCGTATCCGTCTGGGTTATTATTATGCTTCAGGATGGTTGCCTGTGGTTTTGTTATTTTTCTCCATGCGGCGAGTATGTATGGAAAGTACTTATCGAGGAGATCATAGGTTCATTTTTTTAATTGGTCTACATTATACTCAGGAAACTTAAATGCTGGAATATCTTCTACAAGTATATTATATGTTTTTCAAATTCTATTCTTGATTTAGGATTTGTATCATTTAAGACTGTTTGAATAATCCATAAAAAAAATACTTCCATATTAGCGATAATTTGATTACATATTTCTATGTATTTGATGATTTCATCTCGGAGGGATTCTTTGGAATGTTTTTCTCTTAGAATATGTCTATATTTTGCAAATTCATTTTTTATTTTTATAAAGTGTTCAGTAATTCAACATGGAATTACTTGATACCATCCACCACCTGGTTCAATCCACCCACGCAAAAATCACAGAGCTCAAAAATTTCCATCGTACGATATTATTACATCATGATATAATTTCTTATTTGAAGTATAATCATATATTTTCGTTTCAGGTGGTAAATTAACGATTTCTTGTCGAGGTGGGTTTTCAGGCCATCCTAAAACGGTTCCTTTATAACTCTGACAGATATCTACGACATATCCGGGTGAGTTCATTTCAATCGCGGATGCTGACGTCGGCTAATGAACTGTTATAGCGATTTTCGATTCTTTTGCAGTAATGGATTTTATTCTGCGTTGTAATTCGTTATTGATCTGTTCGATTTGGTAGGACCCAGATGGTAGCGAAACAAAGTTCCAGTCTGGAGTACCATCGGGTTTTTTCTCACTCGCAAACACCAGGGAATTATTCGGTTGCTAACCTCCGAAAGGTGCTGATCTAATATTTGGCCAACAATGGTATACTCGTAATTTTGCTAGTGCTATCTCCTTCACGGGATTCGCAGTAGTTAAATTCACAATGAATTCAGGATTCGTTGAGGTTATTGAGATCATGCTGGTTTTCACCGATCTGGTATTTTCTGCTATTCGTTGAAGTAGTTCTTGCGATGTCGCCATTGTTATTATATTCGTGTTGTTTTTCTAATTTTGACATCGCGGATTCATAAACACGTACCATCGCTGAAAATTCACAATCGGATATTAATGTGTCATCGAGTGATGATGATATCATCGACAATAGTTGCGAGTACGCTGTTGACACAACATGGAATTTAACTACGTAAATCTTGTAGTTTGCGCTGGTGCATGTTGATATTATTCTTGTTATTATTGAAATTATTCCAGCGATTGTTGTCGCCGCTGATATACAAATTGGAGCAGCTATCGGAGCAACGATTGTCACCGAGGAGAGTATAATACCAGCTCCGGTGATTACACCTGATATCGAGTACACAGTAACATCAAATGCGGTGATTCTTTGTCGGTATTTTTTTTTTACTTGATACTCCTTAGTGAGGATTTTGAGTTTAGTTTGAAATTCTCTGACCTGATCATAGCAATATTGCTATGACGTTGCCAATGATGACATTTTATTTATTGTAACAGATTTAAATTTAGTTGCTTACTTAAATCCGCTACGAATTCCACATACCATGTTACTGAAACCCTAGCCAAATTATTATCAGTGGATGTTATTGTGAATTGTTCAATTGTTCCCTTGCCGATGATCGTTGATATCATATTGTTGACCCCAGATGAACTCGTTGATGAAATATTAACATGAGTCTGTGTCACTAGTGTTAATCGATAAATAACTTTGATGGTCGAGGTGATATTTAACATGTTATTTTGTGGTGTCAACGTAATTGATCCGTATTGATTCGCGTACACGTTATTTACGATATTTTTTTTGTTCGTGAGGGATTTTTATCTTTTTCAAGTTTTCCTATCATCCTCGGTAGATCATCCTTGATGACAACGTTGGTCGTTTAATTATCTTCGTGGACAACTTCTATTCGCCGATTGATCGCGGTTATTTAATCGAGTTTCGTGATAATATCAATGAGATCTGTCTTGATTTCTTCCGGTTTGGCATTTTTACCAAAAGAAATTATTCGATATTAGTGTCATACTCGGATCGCAATTTTATCAAATTATCAACGGCTGCTTTTATCTCCGTCAGTTTCGGTGTGGTAACCGGTGGATCTCCAAAGAAATCGTTTAAGGGGACCTGAAAAGTGTTAATAGCTTTTTGTAACGCATTTACGTGAATGTTGTATTCATCACGTAATTTTTTTAATAATTCTATCGTTGATGAATAATTATCACCGAGTGCTGTTAATTTATCTGTGAGCATCGAAACAAGTCCACCCGGTTTGAGTTTACCCTCCATGGAAAACAACACGATAGTATCTTCTACTGCGTCGCGTCCTTTAACTAAAATATCATCCAGGGAAACATTACTCATTTTCAATTTACCCTGATGATCTTGAAATACAATTATTTCATTCGCATCAACACTTGCGAGATTTAACATCTCGGATATTTCATCTTCAATTATTTTTTTACATCACCGGTTGTAGATATTTCCGCAGAGGGTTTTTTCAACCTTGATAGAGATCTCCCCCAAATATCAATCATGTTATATTATATAATTTATCTCTAAAAAGCGATTACTCGTATATTCGTGTACGGTTTGATGGGGTGGTTTTCCCGATGATGATATAGCGGTGAGGACATTCAATACTTCTATGCCGCATATTTGTGGGTCATTCATTTTCTGTGTTGGTAGCGTAGAATACCAGATAGGAGTTGTTAAGTGGTTTATATAACGCGTAAATTCTTTAGGCGGCGCTAACCCATATGAATCGAAACAAACAATTGCACGCGGATCAATCGCGTCTGCAACCCAGTGAGTTCCATGTCCGGTGCTATTATCGAGATTAATGATACGGCTTCAACGGTGTTTGGTTGTTGTGGTAATTAATCTTTCATAAAGACACCTGTAAGGTTTTTTATCACTTGTTTTATAGCAGCATCGATTAAATCAAAATTTGACATGGAAACTATTGTTAATAAACTGTTCCTAGTCTCAGGCCGTTTCCGCTGTACCATGAATACGGAATTCCTGGTAGACTTTGACCCTGTCCCTTTTTTTTGTATCCCAGCCCCTTTTTTGGTTCATATGACTGAGCAATACTATGTACTACGTTCGCACCAAGAGCTCCAGCAGCTCTTAACGCGGCTGCTTTACCAGCTGCAATTAATGCTGAAATCGCAGCAAGAAGTGGGAATACACCAACTGATTTTATCATGTTCTTAATCGCAGCCACAGAGAGAGTGATCTGAACACCTTTTTAATCTTAAATGGCATCATTGAAGTGGTTTATCTGACGAGTTGTCAATGACAATTTATTCTGACCGCCAAACATCTGATTCTGATTCAGCGATATTGTGGAACTCGTACTGGCGTCGTCCCTGTCGATGTCCCTAGATGCTAGCTTTACCTTCTCCGTTTCGAGAGTGTAAGCAAGTCTCTCGTCTCTCTCTCTCTCTCTCTCTCTCTCTCTCTCTCTCTCTCTCCTCTCTCTCTCTCTCTCTCTCTCTCTCCTCTCTCTCTCTCTCTCTCTCTCTCTCTCTCTCTCTCTCTCTCTCTCTCTCCTCTCTCTCTCTCTCTCTCTCTCTCTCTCTCTCTCTCTCCGCTGCTTCCTTGGCCAGCGCTTTTTCTGCCTTCCATTTCTTAATTCTTTCTTCGATAAATGCTGCCAGGCGATCTCCCTCGTATCCAAGATCTTCCGACCCCATGGCACGGTACTCCTTGATCATTTGCCTTTCTGTAGGCATGTTGTTATACTAATAGGAACTGATACCTTGTCTCGACCTACTAACAATGGACAGATATTACAAATTCCTAGCCAAATACTTACATGTCCACAACAACTAATTTCGTTCAGGTAAGGTATTTGCACGATATCTGCTTCACAATTACTGCAGGTAATTAAAGATCTACAAAGCATGCAAATATCAAAAATAACAAACATAAGATGAGAAAATCATAAAAATTCAAAATACACAGGATGGAAAATAACTCGCAACTATTTCACACTGTTCACTATTACTCCTAACAAATAAACTTTAGGTCTTTAAAATAATATTTATGTCTAATTCAAATCACGGACGAAACGCCCACTGTAGCGTTTGCAAAGGTTGGGGTGGGTTACTTCCAATATATTAATTAAAATATTATGGAAGTTCCACCCTGGCGCGTGAAGTTATCAAGTTAAATTACTCACAAAATAGATGTACTCCTCTGAGCCCCCAGTCAGCACTGCCGACGGTCGAATTATATAGAACACGAAGATGAAATTAAAATAATAACAATTTAATAAAGTCGATACTTTTAAATGATAAACTCAATCACTCATCCTCCAAGTGACAGCCTACTTCATCTCGTGAATTTCAGTGTGAGTTCGATTTTACCCTGGCCTTTGGTTCTACTCATCTCTTTATTTCGCTCCTCCTGAACTTCACCTCTAACGACTTTTCTCCTTCCTTCTAATCGTGATATATCACTGAGAACACTATCAGGACATGAAACGCTAGCGTTTCCAACTAGACCACTCCCCAGAAATTTCTTCTCATCGTATGGCTGTCTTATTTGGAGTTGAAATTTTCTCTTGAAGTCTCTGTATTCCTTCATCCTTCTATCTAAACTCCCAGTATTTATTTCATACACTATATCAGCCCATTCATTATGTGACATTCTATAATCCGAATAATTGTCCGTGAAAAACCTCTCTTGTGAATCATAGCTGTTAGCAGCGAATTCACCTAAATTGTCTATATTCTCGTTGAGAATTTGTTGTTTAGCGCTCTCAGTAAATATAATTGATTTAGGTAGTCCACTAACTAGTTCTTCCTGAAATCCTTTAAATGTTCGTTTCGAAGCGGTTGATATATCCTGAGGAAGTGATTGCAAGGATTTTTTTGTTTGTTTAGTTCTTTTTGCTATTTTTTCTAACACAGGAATAAGACCCTCTTCTTTTCTTTTACCGTCAGGATCATCTCCCAGTATAGCACGCTCTATCTCCTTCGTTGCTGTGGTTACTGGTTTAAACAATTCTTCAGATCCCGCAGCAAAATCAGTCTGAAGACTCTGTCGTTGTTGTAGTTTATTCCGTACAGAGTCACGAATTGGTACAAATCTCTTAATTGCATCTAATCGCTCACGAGCCAATCGGGTTGTTAATGCGTCATTGACCATTATTTGAAATCAGAAACAATTTTTCAATTGTAAAACAATTTTTCAATCCCGACCTAACACCATCGGATGGTCATGGAAGTGTTTTAACAGCTCTATCAATGATGAGGAAAGTATCATAATTGTATGTAAAATAATTAATACTGATAGTTTCCTCACTTTTTTGACATGTCGGATGATTTTTGATACCACCATGGAAGTGTTTTAACAGCTCTATCATTGATGAGGGAACTATCAAAATTGTATATAAAATAAATAATACTGATAGTTCCCTCACTTTTTTGACATGTCGGATGATTTTTGATACGGTCATGGAAGTGTTTTAACAGCTCTATCATCGATGGGCGAAAGTGTCCAAATTGTATATATAATAATAATAATGTCACTTTCGCCACTTTTCCATTGATCATCCATCGATTTTTGACATCCCTTGAGGGTCGGCTAAAAAAAATGATTAATGGTCGGGCAATCAAATAATGATAAATGGTTGGTCAATCAAATAATGATAAATGGTCAATCAAAATTGTTCATTTTCTTGAATTAACACCCGTAGGTTTCTAATTTTAGAATTAACCTCCCTTTTCAATTCGTATTCGTACCCCAATTCTTTTCGTATTCGTTCTACGATAGTATATAACGGAGCGAACACACGTCACTGGAAAATGCGAGAGAGTCCCGAATAGAATTCTGAATTCTCTTGATGAGCGCATACTTCTTTGGTAGCATATACTTGTTAGTGCTAACTCCGTATTCAATATCCTGAAAATCAGACATGATTTGATCAGGATTTAACCCATCTGATAGTTCAATATCCCAACTTTTTCAATTTTGAAATCTCGGATATAATGCTATCATGTTTTCAGAATTCATTATTCTATAATAATGATATATTTCTAAATGAAAAATATGACGCATTAGACATAACTAAATTGAACTTTTTGTCCCGTCTCTTTTGAAATCGCCGATCGATAAATCCCCTCTGCAACATATCGTACTGAAGATCGACAAATACCAAAGTGCCTACCGGCTTCATATAATGATTGAAATATTTTTTCTTCGTTAGTTGTTGTATTCAAAGATTTTACTGGTCTCGGCTTTTTTTGAACAAGTGCCAGTCTTCCCTCTTTTCAAAATTCTCACTTTGTGTAACAACCTGCAGATTTGATAAAGAATTGTTCTTTGGATTAGAATCCTTGTGATCAATAACAAAATCATCATCGATCAATCCATAAAAACATTCATACACGAAACGATGATTGAAATATTTTTTCTTTCCAACAGTAAACCTGAAATACCCATGATTAGTCACAAAACCAACTGGTTTCTTTAGTCTACGGTTTCTGACAGTACCATCACTGGATGCTTCATAATTTGTAATCAAGGGATGCTGTCTAAATTCTTGGTTCATTCGTATACATTACACTATTGTTTGTCTAATCCATTGTTTGGTTTAATGATTACATCACTGGAGAATCTTTCGATGTAGTCTTGAGGAGTTCTTATGATTTTGTCAGGGACGTTGTCAGTGTCAGGGACTTTTTCAGGGTCATAATTTCTGATTGATTGTCCATTTTTTATTCTTTTATCATAATAACGCTTCAACTCCCTGTATCGCTTACCACCGCAATTAAGACACAACTGAGATTTTCCCCTGACCCCAACCCCACATCGTATGCAGGGTAACGGACCAAGTGCTTCCACGACGAAAGCTTTGCATATGATACCCACAAAACTCATTTCTGCATGATTTGTTACACGGGGTTATTGATCCAATCATAAGCCACTTACAGTGATTCATTATATATAAATCTTTCATTTAAATGCTTGTTTTAATTATAGCATGAGGGAATTAAGGAGAACGCCTTCGAAAAATGCTGAATTCAATGCTGATAAGGAGTTTAAGAGATTATTAAAAATTAATCCTAAATTTAATATCGATAGACCCAAAAAACGTCCAAGAGACGGGAAACATGAAAGAGTTTAAGAGATTATTAAAAATTAATCCTAAATTTAATCTCGATAAACCAAAAAACGTGTAGTAAACAGAAACAAACGTCCAAAACGTCCAAGAGACGGAAACATGAAAGAGTTTAAGAGATTATTAAAAATTAATCCTAAATTTAATCTCGATAAACCCAAAAAACGTCCAAGAGACGGAAACATGAAAGAGTTTAAGAGATTATTAAAAATTAATCCTAAATTTAATCTCGATAAACCAAAAAAACGTAACAAAATTAATCCTAAATTTAATCTCGATAAACCAAAAAAACGTCCAAGAGACGGAAATATGAAAGAGTTTAAGAGATTATTAAAAATTAATCCTAAATTTAATCTCGATTAACCAAAAAAAAAACGTCCAAGAGATTACCCTGGAAGGATGCTCAATTCAATCTCGATATAGTTTCTAATACACCAAAGAATACAATTCTTGATAAAGCCATGATTAGTAAAATCAGAGATTGTTTTAATGAATTCAAGCGTGATGGAGCATCTTATTGTTGGTCAACATTTCGAATTGATGGTGTTGTTGACGCTACCATGAATGATGAAAAAGCAGCAGTGATAATTTCACGTGTTGGGGAAAAACGGTATTTTTTCCGAATCAAATTCATTATCGAAGTCGATGGCAAATGGATTGTTAGGGATAAATTTGAACCAATTCTCAAGAATAAAAAAGCTGTCATTGTGAGTAGAGATTCCAAACCAGGAATTCTAACCGCATTGACAAACCATACTACGAAAGATCTTATCCCGTAACAGCAATGGTTTATGTGATATATCCGTTAAATGAATAACCCGATATCGCAAAAACTAGCTCCTATGAAATATTCGTCAGGGCTTAATTGTGTAGCAGAACGAATAATAGAACACTTCACAAATGCATCCCGAGGAAATAAACTAACTGATCTGCGACGTAGGAAAATAACCGAGTGGGAACTGACAGTGAAACAGCATGGTGCAAAGATTTCTGATATAGCTAAATTAGAAGCATCATTAAAATTCCCAATATCAGTAACAACAATAACCGGAGAAGTATTATACGAACCGAAATATCAATCGCGAGGAGCGCCCAATACAGATTATTGATCATAACAAACACGCGTGGACACCTGCGGTAACAGTATTTCCACGAGAACGAACCGTGAAATATATCCCTAAGGAGTTCATCGGGGATGTTTTCTATGAAGAGAGATTATTTGATGCTATTCATGCGTTGTGTAAGGATGATCCTGTGTCAGTGTGGTTACTTAGAAGTGATGAAGATCCCGAAATAGGATTCGATCAATTTGTAAAACCAAATGGTGAATTATATCGCGTTGAAGAATTAGATAACAGAATGAGAAAAATCGCTAGTGATTTTTCACCGGAGAGTTTCCATGAAAAACTACTCACGGATAGTTTTACTATTCCATCAGTGGTAGCTCACTTCGCAAGAGAAAAAAACTCATGGCGTCCAACACGAAGTGATTTTCTCGAGGATGTTAAATTGAGTTGCGTCGAATTTGGTCATGGAGGACTGTGGAATACGAAATACCATCGTGATGGTATGATTTCAATTGATATATCCGCGTGTTACCCCGGAAGTTTTCTCGGATATGGGGAATGCGCTGAGTACTTCAAACGATTTGGACACCCCACACATGAAATGACTCGTGTTGCGATTAATGGACCATTGCCTGATTTTGATTTAACCGGATTCGCTCGTGTGATATCATTCGAATTAGCGTCAGGATTACATCCGTGTAGTGATGTTTGGCTCGGTAAACACCTATCTGAAAAGGCCTGGATGCCAATAGTGCTATTGAGATATATGATTGATTGTGGTATGCTAATATCGTTGATTGTTTCCGATGCTATTATATGCTATCGAGCTCAGAAAGAAGTTTGGCTACCACAACCCGATCTAGATAGAATAATCAGCGAACAGCGAAAACAATTCCCTGATTTCAATGAAGAACAAATCATGAATCAGTCTAAGAAGTTATTTGAAATTAAAAAAGAACAAGCAAAGGATCTCGGACGAAGAATAATCGGTTAAATTTACCCAGGGTGGACGATACGACAACGCAAAATACTCTTCGCGGTTGATCATAGATGTCGCTGAATACGATTTTATTGTAGCGGATTTAATGAAACAAGGAAACCTTGTATCCCGTAAGGATGCTTTTCTATCTAATGGTGAGAAAATGGGTACGGTTGTTACCTACTGTGATGGATATAATTCCCAGTACACACATTTGAGAAGTTCAATGCTAGCCTATGCTTCTATTAATCTATTTTCGATGATAAATAGATTTCCTAATACCGCGGTTAGAGTGGCCACTGATTCGATGTATATACACAATAAATACAAATCAGCTGTAGCTAAATTCACAGATCCCGAAGAAAATTGGGGGGCGTTGGCGATTTAAAAAGGAGATGCTACATGAGTATTGTGAATCCGCAGACGTTTGCCATGGATGATAAATATCTTTGTTGTAACCGTATTGAAATTCAATCAGAATTTTCTAATGCACCACCGGTATCTGATCCAGTATGTAGATACAAGACAGTTTATTTAAACGGTTGTGGTGGGTCAGGAAAGACAACTCGTGCAATTGAATTATTTCGTCGGTCAACCATGATTGTGCTAACACCGACTCACAGACTCGCCAGAGAGATGATACTGCGAGGGGTAAATGCTTGTACTTACCATAGTTTCTTTCGATGGAAGGGTGACAAATGGACTCCTGAGCGTATGGGTGATAAATTCATTCCTGAAATCATAATTTGGGATGAAATATGCACAGTGTCATTAGATGTATTACAAACATTTCTCGAGTGGTTGTTAAACAAAAACACAAAAGTCGTCATGTGCGGTGATCACGGCCAACCACCACCATTTGTCGGTGCATCTCCACATGAATGGCTAAAGGGTTTTGTAGACTACTATGAGAAATTACCACTGATTATAGATCACTTGATGAACAATTACGCGAGTTCAAAGCGCTAATTAGATTACAACCGGATAGAATCCAATGCGAAATAGCGCGTGAAGTGATTTCAGAAACTCCAATGAATGATTTCTGGGAAACATGGAGACCAAATGATTTGATAATTGCAAGTAGAAAAATAGTCAGGGACACACTTCAGATGAAGTTATTTGAATTGCATAAAGAAAAATTTGCAACGCTTCCAGTACCCCTTTGTTATAGGCCATCGGATACACGAAAACAGAACATTGAAGTTGATATTTCAGGACAGAGTGAAAAACAAATTCTCGTATTAAATGATATTGTGCTGGTTGATATCAGCGTCGTTGAAGATGCATTGCGTGCTAATAAATCCCCCGTGGACGCTAGGATACGCAGCAACAATACACTCTTCACAGGGATTGACTATATCGGATACAATTGTTTGGATGGTGGATAATCACATCGAATGGTCGAATTTAGTCTATCTCGCAGTATCCAGAGTACGAAAAATAAATCAAAATCGAAGAATTGTCCTCGATGATGAAATCATTGGTGATGATAATGACACAACAATAAGTGAAATTGATGTTAGCATCATTAATAAAAAACTCTCCGGTTACAAACAACAGGACAAAAAAAACAACGAGAATTTGATATTGATGCTGAATTAATAATCACTTTGAAGAAACAACAGAATAATCACTGCGCGAGTTGCAATTGTATAATGCGTTGGCAGTATTCGGATAAGGATCCTCGCCAATTCACCGTAGACAGAAAAAATAACAGTCTCGGTCATGTCAGAAATAATGTGATGTTGACTTGTCTTCAGTGCAATAGACGCAACGGCGCTAGTTAAGACCACGCGGTGGCAATTGAGTATCCTCGGGAATTACCTGTAGTTGTTGTCGAGTAAATCCTCGTTGAGGGGCAGTTTGAATCCAGTTTATAGACTGGAGGTCTACCAGTTGATCGTGTTATACTAGATATCTTATGCGTAGTGACGCTCCAAATAGGATCAGTAGCCCTTTTTCTACCCCCTTCAAGCTCTCTGGTTCGTATAAGTACCTCACAATGACATTACTACCAAGAATTGGTTCTTTGAAATCTTTTTGTGGTTGTACGGGTATTGACTTCTTTTTAATCGCGTTGATAGGTTTCATGTTGATTGTTCAAGTAATCTCGTTATTCAGTGCAGTAATCACAGATGGTAATCTTTTAACCCATTCACGGGATCGCTTTTCTTGAATGAATTCTTTTGCGTATTGATATCCAAATAACCGCTCAGCAATCGACCGATTAAATCGTTCTACAATGGCCTGATCGCGATGTAGCGCAGTATATCTCGTCGTATGGTGACATTATGATGTTTCATTGTAGATAACACTGCACCCTGAAATTCCTTGCCGGGATCAACCTGCAATAGATTTGGCCAGCGTAGTGGGCCTCGTCGATAAATCCTTTCAAATGCAGAAGCGACTTCAGTGGCTGATTTTGTTTTTTAACGGTTCTGCTTCTTTGTATCGACTTGCAATATCAACTACGGTTAGCGCGTATTTGTAACCACGATCATGAGGTAAAAATAATATATCAGCCTGATGAACTTCATTAGGAGCGGT
This sequence comes from Unio pictorum, assembly GCA_030141615.1. Classification (NCBI taxonomy): domain Eukaryota; kingdom Metazoa; phylum Mollusca; class Bivalvia; order Unionida; family Unionidae; genus Unio; species Unio pictorum. The sequence goes on along the minus strand of JARLTB010000047.1, from coordinate 6,242,586 downwards.
CACATCAAAATGCGAGAATTGAATTTGTTTAGGCGGTGGTAGATAAATTTGCCATAGTGCCTGTTTGGATAACCAATTAGCCGCAGTGGGTTTTTTTTTCACTTTTGCAGCGCTAGCGAGTTTATGGACTGCTGATTTACCCCTCCAGTATCCTCTTGGGGAATAATAAATTGATTCCATATTATTAATTACCGGCACCTAACATCAATTTACTTTTCATAGCCGATTTTATCAAAAATGAAGCCAATTTTTCTTTGAAGGATTTATCAGGAATAGCATTTAACGCATGAATTAATTTCACATCCGCGAGATGCCTGTTTTGAAGATTGCTGCTTTTATAAGCAACATCATGAAGGTGACAGGCCTTATCAATGGCGTTTATTGGTTCTTCACCGGGGTTGGGTTGATTTTGATTATTGAGTCTGATATCAAGTCTTGTTCCCGGTCCACAGTAGCTTTATCCCGGAAAGTGCTTTTCTCCGGGGTACTTTGCCCATGGGGTTCCAGGGAGCTTTGCCAATTTGGCTGCGATATCACCTCCTCGTTTTTTTTTTAAATCAGATCTCATAGACATAAATCTAAATTTCTTTGTACCACATTGCACGCATTTACCAGGAAAGCGCTGATCGGTTATTTTTAGTTGTAACCGTCGTCACATCATCTGTGCCAGTACGCGTTTTACACTTCACACAATATAGATCCATAATTTATGTATAGAAATATGGATATAATTGATTTTTCAGCGACTAAAACAAGAGAACCAGTTAAGCATCATGCAGCGCTACCAAACTCTATCCGGATGATTATAATCGGGCCATCTGGATCCGGTAAAACGCAATTGTTACTCAATTTAATAATGAGATGGATGAAGTGGGATAAGTTGTATTTAATTGCCCCTAGCGTAGATGATCAACGATGTTATGAAGTGCTAAAAGATTTTAACGAGAATGCTTCAGAAATTAAGGGTGAGAACGCCATTGAATTTATAACCGATATCGATGAAGCACCGAGTATTGATGATATTGATGGAGATATTAACAATTTAGTCGTATACGACGATATAATGTTGGATAAACAAAAAAATCCTGCTAGGATCTTTTCCCGGGGGCGTCACAAAAACACTGACGTAATATATGTCACTCAACGCTACATTCAGGTTCCAAAAGTCATCAGAGATAACTGCAATATTCTTTCTGTATTCAACGGCGTTGATACACATACGCTACGAAATATTTGGCAGACATGGTGTTCTGATATGGACTTCAATCAATTTAAAAACTTCTTTAGTCATGCTCAGTCAACCCCGTACGGATTCGCAACAATAAATTTGCATGATCCTCGGACACGATATCGTATCGGACTGGATCAAATATTCGGTTAAAATCGTAAAAGAATTATTAACCCATAGCAGCAGAGAGGGTGATGACCACATCGTTGCGAGCAAAATTTATTAAAAAATCGTAAAATCTCCGTTTTGCAAAAATGGAGACTTTTTTTGGGGTTAAATGAGGTTTTGTTGGAAGCCTGATATTTTGTTCGAAAACGTAGTCTATAGGCCATTTTTTGCTCGAAAACGTTATCTGGAAGCCTTATTTTTGCTCGAAATCGTGGTCTGTTCACCCTCTCTGCTGCTTATGTACGTAGGTCCATACGTACGTATTATGTACGTACATACGTATATCAGTATGTAGCTACGTCTCCGTCCTTCCATCGTTCCATCTGTTACTATAATATATAAAATTGTACTTATTTTGTAATACAAGCGCATCTATCTATCTATCTATCTATCTATCTATCTATCTATCTATCTATCTATCTATCTCTCTCTCTCTCTCTCTCTCTCACTCTCTCTCTCTCTCTCTCTCTCTCTCTCTCTATATATATATATATATATATATATATATATATATATATATATATATATATATATATATATATATAGATATATCTGTCGTAAGGTCTTCCCGCCAAGCGACAGAGTTTCTGTTCATATATATATATATATATATATATATATATATATATATATATATATATATATATATATATATACCGAAATAATGTGACAAACTTATAATCGAAGTAGAAACAACAGCTATGACATGAAATTACCGAGAAAACTGCGCAAAACAATAAATGCTAACGCGCTTGATTGGTCTTATATGCTAATAACATTCTTCTTGCGTCACCGAAAGCTCGTCTTGGTGTAACTGGAATTCCGACAACATGAATGATTGCAAGTTAACGAATCAGAGCTATATGGATAGCGGCCTATTGGTCTGGTGCTGGTTGCAAATTAACGGCGATGCAATTGCATTCACCAGTACGGACCTATCCAGAATCTCTTGCAGCCGTACACAGCAGTTTCAATACGGCCAGTAAGCTATATTTGTTCATTATTTTATCCGTTAGATACTGTATGCATACAAGGGCATTGGCTATATACAGAGCGAATGCAATTGTTTCAAAGCATTTACAGGAATTTTGCTGCTTTTACAAGACAGGATAGCAGAATTGATACATGATAGTAAGAAAGAAGGCGTCCCTCTGGATTTGGCGTAAACACAGTTTTCTATCAGAAATCATCCCCGGATCGTCCCATGAATAAGATCGGAAACTACAGAGATATTGCAGTTGAAATTGGCCGTGGGCACTATCAAATTATGTTTTCTTCTGTGTGTGGTTTACTTCCACAAACGTTTCTTTAGATGATTAAAAAGAAATAATGGAAACTGTGGGATGCCTTTATGACGACTATAATCAAAACGGTTGCGTAATTATCTGCGGTTACTTTAATGCGGAGCTACCCCAAAAAGTGATTCCAATCCGTACAAATGGTAAAGGTTACACACAACAAGCTTCCTTAGAAATAGGCATCTAATGTGAACATGTGATATGTTACCGTCTGAAATACTCGGATATACATTTTGCTCATCTGACGACAAACACTCATCCTTAATTTACTACATTTTGAAACCCTCCTGCAAAAATGATTTAATCCGTAATGCCAATATTGAAGATGACCATCATCTAAATGTATCTGATTATTTATCTTCACGAGCAGAGTTGTTAGTTCCATAGGAACTCCTAGAATCAACATTTTCCAGATATCCAGTTATAATGAACTGGCAAAACGCTTCTTCAGTACAACAGGAACGGTAAAGAATTGAAATCAACGAGCACTTAAACTCAGAGGAACAATGTTCACACAGCATTTCAGATATAGAAAACACCATTATTACTGTTGCGACTGTTGTACGTAATACAGCTGACACAATTCTTCCATAGATGACCTTCCTCCTACACATACAACCTTACTAGAAATTTAGTAATGTGGCTGAATTACATAAAATGATGAGATGAAAACGATTATTATTGATAACAGATGATCCGCCACCTGGTACACAATTTAACACTTATGCAGAATATAAAAATGCGAGAAAATGAAATCTGAAACCAACATTCTTCCAATGAAAATCTTTAAAACCTTACTGGAACTTTATTAATGTGGCTGAACTACATAATGAGATGAACGAAAACCGGTGCTATGGATGAAAGATGAACGGCCACGTGGTACACAATTTACAACTTATGCAGAATATTAAAAAGCGAAAGAAAATTCAGAAACCAACTAAACAATGCAAAAGACCAGAACGAACAAGAAAACTTCAATGAGCTGGAAAAAGCTGCAGAACTGGGTGTAGGGACATTCTACAGAATAGTAAGTCTTCATAAGAAGGGACAGAGCCAGGACATTTCTGAACTAAAGATGGAAGAAGAAATAATACGTGACTTTGAAATTGTAGTCACTGAATAACAAGATAACAAAGAATCGTTTCCAGATAATATTAGAAGCACAATGATACATATTGTGGATTGTAATATTGATGACGGAGCAGATACGGATATGTGTTAAACCATATTACAGAAAACAAAAACATTGAAGAAGTTGTAAGAGAGCTTAAGAAAATTAAATCATCTGGACATGACAAAATACATGTAGATTAGTTGTATTTTGTGCAAAGTGTACAATAGCATAATTTCCTTGGAAAGATATCTTAACTACTTCAAAACTAAATATTATACCTTGGTTTAAATGGTGGGAAAAAAAGAGACAGGCTAGTTATGAATAACTAGAGTGTTTTCTCAATCGCTCCCGTGTTTCAAAAAGTATTTGAAAAAAATATTGGTTAAAAGGCTAGTTCATTTCAGAATTTCAAACGGAGTGCAGTAGCATTAGTGCATCCTTTATTATAAAAAAGGGAATAGCCCATTATAAAGAAGGTAAATCAATCGTTTATGCTGCATTCCTGGATAATGCAAAGGCCTTTAATACAGTATGGCATGATGGCCTCTTTTATAACATATTCCATCTCTCGAAGTTAAAGGGACTTTGTGGAGACTAATTAAAAATTCATTTCGAGAAGTTAGCAGAGACATGAGAACATAAAGGGGGTGGGACGACCGGCAAAGTTCAAATACTAGTATAAGTTGTCAACAAAGTGACAAATATTCGCCAAAGTAAAATTTATTTCCTGTTTGCTTCTGGCAATATTTTACTGTTTAAAAATGTACTTACAAACAAAATATGCTTTTTGTATCTTGACTTTAAAAATTATTTGTGGGAGTGCAAAATGAAGAATCAATATATGTCAAATAATTTAAGTACGCCTCTTCCATTTGCTATGGTTGTCAGTCTCTATATTTATATGGCGTTATGAGTTTAACTACCATAATTAATTTTTTAGCGTGTGTGTGTGTGTGTGTGTGTGTGAGAGAGAGAGAGAGAGAGAGAGAGAGAGAGAGAGAGAGAGAGAGAAAGAGACAGACAGAGACAGAGAGAGACATGTGAACTTGACGATAACTTTAAAATTCAAAATATAAAAGTATCCGACAATAATCCTTCTATTTGTGATACGTTACGGTACGCTCTCCGTTACGGATCACTGCCATCTCACCTCTGTGTGCGTGGGTTCGAGTCTAAGATTCGGCTAATGTTGTTATCTGAGAAAGCTTGCCAGTAACTTCTCATGGATCGGTGGTTCTTTCGTGTGATTTATATTACAGATCACTGGTATCTCACCTCTGTCTCCGTTGATTCGAGTCTCGGACTCGACCAGTGTGGGTATGTATGTGAGAAAGCATGCCAGTAGCTACGCATGGGTCGGTTGTTCTTTCTGGGGCTTTCCCTAGCTCTTCTTTACCACACATATTGCCATTAATAACGTATACTGTTCTTAAAATGGCTAAACTATAGCAACAATACTAATTTGTCCCTGAAATAATACAATGTGTGACTCATTTTTTCTTTAGATCCAAACCAACGAACTTTATGCTAACATTTAAAACTGATTAAAACACATGTATCCATGTAAATGCAAGGCACAAGAGACACAAATTCGCCCAATGTATATACGTCCTAAGAATAAGCAACTGTAATATATATATATATATATATATATATATATATATATATATATATATATATATATATATATATATATATGTGTGTGTGTGTGTGTGTGTGTGTGTTTCTGCGTATAGGTAGGTAGGTAGGGGTACGTAGATAGGTAGGTAGGTACGCAGACAGACAGACAGATATATAGATAGATATGGTGCAGTATGAATTTGAATTATAGGTATTAGTCAACCGCGTACTTAACTAAAATTACCTATATTGAGATTTTCATCCTAAAAGTCTTTTACCAAGCGGCTCATTTTTCTTTCCAGGAAATACAATTTATACATAGTTATATTGTTTATAGTACATACGTATCTTGGATGGCAGCATGCTTACAGTATTTTAAAACCTGTCTTAGAAATGTGTGTGGTCTCTTGACATACAAGTGAAATTGAAAGTAAAGATGTATTGGAAACACTCAATTTGTCAGGCACTAAAGCGTGCAAAATGGCCGAAATGTACATGAGTAATAACGATCGGTCGAATTCTACGTCCTTTTATGTTAGCTTGTTCCTGTCTGCCAGACCATAATCGTCCGTTATTAGATAGAAAATGAGAAATTGCCTGACTTGCCGTGTGAATATCAAATCGTATATTTGTATGTATTGTGTATTTAGCAACCGTGCATGAAAATAAATTGGTCTAAATTTGAATTTACGTCATAAAGAAGATTTAAAAATGGCTCTTTCCAGGAAATACATTGCCCACGTAATAATTTAAATAATCGCAAAAGTAAGCAACCGATGCTGATCAGTCGAATTGTAGGTTCCTTTATGTTTTTGTGTTCATCTTGGCACTACCATACCCGCCTGGTAGTAGATAAATACTGACAAGCTGACAGATTTAAACTTCTATGGAAGAGTGCTTGGGAAATTTTTTCTTTTTCAACACGTTAGATTTTATATTTCGACAGAACACTTTCAACATTTTTTTTATTTTGGTCAGATTTTGCAGAGACATATATTGATACATATTTAACCGGTACATAGTTATGTTAGCTTTTATCTTGCTTCTGTGTTCAATCTCTCTATCTACAGTAACTGTCTTCCTGGAAAAAATACAGTAGATACGTTCTAATTACCGATTCTAGTTTCATTATCTATTCATATTTGGTATATGTCTCTCACATACACACCCCAGTGTGCATCATTGTGTAATTTCTTCATTGTACACATTCATACCACTGAATTAATTAAATCAACCTAAAATAATCACATAAATACTTTATTGGTATGCAAAACAGCCTATAAATAAATATATATATATATATATATATATATATATATATATATATATATATATATATATATATATATAGAGAGATAGATAGATAGATAGATAGATAGATAGATAGATAGATAGATAGATAGATAAAAATATCTGTATGTGTGTGTGTGTGTGTGTGTGTGCTTGACTTCATAAGTTTAACTAAATATTTTAAAACAGTATAACAGTTTTCTACAAATAATTTATTCTCTAGATATGTATTTTTTTTATAAACTAACAATATTGCAAATTATATCCTAAATATTTAGTCAATAAAGTTATATCACATGTCCGTGATGAATAAAGATTTAATTAAATTCTAGTGGTTTTCTATATAATTCCCAACATGGAATGTGTTGGCACGCTTTTTGTATCTTGTTAAGTGAATATCTACCTTTCTGATCAATCTCAATAACATTATCTACCTGGACTCTACAAGGAAACACTTGATAATACTAAAATAAGTTTGATTAAAATTTGTACATCATTATCATACTGGTTAGAAAATTTACTTTCGTACTCTAGGGGGATTCGAACACTGGATGATAGGTATGTTACACATCTGTATTATTTCCATTTTGGGCGAAATATACATCTGTTGAAAGCATAATGTCGATATGACCATTCACACTCGAGTTATGATGTGTCCCATAAACACCTACCATGTATGAGCACGAAACATTAAATATCTTTTCAGATACGTAATGAGGGGTAATGAGAATAACGCGCTTACTAAGCTTTTCGACAAGAAAGATTTACCATACAAAGAAAATATTTGATCAAATTTTCTTGTTACATTAATTGAAGAATCATTGTTACCTGATTATAAAAATATAGAAATGAAAGTACTAAGTAATGAATAATAAGGACACTATTAAAAGGTAACGGACAATTATAAGTCCTGACAAATGAAAACTGATATGAAAGAAAATATCAAATCAAATAACATAAAGCAAAAGCTCTGGAACATAACATATGTTGCAAAATTTTGAAATATACTAACAGGGTAACATACCTTGATGAAGCAATGCACTCTTCTAGTTTGTTAATACATATGACGCAAAACTTGGGGTGTAATCAATATATTCGTGTATGACGACCAATCCAGTCCACAGTTTGGAGTAACAAAAGATAAAGTTATTTTACTATTTATAATAACTAATTACCTTATTTTGTCCAAACTATTGGCTGTTCCAATGTGTTGATATCTATCACACAAAACGTAGGTTGTAATCAATATATTCTTTTATGAATACAATTCCAGTCTACTGTTTAAACTTGGTTCACTAGTTATAATAACAAATTACCTTGTTGAAACTATTGACTGTTCCAGTGTTTTGATATCTATCAGACAAAACGTAGGCACTCGTTTATATGCATTGCTTACGAATTGGTAATGGAATGAACACAAATACATTGCTGATTACAAAAATGTCTTTCATATTTCGAGGACTCCAAGGGAAAAGAGTCAGGTTTTGTTCATTTACATCTAATTGTTGGTGTCATTAATGCTCTTCTCGGCATGACAGAGCAACCAAATACATTTTTACCATAAACAAATGATGTTACTGAAAACTGAACCTAGGTTGAAACTCAAAAAGAAACGTACGTGTACCTAAATAAATGCATAATTCATGTGTTATTGTATAGACACTTAATAGTTATGAATATAATTCATAATGTATACTAAAAATACTAAGTACCTATATATAAAATCGCAAAGACAGGCTAGATGCCTGTCTTATCATATCACTGTTTACAAAAGTGAACTGTTCATTTATTTCATGCTCGAAAAATATTCACGAGCATATCGCAGACCATACACTACTATAAAAGAGGATAGTTGAAATGAATGATTTCCTTGCATTGGCCGAACGAAATAATAATCATTAAAAAATATAGCTGTATGTAAGGCAATAAGGACAATGTTAACACTGCATCACTAGGCGTATGAACTTCTACAAGGAAGTCACCGGCTAGGACGGAAGGTCTCTACAGATCAACGGCCAAGTGTTCGGAACCAGGACGCACCATATGTATTAATGGATTGTGGCTGTGGTTGACCAGCTATGGTTTCAAAATAGCAGGGAAGGCAGATCTCTTCAGCCATGGTCGGCCATCTGCATAGGAGAGGGAAACTCTGATATAAAACCTACGGCCTGTGGACCTCGCTGTCACCGTCCTGGCTTGCCAGGCCATGGCAGATGAACCACAGGTTTAAAGGGTGGGGCCAGTTTGCGCAGACTGAACTCCACCTAAAAGCTCCTTTGCGCAGGCATGAAGGAACCGTCTACTGTCTACTGTCTACTGTTTATGCTCGACCCTATCAAGCCCTGCAGCGATGGGAAAGGGGCGAAAACGGCAGGTGAAAGATGTCACTGGAAGCCGCAGTCCCAATCCTGCATGCAGGCGACTCAGGCCTTTGGTCGTCTGGTGTTGATCTGGAGACGACACCATCACCCGGCAGCAGCCTGAGTGTCCAAGCAGCCTTTTTTAGGGACAGCACTGCTTGCTCCACATGGAGAAGGGTCTAGAAAAGGTGGCCTAACCAAAGCTCGTCTCCTTACACCCTAGTTGGCCTGCCGCAGCCAACGGGCATCTTATAATGCGGTCAAAACTTAACAGAAAAAACAAGGCATGTCCCACCGGCCTCTCATCGTGGGAAAAAACTAAAACTGGCTTGTTGGAACATCAGAACAATGCTAGACTCAACTGACAGCAATAGACCTGAACGACGCTCTGCCCTAATCGCACACGAACTCTCTCGCCTTGCTGTTGACATTGCTGCACTTAGTGAAGTCCGCCTTTCAGAGGAGGGAAGTCTGAGAGAACTCCACCCTGGATACACCCTGTACTGGTCAGGCAAACCTAAAACTGAAAAACGGCTTTCAGGAGTCGGTTTCATGGTCAAGGACTCAATCGCCACCAAGTTATCAAACCTTCCAACTGGTCACACCGACCGCATCATGTCCATGCGTCTCCCGTTAGGAAACCAAAACAACGCCACACTCTTCAGTGTATACGCTCCAACACTACAGGCAGACTCTTCTGAAAAGGATAAATTCTACGCTGACCTGCGCAGACTTCTCAAGAGTGTCCCAGAGAGCGACAAAATAGTCATTCTTGGAGATTTCAATGCCAGGGTGGGCCGAGACTCAGAAACCTGGAAAGCAATTATTGGGAAACATGGAGTGGGTGGCTGCAATGATAATGGGCGCCTGCTTCTCGAACTTTGCGCAGAATTACAACTCACTATTACAAACACCATATTTCAGCAGAAAGACAGCCTGAAAACGACCTGGATGCATCCTAGATCAAAACACTGGCACCTAATCGATTACATCATAGTACGCCAGAGGGACTTAAAAGATGTCCTTCACACCAAAGTGATGCGCAGTGCAGAGTGCCACACAGATCACCGTCTTGTTCGATGCAAACTCAACTTCTATTTCAAACCCAGGTCCAAACACGGACGTACCATAAAAAGGAAGATCCAGATTAAAAACCTCCTGTCTGAAGACGTCAAGGCAAATTTTCAAGAGAGCCTGCACTCTAGATTTGAAGAACCAAGCTTTCCACCAGATCTACCTCCGGAGGATATGTGGAATCACATCAAGGCTGCCATTCTACAAACCTCAGAAGAAATCCTTGGATTCACCACTAAAAAACCACAAAGACTGGTTTGATGAAAACAACCAGACAATCCAAGAACTACTTGCCAGTAAGAGATCAACATACCAAGCCCACCTCGTACAACCATCCTGTCCAAAAAAGAAAGCAGCCTTCCGCCTTATCTGCAGCTCCCTCCAGCGCAATCTTCGTGAAATACAAAATGATTGGTGGACAAAGCTCTCAGAAAGAACCCAAATGTACGCTGACACTGGAGACTACAAGATGTTCTATGAAGCGCTGAAAGCAGTGTATGGTCCCTCCTTCCAAATACAAAGCCCCCTACGGAGTGCAGATGGTCAAGAGCTACTCACTGACAGGGAATCTATCCTAAACCGCTGGTCAGAGCACTTCCACACCCTCTTCAGCACTAGTCGTGCAGTCCAAAAGGCAGCAATTGATCGCATCCCACAACAGCCACCAAAGATGGAACTTGATGTGGCACCCACACTGCAAGAGACTTTAAAAGCCATAGAACAGCTGAAGGCAGGTAAGGCTGCAGGAAAGGATGGTATTCCACCTGAGATATGGAAGAAAGGAGGCCTAGCTTTGCACACCAAACTTCACGAATTCTTCGTTTGCTGCTGGGAGCGAGGGAAACTTCCGCTAGATCTCCGTGATGCAGTCATCATCACCCTGTACAAAAACAAAAGGGGAAAAGTCTGACTGCTCAAACTACCGTGGGATAACTCTGCTCTCCGTTGCGGGCAAAATCCTTGCTAGAGTGTTGCTAAACAGACTAGTGCCTACCATTGCAGAAGATCATGTTCCAGAGAGTCAGTGTGGCTTCAGAGCCAATAGGGGCACAACTGACATGGTGTTCGTCCTGAGACAGATCCAGGAAAAATGCAGAGAACAAAACAAAGGAATGTACATCACTTTTGTGGACCTAACAAAGGCTTTTGACACGGTGAGCAGAACTGGACTGTGGAAAATCCTTGAAAAACTTGGCTGTCCTCCCAAATTCCTTACCATGATCATCCAACTACATGAAGACCAGCTTGGTCAGGTTAAAAACAATAACGAACTGTCACAGACCTTCCCCATCGCAAATGGCGTGAAACAGGGCTGCGTTTTAGCTCCTACACTGTTTTCAATCTTCTTCAGCACGATGCTCCGAAAAGCTACAGAAGACCTTGGTGACGAAGATGGCATCTATATTAGATTCCGTACTGATGGCAACCTCTTCAACTTAAGGCGACTTCAGGCCCACACCAAAACTTTAGAAAAACTGATTAGTGAACTTCTATTTGCAGACGATGCCGCCCTTGTTGCCCACACGGAAGCTGCCTTACAACGAGCAACATCTTGCTTTGCAGAAGCTTGCCAGCTCTTTGGCCTCGAGGTAAACCTAAAGAAAACCGTGGTACTTCACCAGCCTGCCCCCAAGGAAGAGTACCGTCCACCAAGCATTCTCATTGACCGGACAGAGCTAAACGTAGTCCACCAGTTCACCTACCTGGGCTGTGTGATATCCTCTGATGCAATGATCGACAAAGAAATAGACAACAGATTAGCCAAAGCAAACAGCGCCTTCGGCAGACTCTACAAACGTGTCTGGCACAATCCCAATCTCAAGAGAGTTACAAAAATCAAAGTCTACATGGCTGTCGTACTGACCACCCTCCTATATGGCGCCGAATCCTGGGTCACCTACAGCCGTCACCTCCGTCTCCTTGAACGCTTCCATCAGCGCTGCCTCTGCACCATCCTCAACATCCACTGGAGTGACTTCGTTACCAACACTGAAGTCCTCAAGCAAGCGGGGATCACCAGCGTTGAGGCCACACTCGTGAAGATACATCTTCGCTGGGCAGGGCATGTGTCCAGGATGGAGGATCATCGCCTGCCAAAAATTGCACTGTATGGTGAGCTACCAACTGGCCACCGTGATAGAGGGGCACCTCGAAAGAGATATAAAGACTCCTTGAAAAAGACCCTTACCTCCTGTGGCATTGATCACCGCCAATGAGCATCACTAGCTGTTGACCGTACAAGCTGGCGACGTTCAATTCACCAAGCCGCTGACACTTTTGAACAAAACAGACGGGCCATCTTGGAGGAAAAACGTTGGCAAAGAAAAAACCGGGAGCCATTGTCAGCACCCACCAAAACCCAGACATTCCCCTGCAGCCTCTGTGGCCGGACGTGCCTATCAAGTATTGGGTTCGTCAGCCACCAGCGCAAGTGCAATAGACATAGAAATCTTCCTTCTTAATCTTCGTGTGCGAAGTCAAGCCAACAAAAAAGGACGAAATATGGGTAATTAGTATTCATACTGAAAACTACAATGAACGTGGTGTAGCTGTGGACTTGGTATCATGATAATGTGATTGGGTGGGATATGGTGAAACTTGTCTGCCGCATGATGCCCCAGTGCTAGACATCACTATAAAATGCAACACTGCAGACACCGTAGCGATATGACTGGCAAACGATCAAAGCCACGTTAAAACCCCAAATCACACTCACACACATGAAGTGAAGACACTGACTGTAAATATACGAATTCCACCTTCATGTATGACCCTTGCAAAGCCGTGTAGGAAAACATCCCTTACACTCACTTAACATATAATATGCACACAGAAGAGAAGATAAAAAACCTACAAAATATACTATATAAAAATGCAAAATCTACTATCTACACAAAGCGAAGGAAAACAAAACACACATAAACTATCAACACAGAAGGGAATGAAAACAAACCACTAATCTATTATCCACATAGAAGGGAAGGAAGCTGTCCCTAATACTATTTTCACCTTCATTACAGATCTTACTGACCAGTTTGCTAATGATTCCTTGAAAGATTTTGTTATGAAATTTAACGCGTAAGTCAACTTCACATCTGCAATATGTATATGCTGCTAATTGTTACTTTTGTAAGATACATCATGCGCGTGACAAGCTCGATCAATTTCATTTATCGGATATTCACCGGGGTTTGGATGATTTTGAATATCAAGTCGAGTTCCGAGACTGCAGTATTTATATCTTGTAAGATGTTTCTCTCCTAGGTATTCGGTCCATTGAATCCCAGGTAATTTTCTTAATTTTGCTGCAATATCACCTCTTCCTTTTTTCAAAACTCGATTTGTCAACTGACTGCATCCCTGACTGTTTTAAGGAAATAAATTTTTAAAAGTTTATACTGCATCGTTCACACTTACCTGTAAGTGCTGGTCAATTTTTTGTTGTTGTAACTGGGAAGGATAGCAAACCATAAAATATACTATAGAAAATCACCAAGGCTACTATTCACACAAGTGAAGGAAAAAAAAAAACATATACTATGTTGCATTAATTGAAGAATCATTGTTACCTGATTATAAAAATATAGATATGAAAGTACTAAGTAATGAATAATAAGGACACTATTAAAAGGTAACGGACAATTATTAGTCCTGACAAATGAAAACTGATATGAAAGAAAATATCAAATCAAATAACATAAAGCAAAAACTCTCGAACATATTATATGTTGGGCCGGCGCTTCCGCTAGGCGAACTAGGCAATCGCCTAGGGCGCTGGGCCTAAGGGGCAAATCATGATGGGCGGATGGGGGAGGGCGTGAGTGGGAAGGGGACACCAGATAACTGATCTCGCCTAGGGCACCAAAATGCCTTGCCCGGCACTTATTACACACACACAAACACACACACATATATATATATATATATATATATATATATATATATATATATATATATATATATATATATATATATATATATATATGTGTGTGTGTGTGTGTGTGTGTGTGTGTGTGTGTGTATGTGTGTGTGTGTGTGTGTGTGCGTGTGTTTGACTTCATTGTTTTAACTAAGTATTTTAAAACAGTTTAACAGTTTTCTACATATAATTTATTCTCTAGATATGTATTTTTTTTAAAACTAACAATATTGCAAATTATATCCTAAATATTTAGTCAATAAAGTGGTTTTCTATATAATTCCCAACATGGGATGTGTTGGCACGCCTTTTGCAGCTTGTTAAGTGAATATCTACCTTTCTGATCAATCTCAATAACATTATCTACCTGGACTCTACAAGGAAACACTTGAAAATACTAAGATAAGTTTGATTGCAAATACTGTACATCATTATCATACAGGTTAGAGAATTTACTTTCGTACTCTAGGGGATTCGAACACTGGATGATAGGTATGTTACACATCTTTACTATTTCCATTTGGTGCGAAATATGCATCTGTTGAAAGCATAATGTCGATATGACCATTTACACTCGAGTTATGATGTGTCCCATAAACACCTACCATGTATGAGCACGAAACATTCGCATGAAACACACCACGGTGCATGAAGTTGAAAATCAAACCCGAAGTTTACTGATTGCGAATATATTACGGAAATTACCTGTTTACCGGTTTCTTCATTCTACATTTAGGGGTTTGGAGTCGATGGAATATAGTGATGGATTTATTGTAATCCAGTACAGCAACACCAACATGTCTATGAGGAGATATACCTAGACAGAGCTAGACATATGCCATAACATGTTTGCTGGTAGTTTCAAAGAGTATACCTTTGTTCTTCGTTTGGTCAGTCGATGGAGAGAGAGAGAGAGAGAGAGAGAGAGAGAGAGAGAGAGAGAGAGAGAGAGAGGCGAGTGTTCACGGAGGTAGATTATATCTTCGTGTCGTTGGTATGTCTAGTATGTCTGCTTAACACCCTGAATATGATACATTTGCTACACAATGGTCATATTTAAACGATTTGAAAGTCGGATTGATGTATAGTTTTTGCCCTGGAAAACACTTTCTTCTGACTCAGTTCGAAAATTTAAATGATTTGGACTAAATTAATTGACATTTTCGTTACACTCGAGTTATAATGTGTCCCGTAAACGCCTACCATGTATGAGCACGAAACATTGGTATGAAACACACCACGGTGCATGAAGTTGAAAATCAGACCCGAAGTCTACTGATTGCGAATATATTACGGAAATTACCTGTCTACCAGGTATCATCGAGAAATAAAGCCAATACATGCCTGGAAGAAGAGAAAGGTAACTATTCGCTAGACAGAAAGACCGTCATCAAGGCAGTGACAAAGATACGACACAAGTGGAAAGAAGAACCCATTGATTTAAAAGTACATTTCACGTAGTTCGGGTGATAAACAAACGTACGGAACCCATCTGTATTACATGTATCTCATCTTTTTTTTTTTCAAGTCAATAGCGACGATAATTTTCACAAATGTTTTCGTATTTACATTCTTTTAGACGATACAAAACAATACTATTTTCTTTTCGGATCCGTTCTAATCCAAAAGGGTCACGTAATCAGGTTGAGAGACAGACAGACAGAGAGAAACAGAGAGAGAGAGAGAGAGAGAGAGAGAGAGAGAGAGAGAGAGAAAGAGAAAGAGGGGTATTGGCATGTTCCCAGGGCAAATCATGATTGTAAAGGAGACTGAAAATGTATTAATGTTTACATTTGTTCGAAGTTTTCCTTGCAATTGAGTAATGACATCCAGTCTTGTAAAGCTATTGAAAACAAAAATTGATCATTAGTATCGTTATTCAATGGATCGTGTACGCGTATATTTAATATAGATATATAAAACTTGGGTTCTTCTAGGTTACCACCAACTCCAGATTATTCTCACTCATTCCACAGATTTTAGATTAATGTGTTATCATGGAGAGAGAGAGAGAGAGAGAGAGAGAGAGAGAGATTGATTTTTTTTTCATGTCGTTGGCACGTTACTTATGTATGTATAAAACCCTGGATATGAGACATTACCAACATCATGGACATATTTAAATAATTTGAAAGACGGATTAAAGTATAGATTTTGCCCTGTAAAACTATTCCTTGCAAGTCAATTCGAAAGTTGAAATGATTTGGACTATAATGATCGACATTTTTGTTACACTCGAGTTATGATGTGTCCGATAAACGCCTACCATGTATGAGCACGAAACATTTTTTTGAAACACACCACGGTGCATGAAGTTAAAAATCAAACTCGAAGTCTACTGATTTCCAGTATATTATGGAAATGACCTGTCTACCATGGTATCATCAAGAAATAAAACCAATACCTGCATGGAAGATGAGAAAGTTAACTATTAGGTAAAAAGAAAGACCGTCATCAAGGCAGTAACACAGAGACGACTAAAGAGGAATGAAGAACCCATTGATTTTAGAGTACAATTCACGAAGTACGGGTGATAAACAAACGTACGGGACCTCATTTTCTGACACGTATTTCTCCATTTCCTTCATCGCGTCAATAGCGACGATAAGTTTCCCAAATGTCTCCGTATTTACATACGTATAGACAATATAAAAGAATACTATTTTGTTATCTAATTCATTTTTATTCAAAAAGATAACATAATCAGGTTGAGAGAGAGAGAGAGAGAGAGAGAGAGAGAGAGAGAGAGAGAGAGAGAGAGAGAGATGAGGCTGCGAGCAACTGCATCAATATTGTTTATATAATAATTTGTTGAGGTACAATCACAAGGCATGAATTGTTTTCTATGCCTCTTTTCGAAATGATTGTTTTTTAATGAATACTCGATATTCAGTTTCTTGCTATCACTGAAGAAATGCAACACAGCATATATATTTTGTATTGCCTGAGACAAGAAAATATGTCGATTGCAAAGATTGACGTCATTGTTATTAACACCAAGGCGTTTGTTTTATTCATAACATCAAAGCATATAAAGACACAACTTGTATGAATGCATACATATATTTATCTTTGTCCTTACACTTAGTATTGGTTTCCAATGTCAACAAGCTATTGAAAATTTATAATAGTATCATGTACATACCAGATTTTGCCATTTGAAAGTGTACACGTACAATATTAAGGATTTGGTTTCTATATAATTGGGGATTTGCGGTCGAGTTAAACACCGTGTCATTTTCACGTTACTAATATGAGCACAACACCCTGCCTATCAGACGCATTTTGGCAAGGTAATACTTTCTGACAATAAAAGTGAAGAATCGATGTATAGCTTTCGCCTATATAATATTTCATGCAATTCAATAAGAAAGTACGTTCTAATTTCAGTTTATTGATCGACGTTTCATACCACTTCTTTTTATTTATATCTATTAAACTCCTAATATGTTCGAGCATGAAACGTTATATTAATTTTCTGTTAACTGGATCAAAATAAATTATAGGTTATACACTATTACATCTTGCTGAAACAACTATATATTCTTACCATAGGCACACCACGGCGAGTGTAGGCTATTTGTACCAGAGGTCGTTTGTTTGTGAAAAAGGGAGGAAAAAAACTGCTTTAAAAGGTATGTTTGTCTTAGGAGAGAAACGTCGATAATGGGTGGACAGACACACTGTTATTCTGATAGTGAATGTCGGGCAATCAAAGGGCTTTATGAGGAAAATAAATTCTAAAGACTTGACAGTATATTTTAATGGAAAACAGATGACAAACATACGTACGAGATCCATTTGATGTACCTGTATGTATGCATTAATTTTCTTACCACAGGGGCGTTGATAGGTTTCCCAACCGTTTCATCATTTTACATTTAGGGATTTGGAGTCGATAGTATATAATGAAGGATTTGTTGTAATCCAGTACAGCAACACCAACATGTCTATGAGGAGATATACATAGACAGAGCTAGACATATGCCATAACATGTTTTCTGGTAGTTTCAAAGAGTATACCTCTGTTCTTCGTTTAGTCAGTCGATGGAGAGAGAGAGAGAGAGAGAGAGAGAGAGAGAGAGAGAGAGAGAGAGAGAGAGGGGCGAGTGTTCACGGAGGTAGATTGTATCTTCGTGTCGTTGGTATGTCTAGTATGTCTGCTTAACACCCTGAATATGATACATTTGCTACATAATGGTCATATTTAAACGATTTGAAAGTCGGATTCATGTATAGTTTTTGCCCTGGAAAACACTTCCTTCTGACTCAGTTCGAAAGTTCAAATGATTTGGACTAAATTAATTGACATTTTCGTTACACTCGAGTTTTGATGTGTCCCTTAAACGCCTACCATGTATGAGCACGAAACATTGGTATGAAACACACCACGGTGCATGAAGTTGAAAATCAAACTCGAAGTCTACTGATTGCGAATATATTAATGAAATTACCTGTCTACCAGGTATCATCGAGAAATAAAACCAATGCATGCCTGGAAGAAGAGAAAGGTAACTATTCGCAAGACAGAAAGACCGTCATCAAGGCAGTAACAAAGATACGATACAAAATGGCTGTCAGAATAAAAAAGGAATTGCCTGCTTGTCCTTTTTAAGAGAATTTTACAATAGTAACAATACTACATAGATCTCCACCAAACCCATGTAGTAACAATACCCTTTCTTCTAGCACTGATTTGTTTTCTACCAAATCTGATGTAGTAACAATACTACATAGCTCTCCTCCAAACCCATGTAGTAACAATACCCTATTTCTCAACACTTATTTTGTGATCTCTAAAATCTGATGTAGTAACAATACTTCACAGCTCTCCACCAAACCCATGTAGTACCAATACCCTATTTCTCAACACTGATTTGTTTTATACTAAATCTGATGTAGTAACAATACTACATAGCTCTCCTCCAAACCCATGTAGTAACAATACCCTATTTCTCAACACTGATTTTGTGATCTCTAAAATCTGATGTAGTAACAATACTTTATAGCTCCCCACCAAACCCATATAGTAACAATACTCTATTTCCCAGCACTGATTTGTTTTCTTAAAAATCTGATGTAGTAACAATACTACATAGATATCCACCAAACCATCGTAGTAATAGTACTCTATATTCCATGTGACAGTTGTTGTTGTTGCTGTTGTTGTTGTTGGGTTTAACGCTATTTTCAGCACACATGAGGCTAGTATTAAGGTTGGAGGAAAAACCTGGGAAAACCCCCAGAAAGAACCACCGACCCACAGGAAGCTACTGGCAAGCTTTCTCACATACCCATATTAGCCAAAACTTAAGACTCAAACCTACGCAGACAGAGGTGAGATGTCAGTGATCAGTAATGGAGAGCACTTTAGACACTCAGCCACTTGGGGCCCCCTGCGACATTGTAATGCCGAGTTTGTGATATCCAAAATATAATGTAGTAACAATACTGCATTGTCAATCACCAAATTTGTGTAGTAACATTACCTTATTTCTGTGACAATGTAAAACTGATTGTCTTTATCTCCAAAACTTGATGTAGCCACAATACTACATTGTTCATGTAGCGGCATTACCCTATTTTAATTTAAGAGTGTAACACTGACTTAATGTGATTTGCAAAACATGGTGTAGAAAAAATACTACCAGTAATTCTAAAGCACAAGCAGCAGAATTACCATATTTCCATGGTTACAGTGTAACATTAATTTGATCATTTAAAATAACTGATGTAAGATTACTAGAGCTATGCCTCACACTGCCTCCAGAATATAAACTAAAATTCTGTGATGCTATTCATATAGGACTTAAAATTTGTGTTTAAACTTACTTGTAAATGCTTTTTATATACTAATATTACTCTACTTATTATCAACTGTACCACCTTCCCAAGTCAACACTGCCCATGGTAGCAATAATATAATCCATCAGATTCCTCTGTGTAGACCATGAAAATTCCATCCTTGTCTCAGAATTTTCAGTGGTACACAAGGCTATGCTGAGAATTTGATGCAAATTTGTAATGGGGAGGTATTGTTCTATCTTACATTGATGATTTTCTGAGACTTTTTAATGAAAAATGGAAGTTCATGTCGAAAAGGCATATTGTTAATATTGCAGCAACTTTAATGTTGCAAAAGAACCACTGAAAATTTCTGTACCTTATGACAGAGCTTAAAAAGTTTGATTTACACTGTAATATTCAGTGTAAACTTTGAGTGATGTTCCTTTTAGCTTTCAAAGAACACAAACACAGCAGTTAAAATTTAGTATAGTAATATCAATACATAATGTTGGAATTGTGTATGACATAGCAATGATACACATACGAAGAGTTCACACAAATAAGTCCACATTTATTGATAAGATTAATCAAGCTGGACAAAAATAATGACAGTTTTTATTCAACTTTGAGGTGCGATTGATTTACCCTTCAGAAAGATATAATAAGACTATAAATTGTATATAAAAAGAACCAATTACAACAGCAGCTTTTTCAACTAAAAATTAGACTACAAAACTGTTCATTTTGCTAGATCGATCAGCTCAAAAACAACTAAAACCATTCTTGGATTAGTGTGTTTTAAACATGTTGTAAGTAATGTTTGTCTTAATTATTGGAAAAATATGTTCAAGTGATGTTGCAAATCAGGACATATTTGATATTTTGTGTGCTCCCAGTAAATGTTTATATGAATGTGACAATATCACTATATTGCCAAGTTGGGGTCAGTTAGGTGTTTTAGATCTTGTTAAGTTACATTCAGTTTGAAATTAGAATACTTTCTCCTAGCTGAGATGAACTGAGCATAGATTTACATTAGCTGGGATCAGCACAGAATATGCACTAACTCTTGTAGTAGTCTTAGTCTAGCACAGATGATACTTAAGCTGGGATCATGCTCAAAGTACAGTGTCATGATGCGACCTAGAAACAAGAATACTAAATGTGTCTATAAGACTGTAAATCAAAGTCATTGTAGTAATATTACTTTTTTTATAGAAGTCTAGATAATTCAGTTTACAATCTTAGAACCAGTTGAATAAGCTTGTATTATTATCATCATGTATAACAACCATACAAACTTCTACAACTATCTTAACATTCTTTTCTCAATTACTATAAATCCTTTTTTTCCTATTTTACTTGAGTGTATGCATGAATGTCAAATGAACAACAAGCAACTCTTCTTTTGACTTTGCTTTATGTCTCCAAAGGTTTCCTTTGATTTTGTTACCATAAGAATAAAATAAATCAAATAAAAAATCACGTAAGTACATTTCTGTTACATAGAAATAGAACATGATTTTTGTATCAGTCCTTTTTAAACATATAACATATCTAATTAAATTTAAGGTAGTTTCTGAATACATGTACATACCATTTCACAACATTTAATATTTGCTTATACCAATAGGTGTTAATGTTAAATGTGACTAGTTATAGATTTTATTTTTATATAATATTTGGATGCAAATAAAGATGTCATTTGTACATCAAGTTCGTCATCTTGAAGAATATGATAAGCATTCTTTCCATGATCAGTGCAGAGATAGATACGTAACAAGTTTATCACCTTAAAATGAATAATGAACATTGTTTTAGATAGTAAGGGCTGTTCCATTAAAACATGCTTGTAACCTAGGGAAGGCACTTTTAAAGTGGCGTACTCATCCATAGATGAAATTTAAAATTTTCTTATCATTTTAATATGAACTCGTTGAAATCAAAGTACCCTGGCATAGATTTGTTTTAAAACAAAGCCTTCCCTAGTTACCATGTATGTTTAAATAGAACAGCCATAATGGGTATAATAACATGATTATATCTTTGTAAAGAAGCAAACAATAACAAGTGTGCATATACTGCATTTCCAAAATAGTACAAAATACTTCCTATATAGATTATATCATAAATTTCATTTTAGCATTAAAGATTGAAAAAGTTTTTAAACTTTGATCAAAACAGTGATGCCTTGAAAGGATCAAACCAGTCTCAAAAGGAAAATAAATCACACATGTTGTACAGCAATTTACTTTAAATCTGTCATATTATGATTAATATCAAATTTGCAGTTATGTCTCATACTGCCAAGATTTTTAGATTTATTTTAAACAATTTTTTCTTTGAGTTTCTAGACTCTCTTTGTTAATAGTTTTCACTGAAATTATATCGTTAGTAACATGTCCAAAAACTTTACACACTAGATAAGCTGTATCTATAATCTGTTTGCCTTTTCTATCAAGCTTCATTGACATTTTGCTGATGTTATATGTAAATTTCTCTTTCTTCACTTTTGCTATTGGTTCTTTACAATATATAAAGTGTTTTCGTCCGAAAAGATGCCCAGATAAAACTTTGGGTGATTGTATTCAACAGTTGCTAACTCTCGGTCTGTACCTTCTGATCCTTTTCCTTCCTGCAATCAAAGTTAGAAAAAAAACAAAATATAAATAATATGCTCCTACCAATTTATAAAACAACTGCATACAAATTAAAGATAAAATAATTAAGACTTTAATCTTGAGAAATATGCACTTCAAAGCTTATTTATATTTAATTTTCTGTCACAAAATTTGCTAAAGACAAAAGGTTCAATTCCCGCTATATGAATGAGTAAATCTAAGTAAACTTTACATCAGCATAAAGAAAATTATCATGGGAATACATTTTAGGCATTATTGATTTGCAATGAATTGTAAAGTGCAATTTAACGACATTAGTCAGAATCATGCCAAATAATAACTAATATTTATTTGCATAAATATAAGATTAATAATTAGTATACATTTGGACATAAGCTCACAAATCGTTGACAGTGACACTGATTCTTTAGACTTATGTAAGGATTTTTATGATCAGTTGGTTATTCAGTATATATTAAAGTAGTGTCCTGCATACAGAGAATTGAGAAATTTAACTGATCAGGAAGACAAATGGATATTAGGATGGCCTATCAGTAATTATCGTGCAGAAACGCACCATTAAATGTGAACAAGTGATACATTATTTTTTTCTTTTTTTATACTAACTTCACATTTTTTTGCATCTTCGAGTGTTCTTCATTAGATCTGTTTTGTTTCAAAATCACTTTGCTTGTAGTTCTTTATATTATTTTGGAAAATAACATTTATGGATTTGATTCTCTAATTAGTTATTTCTTTATTCACTGTCACTAAGATAATGATCAGTCAAATATATGGTTACTTTTAATCCCCCGAGTAAATTTTCATCTAGGAAAAGGCCTTGCGTTTGCACTGTGAGCACCACATGCTATCAAAAATGGCCTTCGGATGTGAAAAATGCATGTATAAATTAGGGGTTGGGGTACATAAACATTTTATTCTAAGAACTTCAGTAGACTTATCAGGTCAAGTGTGTGATATGATTATGTTGCGCTACATAATACCTATCCAGAAATATGTACCTTTTTACCTCACTCGCGTATTATATTTTTAATGAATTTTTATATTAGGCATGCGACATTAAATTTGTACATAAAAACTGGACCCTGCCCCCTTCAGGGAAAAATGCTATAAAAAAATTGTGCAATGAACCACATTTTGTCTTATTTTCTTGTTCTCTTTTCATATGCAATTAATTCTTATACATTAGCCTTATCATAGTACCTCTATTTGTCTCCTTTTCTTGAATCTCTCAAGCTCTATTATGAGATTCAAGGGAGGTAATTTCTTTTTGCACCTATAAATTATACCTATCAGGACAAGTTAGCATATTTTGAGCTTAACTAAGTTGCTTTGAGAGAAAATTTGGGTTTAAAATGTGTTTACTTGATTTTCATGTAGGTAACAAGCTCAGTACTCCTATTTTAATGAAAGTTATTCATATTTCATTGCAGACACACAAAAACATTACATGAGATGACATCACATATTCTTCTAAGTAATTTCACTCCACAGGAACAAATGCACTTTCAAGAAATCATAAGTAGACATACTGTTATAAATGGTGAATGTCATCAATGGAACGGTGTTGCAAATAGTGATGGATATGGCATATTGCGGACAATGTTTCGAGGAAAAAGAATTAAAGTTTTAGTACTTTTGTGAACAGTTCCACCATATTGGATTTAAACTTACAGTTACTGCATTGCACACAAACAGTAATGCACAAACCCTGTCTTTTGTGTACCGTAACAACTGGAAAAGCATTCTTACATTGATGTGGCAGAAATACCCTGATTAGTTCTGAAAGTTTATTGATGTTGACAACACAGTTTTCTTCTGGCATACTGGTAGGGGCTTTTTTACTGAGTACAGAATGAGTAATAATGTCAGTTGTTTTCCTTTTTGCAGGTCTCAATTTGCTTGGAATGATGTTAGGATCTGTTGTCTCAGTCATATTTGTAGAAGCACTAGTTTGAAGCATGTATTCATTATGATCCAAATGCACTAAAGATTGATTATGAAAGACCGACTTGGCTTCATCATGACTTGTATTTTCTGGTAGGTCCTTATTTAAAGTAATAGAAGTTACAACATGTCCCTTTTTGTACTGAGTTTTCTTCTTGTTAATATTTTTCTTGTAGCTTTGCTTTCTATTTCCTCTCATTCTCTATATCCTTGCAATTGCTAAAGTCAGCTGTGAGTGGATAGGATTCTGAGAATATTTGGGCTAACTGTGTGGACTGTGTATTTATTTTGTATTTTGGGTTTGAGAATGGTTCATTTCAAAGGCCTTTTGTCACTGAATTTATCTGATATGTTGATGTAAGTTCAGCAAGGTTCCTCACATCAATGTCCCAACATAGAATAATATTTGTTTCTTTATATCTGTCCCAATTAGCTAGACATAGGTGTATTCACACCCCCACCCCCAATGCTGTTTATGTTAGCATCACTAGAACAATGCCAGGTCAGGAATGTTGATGTATATGTCTCAAGCTATAATTATTATTAAAGTACATTATAAATGTAAATGTCTGGTAACATTTTTCTTAAGTGGCACTTTTTAAAAGAAAAATTTCAACAAATAATTGCTTGAACAATAGAGAAGTTCTATCGCTAATAACAAAGAGTGTGTCTCATATTCAGTCACTATTTGCAACAATAAAATCCATTCTTAGCATTCAGTCAACATCATCATGTAATTCTGGTATCTTCCTGACTATACGATGGCAAAAAGGACAGGAAACAAAATATCAAAACTGTGTACTCGACACAACATGTATCTTTCACCTTGACACCTCAAACTAACATCATTGGAGTCACTGCAGATGTCAGGGGTATCTATAGATTAACCCTGCTTTCAGAAGTACAGTTTAATGTGTCATCAGATACCTCTACAGGAATTAATACTGCAAGTGCAATAATAGATAAGAGTGTCATGGAAACATTTACAATAACCTCCCTCAGTGGTAATTTAGTATCATTATCTATCACACTTTATGTAGGATTTGTAATTGATTTAGGTAAATAATATAATGAATGTCCAACAATATCGATATGATAAAGTCCGCAAGTTTCAAACTAAACTGTAAAATCGTCTTGACGAATATACAACGAAGATAAAGAATACCGCAGGCGAATTACCAATGTTGACATTATTGTGTATTTGATTTCAAGTGTAATTGCTGGAACGGGTATATTGTTATCAGCGGTAACGGCACTGGCACCTGTAGTTGTCACGATTTGTGTGTCATCATGTGTTAATATATACTCAGTGATTGCATTAAATTTAGTATGTGCTGCTATTGATGGATGTTACCAAATAAACCTCGAAAAGTCAAATCAGGCCCAGCAAGGATACATTTTATAGTCGTTTCCACTATTTGTCCCACCTGAATTTTTAATAATTCAAGAACCCGTGAACCCACTATAGATGCGATGTCATAATGATTTATAAACGAGAATGACCAGAAATAACGAGAAACTCACTGACCAATCCAATAATTTACTGGACTTGGAGGGAGGAACTTTACAAGTAAGTCTGTATGTGAAATCCTAAACGATTTTGATCCTAAAGTTATAAAATCGGACGATTTGATAGCGTGTGTACGGTTTTACACGTAAATGTCCTTTGCTGAGTAAAAACAATAATAACAAGGCCTACTTTCGCTTCGTTCTTAAAAGAAGTCTTCGCTTCACGTGTTACTACTTTAATTTTCAATGAGCTGTTTGAGTTGTCTGAGCCGGAAATGTATCGTCTTTTTAATTTAATATTGTTTCGAAAAATCAGTTCTTATTTTCTCTACTGCGGTAAACAAAGGTACGAATGTACGAACTTATCTATTTCACTGTTATTCGTTAATGATTCGTTAACGGCTTGTTGCTTTTGTTTAATAAACTTATATTGTGATTGTAGTGTATTCTTTTTTTTCTAGGACTATGTCTTCTAGATATTGAAAGTCAGATATATCTTCATAAAACGGGGATCAATTTTGACCCGTTTTTTTAAACCGTATTTACAGCATTGTTTGAAGCGTATATTTACAGCATTGTATATACAATATTTACAGTATGTACAAGTTATATGTACACTATTTATATATACCGAATGTACAAGATATATTTACAGTATTTTAAGTACGGCACAACATATAATCTTAATTAAGGTATATAGAGCCGGCACAACATCAAATCTTAATTAAGGTATATAACGAAGTCACGAAACACCCCACCCACCCACCCCGTTGTGAGCCTCTAATCTGTCAACTAACGGTCTAGAGCCTCAAGAAGCTATGTTTGGTGAATTCGTATTACGAAGAAACAACCCCATATGAGAACACCTAGCTTAGCTAGGAATTCAATAGGGCAGATGAATGATGATGAAATACTGTCGTCTGGTATCACATAACCTACAGTTTTCTTAAAGAACGTGCATGATTCAGATTGACACTGTGAGGTTGCATTAAATTGTTATTTTATATTGGAAAGAGCCGAAACATTATATATATTTTTATAGTAACAGTTTTGTCTTTATGAGAGGGGCTCTCGTGAGAAACACAAGTTGTTTTTCCAAGTAAGACATTTAATGTTTGCACACACTTAATTTAAAACAAGGATGAATATTTTTGTTTACTCCAATTTTCTATACCATATGCACTTGATATAAGAGAATAAAATGCTAAGATGTTGGCCACATGTTTACCTCCAGACTGGGCGGTAGTTCTTTAAATCGTTATGGTCCAGTGTTGGTTTCTTCAGCAGTGGCTTTACAATGGCAGTTTTGAAAAATGATGGGAATTCCCCTGATGAGAGAGAGATATTAATAACATCAGTTAGTGAAGGCAATATTGGGTCTAAGCACTCAAGCAGCAGTGATGTCGCAATTGGATCAAGTTCACAAGACTTTGGTGCACTTTTGATCACGATTGTCCGTACTAAATCTATAGAAACCGGTTCAAATGCTCCTAAAGGTTGTCGCTGAAATTCTGCATCATGCCTGTATGGTGACGAATCAGTTGAAATTGTGCTGTCAAGCGAATCTCGAATGGTTGGAACTTTGTCATTGAAGAAATTTGCGAATTGGTCTGGAAGGTCTAGTGGAGAGAAGGTCGTTGGAAGTGGTGTACATTTGTTCCTTGACATTAGTTTGTTAGTTATCTCGAGGAGCTCTTTGCATCTGGAACTCTCCGTGATCTTAGAACTGTAGTGGGATAATATGGCTAAATGGACTATGTTTGTGACATTCTTCTTAGCGGCTTCGTAGATTTGTTTATGAATAGTGAGTCTGGTGGAAAGCCAAAGCCTCTCTGCTTTTCGGCGATGTCTTTTAGCAGTGCGAAGCTGGTCCCTAACACTGCCATACCAAGGAGAACACTTTTTTATTGATACTCTGCATTTGGTGGCTGGGGCATGTTTTTCAAGCAATGAACGAAGGCAGTTATCAAGTTGTTCCGCTGTTGGATGTAAGAAAGTTGTTAGGTCTTCTTGAATGTCATGCATGAATTTGGTTCTATTTATCATACGGCGGTTTCTCTTAGTAGCAAATAGAGGTGGAGGGTTAGGGACTGATACGTCGAGATGGCATACAATGCAGAGGTGATCAGATGCAAGTTCGTGGGATACAAGAGTTGATTGCAGAATATTATCATCAGGTTTATAAAGAAACCAGTCTAAAATGTGACCAAGTTTATGGGTAGGTTGGTTCACTGACTGTTTAAGATTGAAAACATGAATGGAATCTAGGAGTTTTGACGTGTAAGATTACCAGAATCGAAATACTTGAAGTACAAATAAGCTTAGTTGCAAAATTTATTTTTCTCAAGATCATTGGGAAATTCATTATTTATGAAAAATCAAAAGGTTTAGTTTCATTTGATTCAAGCTGAATAAAGTTAATCAATTATGTTTGGCCATTTGTTACTAAAACTAATGACATTTAGAAAGACAACATGTTAGGCTTTTAAGACATATTTTCTCAATAGTTGAAGAAAGCTGCAGAAAATTGTCATGATAGTTGAAGTAATATGTAGAAAATTGTCGTCTTGCATTTCATTTAAAACTTTGAAGGTCACAGTATTTTCAGATAGTAATAATAGTATCCAATAACTGAGAAATATTACAATGTAACAAAAAAGTTCTTTTTCTCTTCAAGTTAGTTTAATGTGTAAACAATGGGCACAATATCTATTACAAATCAGTTTTTCTCCAACAATAATTCCAGATGGTCATCATTGTAAATCCTTCTCAAGAGGGCTTATTATCAGGAAAATGGAACTCTTCTTCACGTGTGAGTTAGACCACGAAGATGCAATTTTCAATATATATCTTATTTCTTCTCACAACCCCACGAGCAATTCAATTCGAAAGTTGAAATGATTTGGGTTATATTAATTGATATTTTCGTTACAGTTGAGTTATGATGTGTCCCATAAACTCCTACCATGTATGAGCACGAAACATTAGTATGAAACACACCACGGTGCATGAAGTTGAAAATCAAACCCGAAGTTTACTGATTTGCGAATATATTACGAAAATTACCTGTCTACCAGGTATCATCGAGAAATAAAACCAAAACATGCCTGGAAGAAGAGAAAGGTAACTATTCGCTAGACAGAAAGACCGTCATCAAGGCAGTGACAAAGATAAGACACAAGTGAAAAGAAGAAACCATTGATTTGAAAGTACATTTCACGTAGTTCGGGTGATAAACAAACGTACGGAACCCATCTTTATTACACGTATCTCATCATTATTTTTCTCACGTCAATAGCGACTATAATTTTCACAAATGTTTCCGTATTTATATCCATATAGACGATAGAAAACAATACTATTTTGTTTTCTGATCCATTGTAATCCCCAAAAGTCACGTAATCAGCTTGAGGGAGACAGACAGACAGATAGACAGACAGAGAGAGAGAGAGAGAGTTAGAGATCGAGGGGGGTATTGACATGTTCCCAGGCCAAATCATGATTGTAAAGGAGACTGAAAATGTATTAATGTTTACATCTGTTCGACGTTTTCCTTATAATTGTGTAATGACATCCAGTCTTGAAAAGCTAATGAAAAAAATTGATCATTAGTATCGTTATTCAATGGATTGTGTACGCGTATATTTAATATAGATATATAAAACTTGGGTTCTTCTAGGATACCACCAACTTCAGATTATTCTCACTCACTCCACAGATTTTAGATTAATGTGTTATCATGGAGAGAGAGAGAGAGAGAGAGAGAGAGAGAGAGAGAGAGAGAGAGAGAGAGAGAGAGAGAGAGAGAGAGAGAGATTCTTTTTTCATGTCATTGGTACTTAACTTTTGTATGCATAACACCCTGGGTATGAGACATTACCATCATCATGGTTATATTTAAATAATTTGAAAGACGGATTAATGTACGGATTTTGCTCTGTATAACTATTCCTTGCAAGTCAATTCGAAAGTTGAAATGATTAGGACTATAATGATCGACATTTTCGTTACAGTTGAGTTATGATGTGCCCCATAAACACCTACCATGTAAGATCATGAAACATTTTTTTGAAACACACCACGGTGCATGAAGTTAAAAATCATACTCGAAGTCTACTGATTTCCAGTATATTATGGAAATGACCTGTCTACCATGGTATCATCAAGAAATAAAACCAATACATGCCTGGAAGAAGAGAAAGGTAACTATTAGGTAGAAAGAAAGACCGTCATCAAGGCAGTAACACAGAGAAGACAAAAGAGGAACGAAGAACTCATTGATTTTAGAGTACAATTCACGAAGTACGGGTGATAAACAAACGTACGGGACCTCATTTTTCTTAGACGTATTTCTCCATTTCCTTCATCGCGTCAATAGCGACGATAAGTTTCCCAAATATCTCCGTATTTACATAAGTCTAGACAATATAAAAGAATACTATTTTGTTATCTAATTCATTGTAATCCAAAAAGGTAACGTAATGAGGTTGAGAGAGAGAGAGAGAGAGAGAGAGAGAGAGAGAGAGAGAGAGAGAGAGAGAGAGAGAGAGAGAGAGATGAAGCGACGAACAACTGCATCAATATTGTTTATATAATAATTTGTTGAGGTACAATCACAAGACATGGATTTGTTTCCTATGCCTTTTTGAAATGATTTTTTTTTTAATGAATACTCGATATTCAGTTTATTGCTATCACTGAAGAAATGCAACACAGCATATATTTTGTATTGCCTGAGACAAGAACATATGTCGATTGAAAAGATTGACGTCATTATGATTAACACCAAGGTGTTTGTCGTATTCATAACATCAAAGCATATAAAGACACAACTTGTATGAATGCATACAGATATTTGTCTTTGTCCTTACACGTAGTATTGGTTTCCAATGTCGACTAGCTATTGAAAATTAATAATAGTATCATCCTCATATCAGATTTGTCCATTGGAACGTGTACATGTACGATTTTAAGGATTTGGTTTCTATATAATTGGGGATTTGCGGTCGAGTTAAACATCGAGTTATTTTCACGTTACTAAGGTGATCACAACACCCTGCCTATCAGACGTATTTTGGCAAGGAAATATTTCTGACAATAAAAGTGAAGAATCGATGTATAGCTTTCGCCTATATACTATTTCATGGAATTCAATAAGAAAGTACGTTCTAATTTCAGTATATTGATCGATGTTTCATACCACTTCTTTTTATTTTATATCTGTTAAACTCCTAATATGTTCGAGCATGAAACGTTGTATTAATTTTCTGTTAACTGGATTAAAAGAAGATAGATTATACACTGTTTTATCTTACTGAAACAACTACATATTCTTACCATAGTCACACCACGGCGAGTGTAGGCTATTTGTACCCGAGGTCGTTTGTTTGTTAATAAAGGGAGGGAAAAAAACAGCTTAAAAATGTATGCTTGTAGTAGGAGAGAAACGTCGATAATGGGTGGACAGACACACTGTTATTCTGATAGTGAATGTCGGACAATCAAAGGGCTTATAAGGAAAATAAATTCTAAAGACTTGACTATATTTCAATAGGTAACAGATGAAAAACAAACGTACGAGATCTATTTAATTTACCTGTATGTTTGCATTAACTGTATTACCTTAGGGGCGTTGATAGGTTTCCCAAGCGTTTCGTCATTCTACATTTAGTTGTTTGGAGTGTATGGTGATGGATTTATTGTAAACCAGTATAGCAACAGCAACATGTGTATGGGGAGATATACCTAGACAGAGGTAGACATATGACATCAAATATTTTCTGGTAGTTTTAAAGAGTATGTCTTTGTTCTTCGTTTGGACAGTCGATGCAGAGAGAGAGAGAGAGAGAGAGAGAGAGAGAGAGAGAGAGAGAGAGAGAGAGAGAGAGAGAGAGAGAGAGAGAGAGAGAGAGAGAGAGAGAGAGAGAGAGAGAGAGATTCTTTTTCATGTCATTGGCACGTAACTTTTGTATGCATAACACCCTGGGTATGAGACATTACCATCATCATGGTCATATTTAAATAATTTGAAACACGGATTAATGTACGGATTTTGCCCTGTATAACTATTCCTTGCAAGTCAATTCGAAAGTTGAAATGATTTGAACTATAATGATCTACATTTTCGTTACAGTTCAGTTATGATGTGTCCCTTAAACGCCTACCATGTACGATCATGAAACATTTTTTTGAAACACACCACGGTGCATGAAGTTAAAAATCAAACTCGAAGTCTACTGATTTCCAGTATATTATGGAAATGACCTGTCTACCATGGTATCATCAAGAAATAAAACCAATACATGCCTGGAAGATGAGAAAGTTAACTATTAGGTAAAAAGAAAGACCGTCATCAAGTCAGTAACACAGAGACGACTAAAGAGGAATGAAGAACTCATTGATTTTAAAGTACAATTTACGAAGTACGGGTGATAAACAAACGTAACACAGCATAGATATTTTGTATTGCCTGAGACAAGAACATATGTCGATTTAAAAGATTGACGTCATTCTGATTAACACCAAGGTGTTTGTCGTATTCATAACATCAAAGCATATAAAGACACAACTTGTATGAGTGCATACAGATATTTGTCTTTGTCCTTACACGTAGTATTGGTTTCCAATGTCGACTAGCTATTGAAAATTAATAATAGTATCAGCCACATATCAGATTTGTCCATTGGAACGTGTACATGTACGATTTTAAGGATTTGGTTTCTATATAATTGGGGATTTGCGGTCGAGTTAAACATCGAGTCATTTTCACGTTATTAAGGTGATCACAACACCCTGCTTATCAGACGTATTTTGGCAAGGAAATATTTCTGACAATAAAAGTGAAGAATCGATGTATAGCTTTCGCCTATATACTATTTCATGGAATTCAATAAGAAAGTACGTTCTAATTTCAGTATATTGATCGATGTTTCATACCACTTCTTTTTATTTTATATCTGTTAAACTCCTAATATGTTCGAGCATGAAACGTTGTATTAATTTTCTGTTAACTGGATTAAAAGAAGATAGATTATACACTGTTATATCTTACTGAAACAACTACATATTCTTACCATAGTCACACCACGGCGAGTGTAGGCTATTTGTACCCGAGGTCGTTTGTTTGTTAATAAAGGGAGGAAAAAAAGCAGCTTAAAAATGTATGCTTGTAGTAGGAGAGAAACGTCGATAATGGGTGGACAGACACACTGTTATTCTGATAGTGAATGTCGGACAATCAAAGGGCTTATAAGGAAAATAAATTCTAAAGACTTGACTATATTTCAATAGGTAACAGATGAAAAACAAACGTACGAGATCTATTTAATTTACCTGTATGTTTGCATTAACTTTATTACCTTAGGGGCGTTGATAGGTTTCCCAAGCGTTTCGTCATTCTACATTTAGTTGTTTGGAGTGTATGGTGATGGATTTATTGTAAACCAGTGTAGCAACAGCAACATGTGTATGGGGAGATATACCTAGACAGAGGTAGACATATGACTTAAAATATTTTCTGGTAGTTTTAAAGAGTATGTCTTTGTTCTTCGTTTGGACAGTGGATGGAGAGAGAGAGAGAGAGAGAGAGAGAGAGAGAGAGAGAGAGAGAGAGAGAGGGGCGAGTGTTCCCGGAGGTAGATTGTATCTTCGTGTCGTTTGTATGTCTCGTATGTACGCATAACGCCCTGAATATGAGACATTTGCTACATAATGTTCATTATTAAACGATATGAAAGACGGATTGATGTATAGTTTTTGCCCTGGAAAATACTTCCTTCGGAGTCAATTTGCAAGTTGAAATAATTTCGACCATATTAATTGACATTTTCGTTACACTCGAGTTATCATGTGTGTCATAAACGCCTACCATGTATAAGCACGAAACATTGGAATGAAACACACCACGGTGCATGAAGTTAAAAATCAAACCCGAAGTCTGCTGATTGCGAATATGTTTCCGAAATTACTTGTATACCAGGTATCATCGAGAGTTCGGTTGATAAACAAACGTACGGGAACCCATCTTTATTACACGTATCTCACCATTCTTTTTCTCACGTCAATACCGACGATAATTTTCACAAATTTTTCCCTATTTACATCCGTATAGACGATACAAAACAATACTATTTTGTTTTCTGAATCATTCTAATACAAAAAGGTCACCTCATCAGGTTGAGAGAGAGACAGACAGACATAGACAAACAGAGAGAGATAGAGAGAGGGTGGTATTGACATGTTCTTAGGCCAAATCATGATTGTAAAGGAGACTGAAAATGTATTAATGTTTACATTTGTTCAAAGTTTTCCATACAATTGTGTAATGACATCCAGTCTTGAAATGCTACCGAAAAATTGATCATTAGTATCGTTATTCAATGGATGGTGTACGCGTATATTTAATATAGATATATAAAACTTGGATACTTCTAGGTTACCGCCAACACCAGATTATTCTCACTCATTCCACAGATTTTAGATTAATATATTATCGAGGAGAGAGAGAAATCGATTCTTTTTTCATGTCATTGGCACGTAACTTTTGTATGCATAACACCCTGGATATGAGACATTACCATCATCATGGTCATATTTAAATAATTCGAAAGACGGATTAATGTATACATTTTTCCCTGTATAACTATTCCTTGCATGTCCATTCGAAAGTTGAAATGATTTAGACTATAATGATCGACATTTTCGTTACAGTTGAGTTATGATGTGTCCCGTAAAAGCCTACCAATAAAGTACCATGTACGATCATGAAACGTGATTTTGAAAGACACCACGGTGTATGAAGTTATAAATCAAACCCGAAGTCTACTGATTGCAAATATGTTATGGAAATGACCTCTCTACCATGGTATCATCGAGAAATAAAACCAATACATGCCTGGAAGATGAGAAAGGTAACTATTAGGTAAAAAGAAAGACCGTCATCAAGGCAGTAACACAGTGACGACAAAAGAGGAGCGAAGAACTCATTGATTTTAAAGTACATTTCACGACGTACGGGTGATAAACAAACGTACGGGACCTCATTTTTCTTAGACGTATTTCTCCATTTCCTTCCTCACTTCAATAGCGACGATACGTTTCCCAGATGTCTCCGTATTTACATCCGTATAGACGATATAAAAAATACTATTTTGTTATCTAATTTATTTCAATCCAAAAAGGTAACATATTAAGGTTGAGAGAGAGAGAGAGAGAGAGAGAGAGAGAGAGAGAGAGAGATCGGCGAACAACTGCATCAATATTGTTTATATAATAATTTGTTGAGGTATAATCACAAGACATGAATTTGGTTTCTACTGAGTTGACAAATTTGTACAATTCAGTTATCAGCGCTTTATCTTTTGTTTGACACTTCAATGCGTCACGGAAATTTTGTTAAGCATGAGATCTACCGTTTCTTAGAAAGGAAACAAATACAAAACTATTTCAAGAATGACGCGAGTGATCTTGCACTGTATAACCCAGCTTATGGCTAACTTTGAAATAAAAATGCAACAACCAAAACACCCGTTCGGAAGAATTGTAACAATGTAACAATGATTGACGCGAGTGACATTGCACTTTATGACCCTGCCTATGGTTAACTTTGAAATTCAAATCAAAACACACATCTTAGACTCGATAGAACAAAGCATATTTTGCTGCTGCCTTTTTTTCTCCCTTCGACAGATTTGTTACAACTTGGCAGCATTGTTTGTAGCGTGTGCTGAGAAACACAAGACATCCTTTAAATTTGAGATGTGTTAAGAAGTCAGTCGACAATAAATATCATACTACCTTTTTATTAAATTGATGAATGAATGAAAACAATGAACATATTTCACATAGAATGTATGATGTTCTTAATTATCCTTGTTTTGTTTTCCTTTCCTTCCTATAGGAGATTGTGTGATTTTAATTTCCTTACCTTCTGTTTTGATAGGAGATTGTGTGGTTTGTTTTCAGTTCCACTCATATGCCTCTAAAAGATATTAGCTTTCTTTGCCTCTGTTTTTCCTTTGTCGCTAGACAGTCCCATATACAAATACAAATGATATTCCCATGTTCAATTTCCCTTGTCCCTATAGAGGCCCACCATGTTGAATTTCCCTTGTTGCCAGAAGGTCCCAAATAATATTCCCATGTTCAATTTTCCTTGACCCCATATCGCCCCACGACCTTTTGCCCCATACAGGCCCACGACCTTTTGCCCCATACAGGACCAAGCCCTTTTTGACTGGATTTTCCATATGCCCCATAAATCTTTGCCCCATACAGGCCCAAGCCCTTTTTGACTGGATTTTCCATATGCCCCCTATCGCCCCATATTACTAATGTAAGGTGATGATAAAATTGGTAATATTAGGCTCAAAAGGCTTGGCAATTAATGTTTATGCTTTCATATTGTGCTATGTGATAATAAAATAATGTATACCGCTCTCGGCGATGAGATGAGATAGTTCGAATATAGCATTCTCCATTAAAAAAACAAACAATATTTATACCCTTTTGAGGGCAGTAAATCAAGCGATTTATGTGCATCTAAATGTGGATTAAGGTAAAATTATTATATTACTAATTTGCATGTAACATTTTTGGTTCAGACATTTTTCCCCCCAACTAAACATCATTTACTTTCAATTAATTTAACCACTTTAAGTTTTCGACTAGAAACATATGATTCATTGTACGGATGTGTGCTAAACCTCTATATACATTTAACATTGTTCAGAATTAAACACTGCGAAATATTCAATACAATCCGCATTGTGAGCTATAATACACGCTACAATACAAAGAATATACAGATTTGTCCTTCAGGCAATCGTAAGACCGGAATGACTGAGATAACCATACATTATTCTGTCATAATTTGCATACACTTTGTCTGATAAAGAGATAAAATTTTAAACTTCATATACCGGAAGCAACGTAATGTAATATTGCACAACATGTTTGAAATTGTATTGCTATTATAGTACCATATCTAGTCTATCAACAAAATATATATGGCTGAGTTCGTTTTTCAAAACAAAGAAAATCTACTTTGCGCACGAAAGGGTACTGCTCAGTGGTGTGGTCTTATACATATGTGTGATGTAAGGCGTAATGCTCATAATGATTCCGTAGTTGTTTCAGATTTATTAAAATAAAAGTCTTTCTTATACGTCTACAGTTATAGTCGTACGCAAAATATTACTCACCGAACAAAGACGATTGATTTCAGTCGTATCCAAGCCGTAAACCTGTATTATTAATTATTAATCTTTGCCCCATACAGGCCCAAGCCCTTTTTGACTGGATTTTCCATAAGCCACATATCGCCCTATATTACTACTCCTGACCTTATTCCATGTTTCAGAGTTGAATATAAACGACAAAAGCTTGCTTGCATAGACATTTTTTTCAGAAGTGATTTCAAACATTTGTAAGTTGACAACAAGACTAACTTTAAACTATTTAGATGTTTCAAAATGAATAAAGAAGCGGGAAGTTAAAGAAAATATTACTAACAAAAATAATTAAAACAAAACCAAGGCAAATTGTTATTAAGCTTTCGCAGTAGTTATCCTTGATCGCAGTATGTCTAACGTACTGAGACGAGATGGAAATGAGTAGTTAGGTTCATATTTCTCACCCAAGCGACAGAGAAATCTAGCTGTTTTGCTAACCTTACTTTTTTTTTCTCAGTCTAGTCATCTCAGACCAGTCGCCTCAGTCATGGTGTCCACGCGCTGAGAACTACTTTTAACCAAAATAAAAAACCGTCTTGTCTTCTGCTGTGCCATAGTTGTTCTCAAATAAAACAACAACAACAAATAATAATATATAACCAAAACATTGTTACTTAAGGTCAATCTGTCTTAAAAACACACAAAAACAAAAACATTTTGATAGAGACAAATACACACACGCATACTATTTCGAGGTTTTGATATTATGTTAGTTCGTTAAAACTAGCATGGTCAAGTTTATCCTATATGCAGGACTAGCTCAGTACATTTTCAGATCATTAAATGTAGCTAAAGCAGCTGAATTAGTTGTAAACACTTCGCGTGAAACATTTTATATAATGTTAGCTACATTTAATGAAGCTGACCTGAAAATTTACTGTGCTACAGATAGGATAAAATTATCAATGGTGTTTGAAATGAACTATGTCAGAAAACACTGATCCATGCACATAAGACTATATACCTATACACTTCATAGCATCCAAACTCTCTAAACAACAACGGAAAACTTAGCAACAGCCAGAAATGTGTTATGTCAAACATGCTCTATTATAATTTTGTTGTGATCCAGTTGAATATACCAGCAATATTTGTTGACAAATAATACACTTACCAGCCAAAAGGAATCATTTATCCCTCAACGCACTAATCCATAAGCAAATTTCACTGCATCACTTGCCATATATCCAAGACAGAAATATAAATTTTCAAAGAATCAAAGTTTAGCACATTGTTTTTCTCTGGGGTCCGCATATTTGGACGGTGATGAGGGTCTTTTATACGGGAGTATGGGGTACTCAAAATTGGAAATGATGAAAGGAAACAGTTTCTTTCTAATAAATTTTAACTATCTATTATTAATTTCATATAACATCCATATATTAAATGTGATAATACCTCATTACTATGCGGCGTTTTATGTTGTTATTTTTCTTTGCTCACTCGTATGAACAGTGTACTTCGGACGCAACGGTCACACCATAGCCCTCAATAGCTTATTTGTATTCATGAGCCACATGTAAATATTGCGAGGTGCACACTTTTAAAGAGTTATTTTTACTTTAAAGGATAATATTGGGTGAGAAAAATAATCTACGTTGGGGTTTGGACCGAGACAATGAAATCCCAGCCGCGGGGTTACATTATATGTCTCCCCACTCGAACAAGCCTCGTGGGGAGACAAATAATATAACCCGTAAGCTGGGATTTCATTGTCTCGGTCCAAACCCCAAAATAGATTCTATATATATCAATAGCATTGTGTGAGTTGATATGCGTGTCATGCCAATGTATTACCAATAAGAAAGTATATGTTAGAGTTTGTAATTCGTATCATAATCGATTTCATTTAAACATGACTTTATTAAGTCTTACGTTTTCCAATGGCATAAATAACGAAGTTCACATCAAGTCCAAGATGTATATATTAATATTTCACAAAGAATCCTTTAAGAATTTGAATAATGTTTCCGCTCCACTATCTTCCTCTCCGCAACAACGGAAGCACCGTTTGAGCCAAGAGCATACCGAACAATGCACTTTCTGTGAACACATCCACCAGTTCCATCTTGCCTACCTCTGTTATCTGTTTCCTGAGACTATTTATTTCGTGGTTTAATTTTTGAACCTCTGTTTGGACCTCAACACTTGTATTCTTGCTGATTGACAAAGATGAAACGAGAGAAAGAGATATTAGGGTAGTAAATATTACATACAATTCAAGTAGTTTTAGACAAATACTTTTTACACGGCCTGAAAGACTAACTATGAATTTACTGTTTATAAAAATGTCTCTTTATCTTTGAATTAAACGAAGAATGCATAGAACATGAAGGTTGTCCATTTGTATGAATCAACACGGAACACGTAGATAGCGTAAGGCTTGAGGAAATATCTGGGGAAAAATAGACACAATAATACGTTCTATGATATGAAGTATAGATATACAGTTTCCATTTGTAAATGTACGAATATGTGTATTACATAAGACCATATTATCTTCTTTGTAATTATCGATACATTCAATAATTTGCATAGAATATGTATGCGTTATACTCTTGTACAAAAGGTCCGAAATTATGAACCTGTATATATATATATATATATATATATATATATATATATATATATATATATATATATATATATATATATATATATATATATATATATATAAACGTTTTTTTCGAAATCACTATGTCTTTTTTAGCTTGAGCTTTACAGTGCGTAGGTAAAGAATGAACTTAGTCATATTAGCTCTGGATAGATCTTTTTGAGTTGTTAATTTGCTTAAAGTCTCTCTCTGCATAGAAATTCAGTATACATTCAAAACAAACAGGTCTAGTGTCTGTGTATGCACTCAAGAATATTGATTTTCATTGCACAAAGCAATATGTGCTTACCTTGTTTCGTAGTAAAACTTTCAGAACTCAAATAAAGAACGTCCCAGTATTTGTCATTATGCTAGTCAACTGTTAATGTCAGATATTAATAGAAAGTGTTAACCGTTTGGGAACACTGCCAATTTAGAATGATTCACAAATTTGTTCATACCGATCCGTTTAATAAATGGATGAACAAAGATGAAAAACTAAAAAAATCACCTCTTAAATATTACGTTTTTCTATAAGATGCTATCTCAAATTTATTTATTTATATATTTATAGATTTAATTTGTATAAAGTAGTTCATGTGATTTGTTTTATTCTAACTGACAATATACCTAGGTTGAAAATATAAAAATGATAATTTTATTTCTCTAAAGTTATTGATTAATCATCAAGAACAGAGGTTTATGCAAGCATTGTGAGTCGATATACGCTTTATGTATTCATTTTAACCTAAACCATCATAAAGTCTGATCTCATGATCTGACAGTCATGTGTTTTTAAACAGAACAACGTAATAATATCAGTAGTTAACAGTTACATATACATGTACATATCCCACCGTTATATTCAATGATAATAGCTTGAAAAGTCACAGTAACCATGTATTAACACAATTATCATTCCTTTAATACATTTTATGGATACTGAGAAAAATGTGCCAGAGGAATTGACATATATATATATATATATATATATATATATATATATATATATATATATATATATATATATATATATATATATATATATATATATATATATATATATATAATAGGTAATGTCAACGTGCAACTCAGTGTGAATAGCAATACAGAAATTTTAACCAAATTACATGAAGGGGGAAACTGTATTGCTAAAACATATCGAATATGAGCCCCAAAACAATATCAAAATAAATCCACCACTGTCCTGGAATCAATTACACCCCTCCCCAAATTAATCAAACTAGGCAATTCTGGCACACGATATAGGCTAGAACCCTACATAAACAAACCTAGATTCTGCCCCAAATGTCAACTTTTGGGGACACTACAAAGTTAATTATAAATACAGTCAGAAATGCCATAAATGTGGGGGGCAACATCAAACAGAATGTAAACGTGACAAACCTAAGTGCGCAAACTATAAAGACCCACACTTCCCTCAGTCAAATCAATGTAAACATACAATCAGGGAACACACCATAGTAGGACTAATGAATGAAAGAAACCTTAACTACAAAACAGCCAGATTTCTTCATGATAATATCAAACAAACTGAAAATAAACAAAAATCAAATCCAATAACTAAACAATCAACCCAAGTCAAGTCCCATAAAGACAGCACAATAGAAACTACAACACAAACAACAACAACAACCAGGCAGCAACGCCTAAACAACAGGGCAAACGAAACAACATTAACAACAACAACGACACCAACAACCAGGCTGCAATACTATCAGAAATGGGAATAGTCATTCCTAGACTGGGAAAACTGACTGATGCATTAAAACTAACTAAAAACTCAGAACAACAAAATATTCAAACATCAATCAGAAATGTCCTGACCCAGATTGAGCAGCAAATATCAATAAATGCCCCTAATACAAATGGATAACACAAAAAAGGGACATTATTATATGGCAATGGAATGCTAGAGGATTGTCAGGCAACATTAATGAACTAAAACTTAAAATCATTAACACTAACCTAAAACCTGACATAATCTGCATCCAGGAAACAAAACTCTAAAACATTGCCATCAATTACTGGCTACGCACCGGGCTATTTCCAACATAGAAAAGAAGGCCAAGGGGGAGGTCTAGCCATTTTCATAAATAACACCTTACCATCTGCTAACATAATATTAATAACATCACAAGAAGTTAGCAACTCCCTAATAGAAATTCAATCTCTATTAGTAAACACCGGGAGTATTAACATACAAATTTTCAATGTTTATGACCCTGGAGGGGACTTAAAAAATACACATCAATTGGCCCTTAAAGCATTGACACAAAATTTTGGAACCGAACAGGCGGTCATATGCGGGGACTTCAATGCCCATAACGAGACATGGGGAGGGGGGGAGATGACGGACAAAAGGGGAAAAATGGTGGAGAAATGGATTACTGAATCCACCCTAACACTCCTAAACGATGGTGCTAAAACCAGACTTAGCCCGGTGGACGGCATCCTGTCGGCTATCGACCTCACCCTGTGCACGGCCGGACTGGCCCAGGTGGCAACGTGGGAAGTGGAACAATCAGACCCCATGGGTAGCGACCACTTCGCAATAATCACCACCCTGCAGATGACCGCTTAGTGCGGACCCAACCTTAAAATACCCAGGTGGAATTATAAAAGAGCTGATTGGGATTCTTTCAAAGATATACTAAATAACGTCAACCCATCAGACGCAGAGTCTGAGGACATTGACACATACTACGAAAACATAACTCAAATCATAACCCAGGCCGCTACAAATACCATACCTAAAACTAGTTGCAATGCGGAAAAACTTAGCGTACCATGGTAGAACACTGAAATCAAACAAATTCGACAACAAAAAATCAGAGCTTTAAATAAATTCAAAAGAACCAAAAACACTACTCACTTTCTAGAGTACAAAATTCATGACAATAAGCTCAAATATCTAATTAAGCAGTCCAAAGAACAAACTTGGCAAAAATACTGCAGCTCAATAAACATTTCAACAAACTCAAAACAAGTGTGGGATAAAATTAGAACATTAAGGGGGAAACATAATAACAACACCCCAAAAATTAATAACACCAGTAATCCCAAAGAACAAGCTGACTCACTAGCATTACATTTCCAAGAAATGAGCAGCAACAACAACCACACCGCCAAATTTCAGGAACATAGAGCTAAAACAGAGATTAAATATAAACATAAATTCCAAGATTTAAGACCTAAAAATTCCCATCTAAACACCGAAATCACCATCCAAGAAGGGGAGCAGGCTCTTAAGACCAAAAACGAAACTTCACCTGGAGAAGACCAAATAGGTTACGTAATCTACAAACATT
Organism: Unio pictorum; assembly: GCA_030141615.1. Classification (NCBI taxonomy): domain Eukaryota; kingdom Metazoa; phylum Mollusca; class Bivalvia; order Unionida; family Unionidae; genus Unio; species Unio pictorum. Next base: position 6,199,474 of record JARLTB010000047.1, on the reverse strand, counting down.
TACCTTTGACCTTCCTAAAAAATATCATAAAAATGCTTAATATAATATGGGACACAGGGAAGCTACCTAAAAAATGGAAAACAGCCATAGTAATCCCCATCTTGAAACCTAATAAAGATAGAAATAACATACAATCATACAGGCCCATTTCTTTAACTAACAACATCTGCAAAATTATGGAAACCATCATCAATAACAGACTCAAAATTCATTTGGAGAGCAATAACTTGATATCTCAAAATCAATGTGGCTTTAGAAACAACCGATCCACAACTGATCAATTAATCAAACTAGAATACGCCATTAAACTCGCCTTTAACAACAAAAGGAAAGGGGATAGAAACTTAATTGCGGTATTTCTAGATCTAGAAAAAGCCTTCGACCTTGTATGGAGTAAAGGCCTCATATCCAAATTAAACCACTATGGTATAACAGGTCGAATATTTAATTTCATACAAAATTTCTTAATGGACCGCAAAATCATAACCAGGGTAGGGGCAGCTTACTCTGAAGAACACACACTTGAAAATGGAACTCCACAAGGAAGTGTTCTCAGCCCCACCCTATTCAACCTCATGATCAATGACCTCGACTCAAATCTGGCAACAAAACAAATCGGATTATCTCAATTTGCAGATGATAGTGGACTATGGAGAGCAGGCAACCCCTCCAACCACCAACACATGGATGAAATTCAAAAAAGCCTTAACAACATAGGCAAATGGGATGACAAGTGGGGATTTAAACTTTCGCACCAAAAAAGGTAGATGTACTGTTCACCCCTCGCAGGCCAAAATTCAAAACCTACCCTAAACTCACTATTCAAAATCAGGAAATTAAGTTCGTAAAAGTTGCCAAATTCTTGGGCATGTACTTCGATCAACACCTATCATGAGTCCATCATATTGATGAGTTAGTTCAAAAATGTAGTAAAGATCTAAATCTACTAAGAAACCTAAAAGGAACAGTGTGGTGCCAATCAAAAAACTATCATGACATTATACCGGGCGCTCGTAACTAGACTATGGATGCCAAGTATACACCACGGCATCCAATAGTCAATTAAATAAATTAATTAAAGTACAGAGAAAAGCCCTCCTTTTGGCCACTGGCGCGCTGACATCTACGTCCACAGCTGAGCTGCAGGTCTTGACCGGAGAACCTCCACTACAATTGAGAAGGCAGGAACTCATGTTAAGATATGCAGCTCGGCTGTCGACTCATGACAAAACGCACCCCACCCTTGTGGCTATTCATCAATGTGACACTCCTTTCTTGAAATACCCAAAAAACAACACATCTTTTGGAAAAATGGTACACGAATTAAAACATCAAATTCCAGTAGATATATTTCAAACAGAAATGAATCAACATTATGATAAAGATCCCTGGAACTGTGCACCAATAAAGGTAAATACCTCCCTTGTAAGCACAGGTAATAAAGAAAATGACCAACAATACCTTAAAATAGTAGCCATGGAAACCATCAATAACCAATATCAAGGTTACCTACAAATTTACACGGTTGGCTCTAAAATCATAAATCCCATTAAAACAGCGGCACCTTTGGTCATAGCTAAATATAATATCCAAATGGGCAGTCGAGTACCTGACCACTGCTCCATTTATACTGAAGGATGTATTCCTCAACGGGCTTTTGCTTCGTTCTCTGCCACAGTTCGTCGTTGCTGATTCTTTCTGGCCAGCGGATCTTGAGGATCTTCCTGAGGCAGGTGTTGATGAAGACCTGGATTTTCTTCATGGTGGTAGCGGTGGTTCTCCAGGTCTCTGCTCCGTACAGCAATATCGGCTTCACGATGGTGTTGAAGACCCTGATCTTGGTGGTGATGTTAAGCTGCCTTGATATCCATATGTTCTTCAGCTGATGGAAAGCTGCCCTTGCTTTGCCGATGCGTGTCTTAACGTCTGCATCCGTTCCTCCCTGCTTGTCCAGAATGCTGCCAAGGTAGGTGAAGCTATCCACCTCCTCCAGCGCATCGCCTTCCACTGTGATCGGTGTATTGCTGGATGCATTTGTCTTGAAAACCTTGCTCTTTCCTCTGTTGATGTGGAGGCCTAGGCTGGCTGAGTTTTCCGCAACAATACTGGTCTTTTCCTGCATCTGTTGTTGGGTATGCGAGAGGAGAGCCAGGTCATCAGCGAAATCTAGGTCGTCCAGCTGTTTCCACAGCGTCCACTGGATGCCGTTTCTTGCTTGGTCTGTCGATGTCTTCATGACCCAATCGATGGCCAGCAGGAAGATAGAAGGCATCCTTGTCTCACCCCTGTATTTACTTCAAAAGCATCAGTGAATTGCCGGCCGTGAACGATCCTACAAGTCATTCTTTCATAGGACTTCCTGATGATGTTGGTGACCTTTTCCGGGATTCCATAGTGCCTCAGTATTTTCCAGAGGGTCTGCCTGTCAACGCTGTCGAACGCTTTCTCATAATCGAGAAAATTCACGTAGAGTGGCGAATTCCACTCCAGAGACTGTTCCAAGATGATGCGCAGTGTCGCTATCTGGTCCGTGCACGACCTTTCCTTTCGGAAGCCAGCTTGTTGGTCACGGAGATGCGGGTCAACTGCCTCTTTCATCCTGTTCAGTAAGATGCGGTTAAACACCTTCCCCGGGATGGACAACAGCGTAATCCCCCTGTAGTTGGAGCAGTCACTGAGGTCACCTTTCTTAGGTAGTTTGACGAGGTAGCCCTCTCTCCAGTCTGCTGGTACTTCTTCGTCTTCCCATATCATGCAGAAGAGCGGGTATAGGAGCTCCACACTGGTTTCCACGTCCGCCTTCAGCGCCTCTGCCGGAATGCTGTCGGGTCCTGCAGACTTGCCGCTCTTCAGTTGCTTGATGGCGCTGCGAATCTCTTCTTTTGTCAGTGCAACACACTCTATTTGCAGGTCACTTTCCGCTGGCGGTACGTCTGGTGGGTTTGCAGGCGCTGGTCTATTTAGCAGTTCCTGGAAATGCTCAGCGCATCTGGTCTTCTGTCCTTCCTCGTCTGGGATCGCTCTTCCATTCCTGTCCTTGACTGGTCTTTCTGGTTTGGCAAACTTTCCTGAAAGTTTCTTGATGGTGGCATACAGGTCTCTGGTGTTACCATGGTGAGCTGCTTCTTCTGCTTCTGTTGCCAGCATCTCTTCGTAGTTCTTCTTATCTTTCTTGATGCTGCGCTTGACGCTTCTGTTGGCTTCCGCTTACTCGTCGTTTGCTTTTGCTTCTGCCGTTCTTGTCCTACTGTTGTTTACGGCAGTCTTCTTCTCTCTTCTTTCTTGAATCTTCCTCAGCGTCTCTGTTGAAATCCATTCTTTGTGCGTGTATGTTTTGGGGCCCAGTACCTCTTGTCATGTTGATGTGAGTGCCTCTTTCACTCTTTTCCATCTGTCTTCTATGGTCTCTTCTTCACGCAGCCCTTCTAGAACCTGGAACTTGTTGGAGAGGGTGATCTTGAATTTCTCCTGTTTGTTGTTATCTCTCAGCGCCGTGGTGTTGTAACGACGGCGTTGATTGGAGCCTCCTGTCCAGTTTCTCTCGAGCTTCAGCTTCATCCAGGCAACGAGTAGATGATGGTCTGAGGCAACGTCTGCTCCTCGCTTAACGCGGACATCCCGAAGGGAGCGGCGAAACGTCCTCCCGATGCACACGTGGTCTATTTGGTTTTCCGTCCGCAGGTCTGGTGACACCCAAGTTGCCTTGTGTATCCTTCTGTGGTTGAAAACACTTCCTCCGATGACCAGGCTGCTTGTGGCACACAGGTCGGCAAATCTCTCTCCGTTGTCATTCATCTCGCCAATCCCATGCTGCCCCATGATCTCCTCGTAGCCTCGGTTGTCGCTGCCGATCTTAGCGTTGAAGTCACCCATGACGATGATGATGTTTCTCTGTGGTCGGTCTTGGATGATGGTTAGCAGCCTGTCGTAGAAATCATCCTTCTCTTCTTCCTCACTGTCGTTTGTCGGGGCGTAGCACTGGATAATGTCTATGTTGATCCTCTTCTTTTTGGTACTGAAGGAGGCTGTCATTATCCTTGGGCCGTGTGCTTCCCATCCAAGGAGTGCTCCCTGAGCTGACTTGGACAGCATCAGTGCCACGCCTTGGGTGTGTGCAGCGTCGTCCTGCTCGTGTCCCGAGTACAGCAATAACTCGCCGGAAGCCAGTCGTTTCTGCCCGGAACCAGTCCATCTTGCCTCGCTGATTCCCAGAATGGTGAGATTGTATCTTCTCATCTCTGCGGCAACTTGCGCTGACTTTCCGGTCTCGTACATGGTACGCACGTTCCATGTACCGATGGTAGTGGTGTTCCTGGTGGAGACGATGGTCGTCGGCCTGACGCTTCCAGATGACTCTGGTTTTCACCATCCGGCGTCATACATCTTCCAGCTGGAGATCCATCTTCTCCCAGGACCGTTGTTCCTGTTGGTTTACTTTTTGGCGTTTCTGTAGCAAGTTGTTTTTTTCCGGGGTGGGGTTGCTAGCCCCACGCCCAACCTTCCTCCTTTTGCAGCCGGGCTTAGGACCGTCCTAGGCGGAGTTAAAAAAAAACAAAAAAAAAAAAAACTACTCGAACCAAATTACACCTCTCTTAAGTATATTCAGACCGAAATCTATAGTCTGACATATACAAGGATCAATAAAGCATATCAAAATGATTGGGACTCAAACAAGCAAGGGAGAATTTTATATAACACCTTAAAACAAATTGATAGAAACATACTATGGCTTAGGTGCAGCAGACTCGAACACACTAAACTGAATAGAATTATCTTAGGAAAAACAAAACTAGCAAACAGCTTTGGAAAATATTTAGGACCCTTCCCTCATAACATCGATTGCTACAGTTGTAGCATACCCGAAGATCTAAACCATATATTCAACAACCGCCTAAAAAACCTAAAGGAAAGGAATATATTTAAAATCAAACAAAAACAGATTTCTGCACCAAGTACATACCCAGAAGTAATTCAATTAAATAACATCAACCCACAAATAACAATTAAAAATATAATCGAATTACTTAGAACATCCGGGCTTCTTGAAAAAATTTAATAAAATATCTAAAGGGAAGGTGAATGCACGGGATCTCAAGGGGACGTCACTTGTACGAGGCCCCAGCTACACTACCCTGGGTATTACGCTCCGGAGGGTACCTATTGTACTCATACTAGCCAAATAAGATATATAACAAAAACTAAAGATAAAATAGGTGGTCCTTATGTGGTAAGTTACTGCTCTTCACATGGGTTCATTGAAGAGAACTGCGCTTCACATGGGGGCTACACATCTTGGACTTTAATGTATACATACTTGTACATATGGCACTGGATTTTAAGAACATAATATAACAGCAATAAACATTGGAAAAGCATACTATAAATTAACCAACAAACACAACAACAAAGTGTCTAGGAAACCACATTTCTCTTATCTGTTCTACAATTCCTTTATATGCAACCTCATTGACAGTATCACAACATTTAAACTAGGAAATCAATTATTGGAAGGACACCAAACAACCGGTACAGAATGGTCTTTAACCAGACCACCCAACAAAAATAAGCTCCCTTTTATGGCCTCAAATAGAATCTATGAGGTAGTCTCGAACACCAAAGACTGTCAGGCCCAGCGACACAATGTTGCAACAAAAATTCCCACACTTTAGGTCTGGACCCTAAATTATCACTATATAAGGTAGTCAAAGCCCAGACTATCAGGCCCAGCGGCACAATACTGCACCAATAACATAGGTATATATCAGATATATTTGTATCTATATTTCATTCTCAACTTTACTAATTACAACTGCGTTTCCAAATTTCCAAAATAATTATTTCTTTTAAGGTAGTTTAATTCAGATGTTAGTCGATACCATATCACCGGTCGGTTAAATCACACGTTGGATGATGGCAATGTTCCTTCTTTTTTTTCGTGATTAACTTCAGGTTGCTTTACAATTCTTGATATTGTATAATCTTTACAGTAGTTTTAACGCCGATTACACAAATTTCTAAAATGCTATGCTACTTATTTCTAACATATGGTTTAAAATCTGAAATCAAAGTAGTTCATACGAGTCTTCACAAGAATTTTTTAAAACTAATATAGTTTCTAGTAGAAGCGAATATAGTATGTGTATGCATATCTAACTGTATCATTTTACACCAAAACATTATCCATTGAATTATGTTAGGAAAGGCAAAGATGGCTTGTTAGGGTCATACTTAGTCTTAAAACTAAAATTCATAATAATATATAGAAAAAGAATTTCTTATAAAAACCGAAACGTTGCAATCAGATATAATTAATTATGTTCATAAATGTGACAGAGAGACATACAAATGAGTTATGTTGCAACAATTTATTTTGTAACAATTGCTGTTTAAGAAAATAGCGATACTGATAGCTTGGTCCAATTTTTCAAAATAACTTTATTATAGCTTCAATAATGATTCCTAAATTAATCCATAGTATTTTATCAGAATGCAACGAACATTTTAGCCTAGATATTAATCACCAATTGCAGTTGTAACTATTCGAAGAAATATGTTCACATTCTACTTCCATGGTTTAAGTAATTTTATGCTTTAATTCTGAAGTATTTGTGCTTTAATTGTATGCTCATATGGAGTATAAACAACATAATCACTAATCGTTGTACCTATATATTCCTGAACATGTTTAAACAAGCTTCTGCTGCTAAACCATCTGATTATATATTCTAGCTATTTTTCATTCTATTTTACCAATCTAGTACATCCTACTGTTGACGCATTGCTTTTAATGTAAGCCTATACATGTAAGTTTTTTTACGATTTCATACATATATATCATCTGTCGCGTTTACCCCATGATTTCGACTTATAATTGTGCTATTTATTTTCTATATGGAATACATGGATTAGATAATACTTGTTTTCAACATCAGCTTTTAAGTGTAGGTGGTAATATGTGAGTATTTTAGTGGGGCAACCTAGTGACAATGGTGTATTACATTATAGAACCTCCTAGGCAACTATAGCGACATGGGGAATTGAACATGGGGACTATTGGGCCTGTCTGGCGACAAGGGAAAGTGGTGAGGTGTGTTAACGTCACGGTACTGAAGATTGCTAACCATGCTGCAACAATGTTGCTACAATGGTAGGAATAGGTCTGCACCGAGTTAACCTCAGTGGGGAGTAGAGATGTACTCCCAATATTTATAGACTGATAGAACACATACATACGTACTTACATCCAAACATGTTATCGTTCGTACGCACGCACGCACGCACGCACGCACGCACGCACACACACACACACACACACACACACACATACCATACATACATACATACATACATACATACATACATACATACATACATACATACATACATACATACATACATACATACATACTGTAGCGTTTTGGGAAGGTTGGGGTGGGGTACTTCCAAAGTATTGATTAAAATATTATGAAAGTTCCACCTGGCTCGTGAATTTAAGTTTAAATTAAAGACCAAATAGGTATACGGCTCTGAGCCCCCAGTCAGCACTGCCGACGGTTAAATTATATACATATATATATAACACGAAGATGAAATTCAACAATAACAATTTAATTAAGCCTATAAATTTAAATGTCACACAATCACTCGTCCTTTAAGTGATAGCCTATTTCATTTTATGATTTTCAGTGTGAGTTCGATTTTCCACCTGGCCTTTGGTTGTACTCATCTATTTATCCGATCCTCCCACTCCTCCTGGATTCTACCTCTCCCGACTTCTCTCCTCCCTTTACTTTCCATCCGTTCTTTATTACAACTATTGGGACCACTTTCCCTGGTCTGTTCCCCGAAACTTCCTCTCCAGATTTCCCTCTTTATTTCTCTTCCTTCCGTCTATAACGGAGACACTGGGACCACTCACTAGTCTGTCCCTCGAAGCTTCCTGTGAAAATCACAAGGCGTTAACATAGGGTTTATCACATCTCACCTCACACTAAATCATCTATTAACCATCAGATAAGGCTATTACCTTTTAGGACACGCATACATACACATCGAAATTCCTGCACACTCTTACAGGGAAACAATGGGGTAATAGCACGATATCATACATATATCCATACATCATATCACATAAGTATATCTAATATATATATATATATATATATATATATATATATATATATATATATATATATATATATATATATATATATATAATCTCATTGTACTTACAATATTACGACAGCCAGACGTATGTCTGTACACTACACTCCCACACGCGTACACAAATATTCAAATATTCATATTATTAATTTCTCACAGTGAAATCATTTCAAAGATACCATTCAATTTCTATAATTACATGGATAATGTGCTATTGTACTATAAAATAACCACATAGCGAATTATAATAGTATTAATTCTTACGACGGCTAGCAAGCAATACGCTTCTTTACAAATAGGAACCCATTCTTCAAAATATACAAACATATCAACATCACAAAATAATTATTCCTACTACGATTTTAGTAATAATGCGTATATACCCGATCTACAATTAAATGCAGTCGCAGACAGCAAGGATCGAACAAATAGCTCACTGACCTTTTTAGAAGCTACACTTAGAATTCTGTTCCTAAGGTTTTTTCCGCCAATTAACGTATGGCAGACGGAGTTCTATCTTCTTCTGACAATCCCTTCTCTAACAGATTACAGCGAACTAAAGCTAGTCGGCCGGTTAAAGATATTATATTTTAAAATAAATCAGGGTCCCATCCCTATCTCGACTCTGATTGGGTAGCGCTGGGACCCTATCCACTCGACTTATTTAATCTGGCGGTCAGTCAGCGTATCCAGAAGATAAGGCACGCCCACTCCTTCTGGCAGCTTCTTTGATGTACAAAACATCCTTCCAGCCCAAGTTGCTAATTACACTTCTGACGGGCCTTGGTCAGCTTCCTCTCTTAACTATGGCAAACTTACGTAAGGGATGGTGTTAGCCTGTGGTCATGTGTAACAATAAATAGAGGCTTGTCCGACTTACTTGATAACACATGGTTCTAATTTAATTTTGGGTCGGGCAACGCCACACATACATACATACATACATACATACATACATACATACATACATACATACATACATACATACATACATACATACATACATACATACATACATACATACATACATACATACATACATACATGCATGCATGCATGCATGCATGCATGCATCCATACATACACAGGGAGAAATATGTCACACTAGTTTGTGGGTTGAGGCAAGGTAAGCAAATATTTTCGCGAGTGGTCCTGAAAATGGCTTTTGGTTTCGTCTTCTTCTGCTTCGTTTTTCTCCAGTTCTTCCACCAGCTCCTAATTTGTCCACTAATGTCTTTCTTCTAATTATTTTCATCCTTGGGAATCCAGTCTGGATGTCCACGTTTACCTTTAGCCCACTCTTATTAAGTTTCTATAAGTCCTATTCCTTCTTTTTGTTTTCTTTGTTCTTTCTTTTTCTGTCCAGGTTTATTTAGTTTTCTTTACTTCTACTTCCAACACCTTTCTCATCCCGTCTGCGGCTTTCTGTATCTGGTTCACTCCCAACTTTACAAATGAAGACTCTGTCCAAAACAACGCATATTCAGTAAAGCACTGGACGTTCGTGACACCATCAAGGGCCTCATTTAAACTTCCAACTCTGACATATTGCGTATGGATAAAGCCTCATTTTTCGACTTCCTCCAGTAGCATACTTTCAAGCAGATCTCTCGCCACGTTGAGACTGTTCACAAAGTCTAGGCTACTTGGATATTTAAATTTTTCGATTTTTTCCATCACATAAGCCCATTCCATTAAACAAAACCAACTGTGTCTCAATTCGTTGAATAACTGAATGGCCATAGTCGGACGCTTGAGTTTATATATGTCAAGCAATGCCGTGTAGGAAAACATCCCTTACACTCGCTTGACATATAATATAATATCCACACAGAAGAGAAGATAAACAAACCACAAAATATACTATATAAAATTGCAAAATCTACTATCTACACAAAGCGACGGAAAGCAAAACACACATATACTATCAACGCAGTAGGGAAGAAAAACAAACCACTAATCCCCTATCCCTACAGAAGGGAAGGAAGCTGTCCCTAATAATATTTTCACCTTCATTGCAGATCTTACTGACCAGATTGCTAATGATTCCTTCAAAGATTTTTTTAATGGAATTTATCGCGTAAATCAACTTAAGATCTGCTATATATATATGCTGCTGATTGTTACTTTTGTAAGACACATCATGCGCGTGACAAGCTGGATCAGTTTCATTTATCGGATAATCACCGGGGTTTGGATGATTTTGAATATCAAGTTGAGTTACGAGACCGCAGTATTTTTATCTTGTAAGATGATTTTCTCCTAGGTATTCGGTCCATTGAATCCTCGGTCATTTTGTTAATTTTGCTGGAATATCATCTCCTCGTTTTTTTCAAAACTCCATTTGTCAACTGACTGCATCCCTGACTGTTTTAAGGAAATTCATTTTTAAAAGTTTCTACCGCATCATTCACACTTACCTGTATGTGCTGGTCTATTTATTGTTGTTGTAACTATTGTTTGATCACCTGTTGGGGTACGCGCTCTACATTTAACAATATATATATTTCTATATTATTTATTATACACCATGGATGTAATTGATTTCTTGGCAACAAGAAAACAGGGAAAAAACAAAAACATCATCCAGCGCTACCAAATTCAATAAGGATGATAATAATTGGACAATCCGGAAGCGGAAAGACAAAACTATTACTCAATCTGATAATGAGATGGCGCAAGTGGAATCAATTATATCCGATAGCACCATCTATAGCTGATCAGAAATGCTATATGTGTTAAAAGAGTTCCTGGTATTTTTTTTTAATTTTGCTGCAATATCACCTCCTCGTTTTTTTAAAGGAATTATCACCTGAAATAAATTTAACTTTTTTTCTGTACCGCATAGTTCACATTTACCCGTAAGTGTTGATCTATTATGTTTTATTATCATAGTTGTTAATTCATTTGTGGGGCTCCCGCGCCCTACATTGAACACAAAATAGATACATAATATGATGAATACATCATGGATGTAATTGATTTCTTCGGCAACAATAAAACGAGAATCTGTTAAACACCATACAGCGTTACCAATGTCTATTCGAATGATTATCATAGCTCCAGCTGTAGGTACAAAGACACAACTCTAACTTAATTTAATAATGAGGTGGTTAAAATGAGACACGTTGCGTTTAGTTGCACCATGTATAGAAGATCCAAGATGTTATTATGTATTAAAGATTTGAATGAAAATCTTTCGGTTCGGTCCATAAAATATATTACCAAATCTGAGAAATTCAGTAACGAACTTCTAGAAAATTTAGAACGATGGCTTACACCTGCAACGTGAAATGTAAGGAATTCAAGTAGTGTGTAAAACTTAGTCAATTAAAATTGTTATAATCAAGACGAAACGATCTATTTTCCAATTAGAAAGCAGGCATTAAGAGACAATGGCGGTAAACGTAACATCCCTTTTCAAAGTGTGTTGGTAGAGGTTTGTGCTAGCGATCTACACGGTTAAATTAAATGGTTTACGTCAATGATTGCTATTTCTTTCACATATTTTTTTTTACAAACGATATATTTTGTAAGCTAAAGGCACGCACATGCACACAAGTGTTGCTGGGTGACAGTATAACGGACAGTCTGGAATATTTTAAGAGATTGGCAAACATATTTAGCATTACATTGGAGAGCGAAAGAATGAATGGTAAAGAAATATACAAACCTAGGACACAATTATTGGTTCAGCAGCAGAGGGGGCGAAACCTACAACTTTTTATAAGCGTCTGTTTGTGTCTTCCTCGTAAATGCTTTATAGAAGCCAATTTGGCAAATCAGAATCAAAAAAAAAAAGACTCCAAAGTCGTTATCGCACCCCCTCTGCTGCTATGGGATTAAACGAACAATTTACGATGAAAATCATTTAAGACTTTACAAACAGACTAATTTCTAAAACCTCACCTCGTAAATCAATTAGATTATTGGACTGGTCAGTGAGTTTGAAATTAATTCTCGTTAATGAATCATTATGATATCGCATATAGACTGGATTAGTTGGATCCTCAATGATTAGAAGCCTTGGAGGAGCTGTTGGTGCAAATGAATATAAAATATATCCCTGCTGGGCTTGATTTGATCGCTTTAGATTTATTTCATAGCTTCCTTCGATAACATCACATACTAAATTCAATGCTATCACCGAGGATATATTGACGTTTTGAGGAGCGATATGTCTACCACCGCCGTCTGGGTCGTTATTATGCTTGAGGATTGTTGATGTTTGTGGTTGTGCTATTTTCTTCCATGCGTCGTGAATCCCTTTAAAACCATCATCGATGGTGTCACTGAGAGATTTTATTTCCATCTCTGGGACGTTATATCCTAGTAATTTAAAATTGAATAACTGTTCTTTTGTTAAATTATATGCGGATAGAAATTTTTGCTTTTCTTCTTCTCGCTCGTCAATAGATTCATCAAAATATTTTATAAAAAAAATTCATTTGATTTTGTTTAATAATTTCTATATAAGTGTTCATATTTTTTATTATTTCTATGATTTTATCATTTGAACCCGTTGCGTCCAAAAGATATTTTTGAAAACTTTGCTGTAGTCTCTCTACCAGATTCAAAAAATTCATTATATTGTTTAAAAATCACATTGATATGTTCATCTAATAGAATCGTTTAATATGTTGTTTGTAGGTGTCCACGTAAATGATCAGTGTTGGATCGCGTACAAGTTATTTATGATATGTTTTGTTCGTGAGGGATTTTTATGCTTTCAAGTTTTTCTATCATTCTCGGTAGATCATCCTTGATGGCATCGGTTATCGTTTTTAATATCTGTGATTGTCCTCCTTATTTCTATGATTGCATCTGAAAATGATCTCTCTTATCGAATAACCCCTAATCGCTGATTAATCGCTGTTATTTCATCGAGTTTCGTGATAATACCAGTGAGATCTATTTTAACATCATCAGGTTTCGAATTTGTTTTACCAAAAAAATTATCAATGGAGTCATCGGTGCTGTTAAAGTGTTTACGTAACGTAGTAAATCGAGATACATGAGCGTCATACTCCGAGCGCAATTTTGCCATATTATCGATAGCAGTTTTTACGTGTATGATATGCAACTCGAGTTGCGAACTTGGAACATCGAAGAAATTATTTATCGGGGATTCAGTGTTATCAATTATACTCTTTTGTAATCGACCAAACTTAATTGTATTCTGATTGTAGCTTTGTTGAGCATCCACAATAGTTGAAGCAAGTACACCTGGTTTGTTTTCCCTGATAGGAAAATACCGCGATAGCATTTTCTGTTACACCGTGTTGTTTAACTATCGTGGTTCCACATTTTTTAGCTGATTCCGATTACAATTTTTAATTTGACTAGGAGTTAACGTAACACTAACAACACTGTATGACATTATATTAATAACAGATTGATGTAATTGTTACATTGAAAAAACACTAATGTGAAGAATCGGAAGGATTTTCAATTACATATTTTCCACTGGTTCATCGACTACTCTCATTCGTCCACCAACACCTTCGAGTAGCATTGATTTGTCGCTGAGAATGACAGTAATTGCTCTATAATTAGCAATACCACCAGGATGGGCTACACGAGTTTTAATGTGTATATCAGCGACGGATTATCTTGTTAAATCAAGATGTTCCACCAAAAAGTAATAAATCGGATATTGATTTTTAAAATCCAACTGTGATATTTGCAGACCGGTATCGACATTTTGATCGCGTCCTATATATGACAACAGACGATGATACACGCGTGCAATATGGTTAGTGGTGTAATCAATTTGTATATCCTCAGATGGTTCCTGCTGTCCGTTTATTCTCAGCGAGACTTCATTAACACCTATTTGATCAAATATCATATGGCTGCGTTCCTGAGAGTAGTATTCTGTAACGCAACAAATATATGACGTGGAGCTGAAACACCTTGTTTTGATGCCAGGTGCCATGTAAATGTACCATCAATATTAGCGTCTATGGTATCCGTCGTTGTTGTTAGCCATCTTAGTAATGATTTTCCTCCATGATCCATGAATGATAGTAATCGCTCTTCTGTTGTGATTGATGGAGTCATTACTGGCATCCACAGTGATAGTTTTGTTATATTTACTTTACCCTCGGGAACACCAGCACTACGCCAGATTGCATTATTATCATTACCCTTTCGCACGAGTGCTACTGTATGCTTCGCTCCATAGATAACTTTTTTAACATTTCTACAGAATCCGAAAAAATGATTAAGTGGAATCGCGCATGAAATTCATCGACGCTGTCCCTCTAACGTTGCTACGCGTGTTGCAAACCCCAAGTTGTGATTAGGAATATCATTTATGACATCAAAAGTATCAGCTGGTCTTACATATCTGGGTGGTGCTGGATTAACGTCAGCAGCATTTGCTGCCTTTACTATAGAATACTGGACGAGTTCAGCGTTATCATTGAGATCCTTACATAACATCATAGATGGACCCGCTGCTCTTGTTTAATCATTAGAACATATTGCTAACCCTATTATTGTTGTGGCAACATCAACATCGCGCTCTATAGATTCAATTTCTCTTCCATCAATCATATATCTAGCGCTTTCGAATAACGCCATGATATCATTATTAAGAAAACCAACTCGGATAGTTGGGTTATTGTCATATGGTGGATCATCATGAGCAGCAGCATTTGTTACAAGTTCTTCTACTTCGATAAACGCTTCACATGGTGAAAAGTATTTACTGGTATCCTGGACTTGAAGTTCGATTCTTGATCGAAGATTCGGTTGTACTGCATGATAGGAATATAATTGATAATCGCGTACAGAATCATCTTTGTGCACTGAGGCGTCCATATCAAAGACTGGATCAAGTGATCGTTTGAACATTTTATTATATATTACTCGATCTAAATCATGATTTTCGTCGTGGTTTCTAACCACTTCCCGCTATCATGTTTGCAATATTATTTCTCTGTGCCTCATATGCATCACTGGCCAACGACGAAGTCGCCAACGATGCTAATTTCTGATCCATGGCACTATTTATTATTTTACTAACACTTGCAGGCATCACGTCCGTAGATGGAATGATGAAGTCGCCGGTGGTTTCCTTTGCCGCCGAACTAATGACATTAATTTATCCTTCGCGGCGGAAAACACTTTCCCGGCAATATCTCCAACAGCACTAATACCCTTATCACGAATAACATCAATAGCTTTAATTTGTAATTTTTTTGCTAATGGCGCTACTTTCGGAGCCATTCTTGAAAATAAGCCTGCAATGGTATTGCCAAGACCATCAACATAGTACGCTTTGTAAACAGGCAATTGTGAATTTACTACGTAGACTCTGGTTGGTTTATCGATGTTGTAGTGTATGATCATCTTATTTAAATGATATTTATCTAATATTGTAAATGATGGTACATTGTTGCGTTATCAATTATAAATCATATAATAGATATTATGATAAATTAGGTTTGTATGTAGGAATAGGTGGCAAGATTGAAGAACTAAAATGAAATGATATATTTTTATTAGATACAAATTTAAAAAAAGATTTTACACATACATATTATTATATGTCTAACCGTAATGATAAAAAGAAATTCACAGATAATTTATTAAGTTTAGTAATCAATAGTATATATTTTGAATATGATTGGTATAAAACAAAAATATATAACTGGGTTGACTACATAGATTATTATGAACCATATCGGAATACGCCTTGCGTTGTTATAGGCCATTAGCAATTTTATACAATGAAAATTGTTGATTATATCATATCGTTGATTATTGTTAATAAACAATACATTAGTCACTGTGATAACCGTCTGCTAACTCGTCAACAAACTCTCGATATACATCAATATTCATGATGCCGCCTTGAAATAACCGCCTGCAGATATCAGTTGCTTCATTAATTATTTCCGGTGCGTTATTTGCAGCTCGTTTCCCTCTTATGAGAACCTCTAATTGTGCTATATTCCCCAGAAATATTACCAGGACAACGAACAAGACCACTACCTGAAACGGAATTTTTAAATCCACTTGGAGTTCCACTCTGACAAAATCCCTTCCCACTACTGTAACCAGTTGCACCCTGTGTATCCCCTTCCCGACTTTGTAAATAACTAAAAAGTTAATCATCATCATCTTCGTCTCGATCAAATGGTATATACAATGACTGCTTATTATCATCGTCAGGTTGTGGTTGTTTTTTTAGGTGAGAAAGATATTTTCTTTGAAGGTTGTTGTCTTTTTCTTTGCAATCCTTGTGGATTTTTTGTTTTTGCTTTTAGTTCTTCATAATGATAATGCACTATACGCACCGCATTGAGGTATCTAATGTATGATGCATTGTTTTTATCAATTTGACTTGTTTCAAATTTGATTTTGTAGAATACATCAGCCCAATGTTGGATATTTTTAATATACCCGTATTGTTCTGGTTTCAGCATTTATTTTCTGTTTTCATAAGTCGCAACAACAAGCGTTTATTGAAACTGTATGAATTAGGAAGGGTATATTTATTCCTTTGCATGTTATCTTCAATGTCTTGAAAATCGAAAAGGATCCTATCACAATTTAATTTATACGACAATTGAATTCCTTGATTTTTCAATTTGAAATCTCAATTATGATCTCATTGATATTTTCAGAATTTATTTATATTATATATATATATATATATATATATATATATATATATATATATATATATATATATATATATGTATATATATATATATATATATATATATATATATATATATATATATATATATATACATATATTTCTAATATGTGATATTGATATACTTTTCAAAAAAATGAGCTCTGTTCACACTAAGATGTTAATTCATCTTAGCGTGCCTAGAGATATTATGCGATTATATATGATGATGAACTCTGTTCGTGTTAAGGTATTCATTCATCTTAACACGCGCCTAGAGATATTATGCGATGATAAACCCCATTTTGAAACTCCTCAGGTGTATTCACATCGGAGAAGCCAAGAGGTTACCTATATACAACACATCCCCGTAGGAACCCTTCAGGTGTTCTTCACATCTGACCGAGCCCACAGTTAATCACGAAACATAGCCCCCTGAGAGGGGATCTAACTCACCAAATAGCGGGTTAGAACACCAAGAGGTTATGTGTAGTGAATGGACGTCACATTATATACAATTATTTACATATACATATATATAATTATTTACATAGGACAGCACAAGATAACAATGAATTATAGAATAACGTCAATGACGTGGTATTTACAATGAATGAATGGATTATATACAATGACAATTGTATGGTATTTTACAATGAATGAATGGATTATATACAATGACATGGTTATGGTATTTTATACAATGAATGAATGGATTATATACAATGAATGAATGTATGGATGATAATGACGGGGCGGGTCCTACACCCAAGCCCTGTTAAACCAATCATACAACCCACACAAAATCATCGCAGGTTGTATGAATACAAAAAGCATTCACACACCGTGTGATAGTGTGTGACGTATGATTGATTCACGTAACTTGAGCTTCGCTAATTCCCAATCATATAATAGACGGCATGGTATATAAGCCAGCTTAATACCTGAAAGCCAATGACAGAGGTGTGCGATTTCATTATTTCATATACTTAATAATGATTATTGAAAACATTTAAACAAGACCGAATACTTGAAAAACACCAAAAAACTAGAATACAACTGTTTGTAAATACCGCGTATTTGATTCGTTTCCTTACAAAACAGATAATTTTCCCAATTGATTATATCTCCACTGAGAATCATGACAGTTAAAACCAACCAATGGAATTATCGGAAAAAAACCCATCGAAATCTGGTGACAAAACCCATTGGTATCTGTAACTCTTTCATGAAGCTAACTTTTCTTTGAAGGATTTATCAGTGATGGATTTCAACACATTAATTAATTTCACATATGCGATATGTCTGTGCTGCAGATTACGCTTTTATAAGCAACATCATGAGCATGACACGCCTTATCAATAGCTTTTATTGGGTTTTCACCGGGTCGGGGATGCTTTTGATCGTCGAGTCTTGTCCCACGTCCATAATAACTATACCCTGGAAGGTGTTTTTCTTCTGGATATTTTGCCCATGGTGTTCCCGGTAATTTTACTAACTTGTCTGCAATATCACCTCCTCGTTTTATTTTTAAAATCATCTGCAGATTTCATAAAAAAATCTAAATTTCATTGTACCGCATTGTACACACTTACCATAAAGTGCTGATCTGTTATTTTTAGTTGTAATCGTCGTCAAGTCATCTGTGCCAGTACGCTTCTTACATTTCACACAATATAGATCCATAATATATTTATAATAACATAAATGTAATTCATTTTTCGGCGACAAAAACAAGAGTGCCAGTCAAGCATCATGCAGCGCTACCAAATTATATTCGTATGATTATAATCGTACTATCTGGAAGTGGCAAGACACAACTGCTACTTAATTTGATAATGAGATGGATGAAATGGGATAAGTTGTATTTAATAGCCCCGAGTGTAGATGATCAGCGATGCTACGAAGTGTTAAAGGATTACAACGAAAAGGCAGCAGAAATTACCGGCGAGGGTATTATTGAATATATAACCGATATCGAGGAAGCACCGAGCATTGATGATATTGATGGAGGTATTAACAATTTAGTCGTATATGATAATGTGATGTTAGACAATCAAAAGAATCCTGGTAGGATATTTTCCAGAGGCAGATATAAAAACACTGACGTGATATATGTCACTCAACGATACACCCAAATACCAAAAGTGATCAGCGATAACTGCAATATTCTTGCTGTATTGAACAGAGTTGATACACATACGCTACAAAATATTCACCTGACTTGGTGCAGTGGAGATATGGATTATAATCTCTTTACAAATTTCTTTTGTCACACTCAGTCAACTCCACATGGATTCGTACCGATAAATTTGCACGACCCGAGATCAAGATATCGTATTGGATTTGATCAAATATTCGGTTAAAAAGATTTTTAAACCCATAGCAGCAGAAGGGGTGCGACAACGACTTTGGCGTCTTTTTTTTTAATTCTGATTTGCCAAATTGGTTTCTATAAAGCATTTACGAGGAAGCCTTAGTTTCCCAAATAGACGCTTATAAAAAGTTGTAGGATTCGCCCCCTCTGCTGCTGGTTCTGTTCTTTCTGCGGTATTAGAGTACACGATAATTAAGAAAATCATAATTCTGTGTGAAATATGTTCATTGTTTCATTTATTCATCCCTTTCATAAAAGGTAGTGTTATATGTATTGTCGACTGACTGCTTAGCATATCTCAAATTTAAGAGATGCCATGTGTTTCTCAGTACGCGCTACAAACATTGTTGCAATGTTTTCACAGATCTAAAGGGGGGGGGGATAAAATGCAGCACCAAAAACGCGCCTTGTTTTTTCGACAGCCTACGTTGAGGGAAAGAGGGTCCGTTACTTTTTTTCCGAACGTGTGTTTTGGATTTAGAGTTAAAAGTTAACCATAGGCAGGGTTATACAGTGCAATGTCACTTGTGACAATCTTGAACATTGTTATATTTCTTCAGAACTTGTGTTTTGGTTATGGAAGCCAAAGTTAACCAAAGGTAAGGTTATACAGAGCATTGTCGCGCGCGTCAATGTTGAACATTGTTACTTTATTAAAAACAATATGTTTTGATTTAATAATTCAAAGTTATAGCAGGGTTATTCAGTACAATCTCATTTGGATCGTTCTTGAAATAGCTTTGAATTTGTTTCCTTTCTGAAAAACGGTATATATCATACTATAGAACAATTTCGTAACACATTGCAGTGCCAAAATAAGGATAAAGCTCAGATACATGAATTGTACAAGTTTTTCTACTCAAGATTTTATTTCATCTAACGATTTACTGATTTACAATATGTAAGGGTGTGTTTGAAAAACAAATTACCTGACAAACGGAAATTATGGTGCCTACTGATTACACGTTTGACGTTTGGATAGGTTTATTCAAACGGAAAAATATACTTTAAGGATTTCAAGCAAAGGTATTATGAGAGAGAGAGAGAGAGAGAGAGAGAGAGAGAGAGAGAGAGAGAGAGAGAGAGAGAGAGAGAGAGAGAAAGACTATGATATTCCTACGTTTAAAAAAAAATCACGACACTTACACTTTTTTGCTATGGTAAATTTTCCCTATGAAAGGTGCCAGGAGATACATTCCACTTAGAAAATAAAATCCTGGGAAAGGTCCACAATTGTAATATATCACCTGAGTGAACTGATGCCGAATATTACTAAAACGTTCTCACATAATAGTTCATCCAAATATGCTGTGATGTATTTGACTATAAAATGGACATAATTTCCGTGGGATCGCCCACGGTACGATTGTTCTTGCTTTAGCGGTGAGACACGGCCTATCCCGATACTAGATGATGATCTACTGAAGTCAATTTGAAGTGAACGCGGTTTAGAAAACAGTCTAGCCAATGAAATTGTTTATGATGAGTGATGCAATGTTTTATTTGAAGGTAGTGTGGCCACAAATTAGAAGAAAAAAACAATACGCTCTTGCGTTGCTCCCAAATGCAAAGCAGACTGGAACGTGAACTAAAATCAATCCGTTGTGTATTTTACCATTTCGTCGTACCACATCAGCTCCTGAACGGTCACAGTACTGATTCGCGTTTTGAAACTGATAATTTATTTTATCTCACTCAAACATTTTGATATACAGGCTCACATTAGTATTGTCAGCATTAATGCAGTATTGAGTGCCATGGGTTTTTATTTCTTAGTTTCTGGGATTTCTAAGAATTAAAGAAGTAAGTTCAGTGAACCTCAAAGATAAAGACCCAAGCTGTCTGATGCGAGTATTTACATAAAAAAGAAATTTGACCTCTAAAACACAAAGATTCGCGGCAAGCATGATTAGAATGATTACAACAACTAACTGTAGTAACGAAGAGATGTTTTCATAATTTAAGAGGTTCAATGCTCTTTCGAGACAAACTTTGTATCCTTTTGTGGGGCGTGGAATAAAAAAAAACTGAACGAACTTACGCTCTTTGCATTAGATTATTTCAGCAACAGACTAAACAGCATAATATCGTTACAACAATAGAAAGCCTTAAATATTTTTTTTAAAAAGAAAGGCATTAAAATAAATAATTAAAAATCAAATATGACTAACCAATAAAACCGAATTTAAGAAAGGCAATGACATGTGTAGATATGCCTTTTATTCTGAGATGGAACGTGGATGTAATTTGTAATTTGCCACGGACATGTGCATCTACATTCAGCGTCCTGGTGATATTCGTTACCTTGAAATTGAAGGAAGTCTAAACGGATGAGCATCCCTACGACAACAGTCTAGGTTTTTCTAGCGTCAGTCCTAAAATGTACTGCTACGGATACTGAGACCAAGAAATAGTGCACCGATTGTAAAGTTAAATGATTGTCACTGAATCATCGTACGTGTGGAGTGGTAAACTTTAGCGTTCTGAAAGAAAGGATGTAGTCTGGAGAAGATTGAGATGCTTGAGTGACCACCTATATACATCTCAAAAGTGGAAGGTTAGCCACTCATCAATTCGTCAGTCGACCTGTAGAAAAATTGTATAAAATCATGTACGATAAGCGAGTGCGGCAACCCAATCAATTCACTTTGCCATTCGGACATGTTGGTATAAAAGCAAATGGTTCCAAGAGGATAAACACCAACAAGTAGGATGAATTCGACACAAGAATCGAATAAGAGACCTACTGAGAACTCCAAGTTCAAATCATTTCCTGTCGTCTTGCCTGAGTATTGTGATTGTGTCCGTTGATTGGAAACGTTTCAAAATTGTCCACAGACAGGGAAGGATTACCCGCTTCAAATATTTAGGCTAGATCAGGATTTGTCTTCTTTGGACCTGAGACTGTATTGGGATACGAAGTGCAGTGTTTCATTTGTGGTCTGAATTTGCGAATGGATTTGTGTATCTATAAAGATTCAGCTATTCTGGAACATACTCGATGTTTCCTCCACTGTTCAAACCTTCCGATGGCCTGTCCACCCATCACACTATGGTTCTGGTATGACGATACCTTAGAAAAAGAAGGTAGTACCATTGTCCAGAAAGACAAAAAAAGAAAGTCTTTAGGCATAAAAGAGGAACGATGTACAAGCTCGAGACTTCATTACGACTAGTAATAAACGGGAAAATCCTTCAGGACCGATAGTTCATTGTAACTACCAACGTCAAGCGCAAAAGGTGAATAATTTTAAAAAGTCATCATTCAAGCTCGGGCATTATAAAACACATTCACCTCAGAACCTAATGTGACTGATAGTGGATGGATATGATCCCTGCATTGCAATGCATACGGTAAACATTGTAATTGTGCAGCTGAGTTTGTACCTTGCGAATGCATGGATGCCGTACGCTGTGGCCTCAGCGATTAAGCATGACTTCATTTCCCTTTGCAATGACTAGTACCATTATAGCTACCATGGAAAGTGATACTATGTGTGTCAAACTTGATGGATGCAAAAATGATGCCACACGTTAGTAGAAATATGGGACGATCTAGGCCCAATGGGAAATCCAGTCAAAAAGGGCTTGGGACCTTCTAGACCCAAGATTTCTAGACCCAATGGAAAATCCAGTCAAAAAGGGCTTGGGACCTTCTAGGCCCAAATGTCGTGGGACCTTCTAGACCCAAGGGAAATTGAACATGGTGGGTCTGTATAGCGACAAGAGAAATTGTTGAACATGGGAAATATTATTTGTATTTGTATGAGTGTGTCTAGCGACAAGGGGAAATAGAGGCAAAGAAAGCTAATATCTTTTCGAGGCATATGAGTGACTCTGAAAAGGACCGATATGTGTAATGTTAACAGTTTCTTGTTAACACAGAGGACATCTCAGAGATCTTCTTCTCTTCCTTAAACTTCTCCTCACTGTTGGGCCATAGAGGAGAACTCTCTTTCAACAACATTGTCTCTCCACATATATCCTTCTCTTCCAAAAGGCTGTATCAGTCATATGAGTGATTGTCCACGATGATCTGACATACATGGGTAAGTCAGTACGAAATAGCATGGTAGAAACAAGGGTAGAAGATTCTACGTTGGTCCACATCTTGTGATGAGAAACAGGTGAGGCGAATACCGTGAACTGCGGTTGTTTATAGGGGAAGTGCGGATCGAAACGGATTGAGTGTTTTCACCAATACAAACGTGCGTTACAACAGTCAGTCACAGTCATCCAATCGGAAGAGAGCAGTCTGTGACGTCACCTTCCCTGTATAGAGGTAGTAGAGTCTGTGCGCAGTCAATCGATGCGACAGAGTTGTCAATGATGCCGGACACTAAGAAGACGATGAATTTGGGTGATCCAGTAGTAGAGATAGCAAGTAATGGGACAGCAGTGACTACCAAAGTCATGACAAATCTACATCTAGATGAAGTTGATTTTAACTGGGATATTGTGGATTTTCTAACATCACAAGAATTTACTCCGGAACCTTCGTTACCTTCTGCTTCTCCTTATGTACATGTCAATGATTTTAAGCAGAGACAAAAAGAAGAATTGGAGCGATTTTTACAACAACAGAAAGTAGAACAACAAGCTTTTTTCTTATTCAAAAGCGGGAAGAAGAATAAGCAAGAAAGAAACACCAGGAAGAAACAGTAGCAGCAACTGAGAAGAAAGAAGACCAAGGACAGAAAGAGAATAGTAAAAATCAAACGGTCACGACGGTACTTTTAGATATTTTAGCAGAGTTAAGGAGTCTTAAACAAATGTATTAGGCTTCTTTATCACGACCGAAGAGAAAAAGACCTTCTCGAGCAATACAACCAAATCTAACTTTGAGTGCGTCTGCCATACCACTGTTAGTGATTTCTACCAAATCATTGACAGGAACCACCAGTCCCGAAGTAGGCCTTGGCCGTGGCAAAGGCTTAAGACAGCTAAAGATGGTTACGTTCCGTTTCTGAGTTTGTTTTGTTTTAAACAAACAAAACACCAACGGTCCTTTTCTGGGCAACTCAGATTATTTCGAAATGAAATACTATTTCAATTGCCTAATTCAATGAAAACTCAAAAGTCCTTTTTTATTGTTTTTAAACCCATGATGTACGTGTGAGTGAATGAATGTGTAAGTGTCCTTTCTCTTTACAATGATAACAGGTATCTTGACTTTTGTCTTTATTGGTACCTTTTTTGTTGTTTTTTTTTTCACGATCTGGACATTCTGTAGCCCGATGTACTTTCTTCTTACAGATAAAGCAAGTATCTTGAGATTTATCTCGAAAGGAGGGAGAGTAGTCCGTCGGTTTGTTTGAATAAAACTTTGGTATGACACCACGTATAGCTCGGATGAGAAGTTCAACTTAAGTAAGTTTTTCCATCGTTCTGGTCAATGTGAGAATAAAATGAATACTGAAAGGTTAGACACTGATCCTTATGCACGGATCGGACATGAATATATAGGGTTATGGTCTTTAAAATGTGGTCATTTGACTTCTTGCAGACACGATGAAAAGACCGCATCATGTTGTGGAGAAAGGAGAAGACAGTAAGAGACAGAAACGGAATGTATCGCCTAACACAGTAGCTGACGTCTTGGCTCAAATTCATGCCAGTGATTTTGAAGATGACATGAGTGAGCCCGAATCCATACCCAGAAAATCGACGTCCAAGCAAAGTTCACCACCCTTAGTAAACCCTGAAAATTACTATCACGTTCGAGCGACGGAAAAGCGTTCTTCTCGAAAATTTAGAACAACGGCTTACACGTATGCAGTAAAGTTTAAAGATTTCAAGTCCAATGTACCTTTGGAGAGTACAGAAGGGTTAATTACTGAGGTGTGGGATTCTTTGTTAACTGCACTGAAACAGCAATGTCAAGCCAAATAAGACGATCGCTTGAGACTTTCTATTCATCACGATAATTTGAAGTCTCCCATTTGGATCGAGTTTAGTAGCCTATCACAATTAACACGTTCCAAAGTCATCGACAAAATTCAACATGTGCAAGAATCCAACGACAAGTTTCACATCACCGATGGAAAAACCACAATGTTCTTGACCCACGTGTCTCTTCCTCAAGGGACCGGAAAACGCAAAAAAGTGTTATTGGTGGACAACCTTCGCAACACGAAACTAAGTCTCGTCCGAATTTACAATCCTCAAGACCAGCTGTGTATAGCCAGTGCTGTCGTCGTGGGATGATTGAGTGCCAACAAGAACGACACGATAGAATGGAAAAGAGCCTGGAAAAGTATTCGACGATCGGACCGAGTCAAACAACGAAGTGAAGCAGAACTCCCGTTACAGCAAGCGGGGATATCCAAAGACAACCCTTGCGGTATTCCAGAAATGCAAAAATTGCAAGGTGCCTTGGCTCCACATTACACCTTGAAAATACACCTTCAAGAAGTGCGTGGTCCTCTTCTGTTTCGAGGCCACGATTTCAAAGACAGAAAATACATTCACGTCTATCATCACGATGGTCATTGTGATACCATAACCAGTATCACTGGTTTCCTGGGATACGGTTAATACTGTGAAAAATGTGACTTTGGTTATAACAATTGAGAACAACACAAGCATTGTGGATCGAAATGTGAGGGATGTTTGGCCTCTTAACTTTGTCTGGACAAAGGACAAGTACGAGTACATTGCCTTGTTTGTCAGCGCACTTTTGTCCGTCTTACCTGTTACCAAGCAGAAAAGTACTTGTAAGCTTCTGAGATTGTGCCCTAATTGTGGACCAGGCATACGTACCAGTAATGCCAAGTTTCACGTTTGTCGAGGTAAGAAACGATGTCACATTTGCCACCAAATCGTGGACTTGGAGCACGAATGCTTCATTCAAAAATACCAACCCCATCCAGAAGATACCCAGAAGAAAGGGAATTTTATCTTTTTTTATTTCGACTGCATGCAATGACCACATACGCCAGTACGAAGGATTGATCAGGTGCAAAGTCATACCTCCCACAGACTTGTACCATCCCGTTTTACCTCACCATTGCCAAGGAAAACTGATGTTTCCTTGGTGTCGAACTTGTGCCGAAACGTGCAACCAAGACCAACCTTGTCAGGACAGCAAGGAAGAACGCGCCTTGATAAGAACGTGGGTTAGCATGGAATTGTTTAAAGCTCTGGATCTGGGATACCAACTGTTAGAAGTGTACTAAATTTACCACTTTCCAAAGACACAACAATACCGCAAGGGCGACGAGACACAGAAAGGTATTTTTGCAGACTACGTGGATGCCTTTTTAAAACTGAAACAAGAAGCTAGCAACTATCCTTCCTGGTGTCACACTCCCGAAGACCAAAAGATATTCAAAGAAAAATATCGGGAGCAGGAAGGCATCACTTTGGACCACATCGAGAAAAACGAAGGAAGGCGATCGTTTGCCAAAGTGATGTTAGATTGCTTGTGAGGTACAATGGCACAACGACCGTCTTTACCCAAGACAGAGTATTTTTCCGAACCTTCTCGCCACTTCCAGATGATTCACGAAAAAACCAAATACATGAAACACCTGGATTTTAGTCAATTACGAAGAAGAACTAGACTTTGTAGAAGCCGACAAATTTGGAAATATCATCATTGCGGCTTACGTGACAGCCCACGCTCACTTAAAATTCTACGAAGTGTTAGAACTGTTAGGAGATTGTGTGTTGTATTTGGATACGGACAGTTGCATCTACATTCACCAGCCGAACCAGTGTAACACTGTCATCGAAGGAGACCGTTTAGAAGCCTGGACCGATGTATATCCCGACGACAAGATTCTATGTTTTGCAAGTGGCGGTCCTAAACATTACGGCTACGAATACCGATACCCGCATGGAGAAATGCATATCGATTGTAAAGTGAAAAGATTGACTCTCAATAATCGCACCAGTCGAGTGGTGAACTTTAACGTGCTACAAGAAGCATGGAAGTATGGACAGGATGAAACGTTTAAAGTGACCATCCACGAACCGCACAAGATTGTCCGTTTACTCACACACCAAATCGTTAGCCGACCTTTGCAAAAAGTCTATCAAATTGTGTACCAAAACAGAGTACGACTTCCCAATCACTTCACTCTACCGTACGGTCACGTCGAGATTGGGTCAGCATATAAAAAGGGACATTGTCCAAGACCAATAGTTCATTTGTAACTACAACGACCAAGCGAAAGAAGATGAATCCATTAAACAGGCATCATTCAAATTTGGTAATTCTCAAGAGTAGTGCGATGCTAAACCTTGCTATTGTAGTGATGCCAGAAGCTCTGACCTTAGCGATTCAGCAGGATATCGTGGGAACTTTGCTATGACTACTACCCCTATATCTACCATGGAAAGTGATGCTGTGCGTGTCAAACCTGAGAGATACGAAATCGTTGCCACACGTTATCGTGGACTCCTAAAAATTTCACCGTACCTGCATCGAACTGAAATGAGGAGAGTCGAATATTCGTTCCCTACAAGTTTGCCTGAATACTGTCACTTTAAAATATCTGCCTGGACCAAATCAAGAAGAGTTAGCCGGATTTTTCTACTTGGGCGAAGGGGATAAAGTCAAGTGTTTCAGTTGTGGTGTGTCAATTTAAGAGAGGGAACAGAAAGATTCCGTTTACCTGGAACAGGCTCGATGGTCTCCGAATTGTCAATACCTACCTTTAGTGGGACCTAGTAATTGAAAGTGACAATACTGATCCATGTCGTTTAACAAACCAGTTTGGGTTGGAGACAAAACTTGACCAATATATAATTCCTCTCTAAAACATAATATTCAAGGATTACCACACGCATTTCAAGAGAAGATCTACAAGGACGTTTGGCAGGGCCTTGCTAAAGAAAAAAAGAAAATTTCAATGGGTGACTGTAGAACTTTTGTGTCGTGAAATTCACAAGAGGAAAGTGACAAAAATCAATCAACGTGTCAGATTGCTCTGGATCATGCCAATTTATGTACCATGTCGTTTAACAAACCAGTTTGTGTTGGACACAAACCTAGACCAGTATATAAACACTCTCTAAAACATAATATTCAAGGATTACCACACGAATTTAAATTGAAGATCTACAAGGACGTTTGGCAGGGCCTTACTGAAGAAAAATCTCAATGGGTGACTGTAGAACTTTTGTGTCGTGAAATTCACAAAAGGAAAGTGACAAAAATCGACCAACGTGTCAGATTTCTCTGGATCAAGTCTACCTTCCACAGATTCGAAGTTATTTCGTTTACATCTGAAGATGTTTTGATCCTTTTTGACCGTTACCCTGAATGGCAGTGGGACGAAATTACACGTTACATTAATCACTTTCGCTTTTGGAGACGATTTTAAATAATTCTGTGCAGAATATACACTTATGGTCTTCCACATAAAAAAGAATAAAATAGAATAAACATGCCACAACCTTTATCACTTGTTATCAAATAGATTCTGTGGAAGGATATCAATGAGAATATTCACACGGTGAAGGATTACGAACACTTATTACAAGAACTGTGTCCCATTCATTGGGGTCGACGTGTAGTGTGTGTTTTAGTTACTTGCTTTCTGGGATTTCGTTTACCTGTCGACTCCTTGTGGACACTTTACGAACACTACCTACAAAAACAGACAGTATGTTGATTCCTTTAAATGTCCACGAGAGACTCATTCTGTTAAAAGCCTTACGCTTTCATCTGGATACGTCTCGACCTCTACAGGAAAATAAGATTCGTCAACTTTTACGTACGGAAGCGGTGTACGAGGATGTGTGTGTAGCTTGTGATTTACACCCTCATTGGACAGATGTATGTCACTGGAAAAGTTGGGATTTTGAGGTTTGGACAAACGAATCATCTCATTATGTCCAAGCGTTGTGTTCGTAAAATCCATCGTCGAGTGAAAAAGTACCTTTTAAACCTGTGTTAGTGACAGGGCCAGAAGAAGAAAAAGAGTCTGTCACCGACGACAATCATTCTGTTCAAGACAAAACTGTCATGGACATTCCCCTACAAAGACCCTTCCGAGAGGACACCTATGTGACTGTACCCCATATAGAGAATATTACACTCTACCTCTAGGACACCTTCGTTACCCAAACATTGTTGTATAGTGACTTGTTTATATGCCACTTTGATCGTTTCCATGTGTATTTTATTCCTGTACTTATCCATTTGGCTTTTCCGTATTTTTGTTTTTCGCGTTGTTCCAAATTAAACATGCATTGAAATAAACGTGTCTTGAAAAAAGTACAAAAACCTCTTGTCTTGTCTGTTTTTGTATCATTAGTGTCATACCCTACACTACTATGGCTAATTATTCTATTTCTACTCCTTCCTCCTCGACATTCAAAGTCATTGACGAACACTTAGATCATGCTAGTTGGGAGGCCTTGTATCTTCGTCATCCTTTAAACATGTTAATTGCTGGACCGAGCGGTTCAGGCAATGCCGAATTTTTCAAACGTTTGATCGAACATAAACATCATTTGATCGATCGTTCACCTCAACGCATCGTGTGGTGTTACAAAGAGTGGCAAACGGCATACAGCCTCTTGAAAGAAAGTCAAGGTGATTCTATTGTATTTGTGGAAGGCATTCCTAGCGAAGATGATGGGATCGTGTATGACCCTAGTCAAACTCATTTGGTCATTTTTGACGACATGTTAGGAGAAGACGAAGAAGAAATTAAACTGTGGTTTACGCGTAAAGGGTATCATCGTAATGCCCGGGTCATTTACATTACACAAAATTTATTTCAACAAAGCAAAACCCATCGTACCATTAGTCTCAATATCAGTCACACTTTGAGCAGAACGACAGCCAAGTATCCGATACGACGCGTGGAAGTAAAAACTTTTACCATTGCCACTGGACTCCGATCTAAGATCGAAGATCATCTGTTCCAAGGACAGTTACCCGAACGTTTAGTCATTGGTATCGTCAGCAATGCAGCCCTCAACGGTACCCACGATCAAAATCCTTTCCAGTTTAGGCACTGCGGAGTATCCAAAGTCGAAGTCAGTTGCGATGGCAAAACTTTGTGTACCCAACCCTTCGAACCCAACTTTGCCCAGAAGAATTACTTTAGGTCGTACTTGTCGCTGTACGAAGCCACAGGACAGTTAGGAACCAACACCAGTCACGGTATTTCCTACGACGAGTATGCAGCAGGTTGCACTTTGTGGGCGTTTGATTTCACTCCAGACCAAGGCAGCGACGAGGGACATTTCCACCCTATAAAATCTGAGTGTGGAACTTCAGTTTGCAGGAGCTCTTACCGAAACGGTGAATATCATTCTGTATGCCGAATTCGATAATACCATAGAAATCAACAGTTTGAGAGAAGTAATTCTAGACTATTAAACACTATATAAAACTCTTGTCCCTCTTTGAATAGTGGAGAATCAATGGAAATGGAATGGGTGGTTACAGAGAAAGCAGACCCCCAAGACCACAAAGATAAAGTAGTGATAATGTAGTCCAGATGGCCAGAACAGGAACAACATTTAGTCACCTGTTTTGCCAAACACTTGGAGAATACAATGAGGGAAATAATTACAAAAGATTGTTATGAATGTCAAATCGATCATCCCAGTCAAATTGAACACGATAAATGTATATGATGATGAGTCAAGAAAAAAAGTTAACGATTATCAGAACGAAGCTTGGAGTCGCATCTCAGAAGAAGCCGTGTTACTTCAGTGGTATAAAGACTTGTGTTATCATTCCTCTCCTCCATTGTTTGCTCGAGAAATTGATCGCATCGAAGGTCTCTTGGCCAAGAGTAAGAAGACGAAGCAAACAAACAGTTACTTGACAGACCTTTTCAATTGAATTGATGACTTATCATCACCTGTGAAGAAAGGATAAAAACAAGACTACAAAAAAATGGATACCTGGGAACTTTATTATCTTTTGAACCGTAGTTCGTACACTGTTTGTTTTAATCCTGTCGAGTGTGCTAAAGATCAACAACCTCATCGCAAACCTCAAGAGAATCAAGCTTATGTCATCAACACATATGACAGTCATCTTCCAGGAACTCACTGGGTAGCTGACTACTTTCCTCAAGAGGGTTGTGTGGAGTATTTTGATTCGTATGGATTACCCCTTTTGGAAGATGATATCATTGACTTTATGAGAAGAAATGCCCAGACGACACGAATCGATAATGTGAAATTACAAGGCACAGATTCTATGGTGTGTGGACAATATTGTGTCAATTATCTGCATCATCGCATTATTGGATATTCTTTAGAACATTTAGTGACTTATTTTGATCGTCATTCGTCTCGAAACGATGACAAAGTAATTCGATGGTTTTGTGACCATTATGGCTATATGTTGTCTTTAGCTAGGAAACGTAGTGTACATCAATGGCCCAATGACTTCCAACAGTGGAAATCTCAATTTAATTGACAACGTTGTCATCCATATCAAAGATAATGTATTGGTGTTATTGAAGAAAAAATGTTTGTTATTTTAAGAAAAAAATGTTTGTTATTTGAAGAAAAAAATGTTTGTTATTTGAATAAAATATTCGTGAATTTAAAAATGTTTGGTAGTTGATAAAAAATTGTTTTGTGAGTTGTTATTTGAATAAAACTGTTGTGTTTTGAAACCAATGCGTCTGTCGTTTGTTTTACATTTTTATTAATATAGATACTCTTTGACTTCTTTCTATCCCTCACATCAAACTATCAAACGTTTCCAACCCTAAACCGTATAGGGGTGTTTTCTATCGCGTCCGTGATTGAACCATATAAAGCAGGGGTAGTCTCCTGTCTGACCATCCATTGTTTGACTCATACTCCTACGAAGATGTGCCCAAGACTAGCTAAGTTTAACGAAGCTTACGTCACTCTGCATCGTATCAAACACAAATTGATGCCAAAACCTGAATAGATAGAGAACGTTAGAATGCTACAAGTAACGAAAGACCTCATAGAAGAACTCTTCAGAGAGTAAATTCAAAAAGACAAAGAAGAATGGACTGAGAAGTATAGACTTCAGAAGCAGCAGAGAGAGCAAAGAGAACAGCAGCAGCAACAGCAGCAGCAACAACAGCAGCAGGAACCAGACAGAAGTTTTGTCGACTGTCGTGTTGACACGAAAAAGTTCTCTTTCTCTTTCCGAAGAAGCAGGCCCTATCCTGTTGCCAGACGAGGACGCAATCTTAGACGATAAAAGATTGTCATCCCTCCCCGTACACACAAAAAACAGCCCTTTTCAGGGCTACCTAATATTCTCGAAAAGAATTAATAATTAGATTTGCTAATAGTATGTGAGGAAGTTAGAAAAATATAGAAGTGAGTCTATAATCACAGTCTCTTTTTACTTTTGTTTGAAGTGCGTCTATAAGCAAACAACGTATTTTTCAAATAACTTGTTAAATTTATAATTTATGTGAAGAAAGCAAAATGTGAGTGAGTGTTTTCTTTTAAGTCCGTGTGTTTTGGTGATGATAGGGACAATGCAAGTTTTTTGATCGTAGGGGTGTTTTCCTTTACGTCAGCGCTTGTTCTATATATAAAGAAGCACTCGTCAGTCTGGATGGGACTAAAAGATTACCTTGGATACAGCGCCTTCCTTTCACTACGGTCACTTCCCTCTTCGCCTCTTCCACTGCCTCCGTCCGATGGTTGATGTAATTTAATCAGCACAAAATTGTGCATTAAAGCGGGGTAGGTGGGGTGGCACCATTCCCCCCCCCCCCCGAACTAAATAAACAGTCCCCTTTGATATATTAACCAGACGTAAATGCCTTTCGGCGAAAACGTCTTTAATCCTACAGCAGCAGCAGTCTGGATACCTATCGTTTTCACATCGACCAAAGAAGATGAGCAGACTGAACAAACTTAGGGAGCTTCAAATGCACCTGGAGAATGCTAGATGTCTCCTGGACGAGCTGGCTATGGAGGCCTTAGAAGAAGAGAAGGAGAGAAAAAAGGAAGAAGAGGAGGACAAGAAAAGACCAATCTTGCCTCACCGCTTGATGGCTAAAGCCTGTCGGGTGAAACCTGAGGTGAGGACGACTCCACCACCAGAAGCAGCTCGTCAACCACAGGCACAACCCCAGTCGCAACAACCACAGCCTCAGACGCAACAACCACAACTTCATCCACGGTTGCGGAATAGAGGAAGACATGAAGAGGCTTTCACTATCCCTCAAACGGAAGATTGGGATAGTGAAGCCACTCAAGCTTCCTCTGCACTCCCAATCACAAGAGTGAATTGGGAGAACGATTGGAGTAGGAGATGTGTGTGTAGGGCTAGACCTGGTAGGTGCCAGCATTAGCCAGGTGCATTGTTTTGAGTTTTAAAACAACACCCCTTCTCAGGGCTAACCAAATGTCTAGAAAAGAGACTGTTCAAATTGCCAATGGGTATGAGAGAGGAGTAGTATGATTATAAACACTAACTCTTTTTTGGATGGTAGATGGTGTGATTTTGGATAGTAAGTTATGTGGCTTGTTTTGGCTGCTTCCCCGTGTTTGTGTGGATAGTAAATGGTGTGATATTGGATAGTAAATTATATGGTTTGTTTTGGCTGCTTCCCCGTGTGTGTGGATGGTAAATTGCCAGTGGGTATGAGAGAGGAGTAGTATGATTATAAACACTAACTCTTTTTTGGATGGTAGATGGTGTGATTTTGGATAGTAAGTTATGTGGCTTGTTTTGGCTGCTTCCCCGTGTTTGTGTCGATAGTAAATGGTGTGATATTGGATAGTAAATTATATGGTTTATTTTGGCTGCTTCCCCGTGTGTGTGTGTGTGTGTGTGTGTGTGTGTGTGTGTGTGTGTGTGTGGATGGTAGATGGTGTGATATTGGATAGTAAATTATATTATTTGTTTTATCTGCTTCCCGTGTGAGGATGATAGATGATAGATTGTATGTTTTATGAATAGCATATAATATGAAAAGTGAGTGTAAGGGATGTTTTCTTCACATCCGTGCTTAATATATATATATATATATATATATATATATATATATATATATATATTAGACCTGGAATATGTAGTGGAAAAACTACATAATGAATGGAAGTTTACGAACAGCCTGGACTTTGCAAAAAGACTGAAAATAGCCAGGGAGCTCTTAGAAGGAATGCTAGAAGCAGAAGCCGAAAAGTTACGAGGCTGCATTAACCCACCCTATGTTAGAGTGGGGACATTGAAGGAAGTGATAGATATTGTCGAAAACGTAAAGTGCTTTTTGGATAATATCTTGTCAGAGTGACCCCATGTCCAAAATGGTTTGGACTAGCTCAAGAAAGCTGAAGAACTGATGAGAAAGGCGCTATTAGAAGAAGTGAAGAAGATAAAAGATAACTGGAGTAGGGAGAGAAAGGAGAGAAAGGACAATGAAAACAAGAAAAAAAGAAAGAGGAATTTGAAAGATTAAGTTACAATTTGATAAAGATACAAGAGAAGTTAAGAGCTATGGGGCATCCTGACTGGATTTCCGAGGACGAAAAGAGGAAGAAAAAGGGAATCATTGGTAAAATCAAAAGGTAGTGGAACAACAGTAGAAATTAAAGAAGAACAAGAAGTACCCAAAGGCCCTTTTCAGGGCCACTCATATGCCTCGAAAAGATATCAGCTTTCTTTGCCTCTATTTTCCCCTTGTCGCTAGACAGACCCATATACAAATACAAATAATATTTCCCATGTTCAACAATTTCCCTTTTCGCTATACAGACCCACCATGTTCAATTTCCCTTGGGTCTAGAAGGTCCCAAATAATATTCCCATGTTCAATTTCCCTTGGGCCTAGAAGGTCCCAAGCCCTTTTTGACTGGATTTTCCACTGGGTCTAGAAATCTTGGGTCTAGAAGGTCCCAAGCCCTTTTTGACTGAATTTCCCATTGGCCATAGATCGTCCCATATTGCTACTCACGTTATCATGTGCTCTTAAATGAATGTCCAGTAAACTCCTTAAATTTCACCGTAATAATGAGAAAAATGGGATTTGGAGTGTGTGGATGTTTGGTAGAGTTGGTCATTGTACGTAAGGGTTTAGTGCTTTGAAAAAAAAATTTCTTTCTTCTCACTGTCTCGATAGTATAAACTGAGTTATTTCATTCACTATTTATGGATAATATGTAATAGGTTTTGTCTATTGTGTGTGTTACTTTTGTCTTCTTACCTCTGTGTGGACAGTAGACCTGGGTTTGTGTATTCCTCTTCGCTCACTATAGATAATATAGTTTGGATTTGTTTCTTTTCTTATTCTTCCTCTGTGTTTATAGTATGTTTGTGTTTTGTTTTTCCTCCCGTCTGTGTTGATAGCATATATCGGGGGGTGGGGGTCTCTACCTTCTGTGCGTGGATATTAGTCTTTGTGTTTTTTGATAGTATTTTGTTGTTGATATTTTCTCTTTCCCGTGTGTGGATTGTATATTTCTTGGGGTTTTTTTCCTGCCCTGTGTCGATAATCGATTGTGTGGCTGTTGATAGTATATTGTGTTTTTTCTCCTCCCTTCTGTGTGCATAGTATATGTTTTTTATTTCCGTCCCTTCTGTGTGAATAGTAGACTTTTTTATTTTGGATCGTATATTTTATGGTTTGCTATCCTTCCCTTTTTTGTTGATAGTATTATTTTAGTTTGTTTTCCTTCCCTTCTGTGTGGATAGTAGATTTATGGTTTCCTTTCCTTTCCTTTGAGTTGGTTGTATATGTGTGATTTGTGTTCCTTCCTTTCTGCATAGATAGTAGATTTTCTGATTTTTATTAATATATTTTGTGGTTTAGTTTATTTCTCTTCTGTGTGGATAGTAGATTTGTGGTTTGTTTTCCTTCCCGTCTGTCTTGATAGTATGTGTGTTTTGTTTCTCTTCAGTCTGTGTAGGTAGCAGATATGGGGTTTTATGATAGTATGTTTTTCCTTCCCTTCTGTGTGGATAGTATATCATGTGTTTAGTGAGCGTAAGGGATGTTTTCCTACACGGCCGAGCATAACATATATAAACTCAAGCGTCCGTCATTCGCGACATTCTACGGAATAAGTAAAACCGAAGATGACTATTGAGTTAATGAATTGAGACACAGTTGGTTTTGGTTAATGGACGGGGCTTACGTGGTGGAAATATCGAAAAACTGAAATATCCAGGTAGCCTAGATATTGTGAACAGTCTCAAAGTGGCGAGATATCTGTTTGAACGTAAGCTACTGGACGAAGGAGAACATTTGAAAGCTGGAAGTTTATATGAGGCCCTTGATGGTGTCATGGAAAACAGGTGCTTTCGAGAATATTTTTGTTTTAGACAGAGTTGTCATTTGTAAAAAGGGGATTGGACCAAATACAGAAAGCCGAAAATAAAATGAGAAATGTTTTGGAAGTAGAAGTAACGAAAATTAAACACATATGGACAAAAGAAAGGAAGAAGAAGAAGAAGAAGAAGAAGAAGAAGAAGAAGATGATGATGATGAGTCTCGAAAAGATTTGTATGTATGTATGTATGTATGTATGTATGTATGTATGTATGTATGTATGTATGTATGTATGTATGTATGTATGTATGTATGTATGTATGTATGTATGTATGTATGTATGTGGGGGGTGTTGTTGTGTGTGTATGTATGCATGTGTGTATGTATGTATCACTCTATAAATATTGGCAGTATATTTCTACTCACCAATGAGGTTAAGCCGGTGCACACCTGTTCCTACCATTGTTGCAACATTGTTACGAATCTTTAGTACCGTGACGTCAACACACCTCTCCACTTTCCCTTGTTGCCAGAGTTGCCCGGGGGAGGGGAGTTTGTAATGTATTTTCCTATTGTCGTTAGGGTGCCACACTATGCTACTTATGTTACACATTTCTAAAGTATGCTTCTGAAATATGACTGGATTGACTGAATATGGTTGGCTTCAGCCGCATGTACGAGATTAGAGATAAGTGTTGATATTAGGTACACACACACTCACCACTCACACATTCACAAACACACACGCTCGCGCGCGCACGCAAGTATATATATCGTCTGGATCGTTTGTAATTTGAAAAAAACTGATTGGGCCACCCTTCGTAGATTCCTATATTCATCTTATCAAACTCACACCAGAGCTTACATTTTGATAGTTTCTGTTTTGGAGGAAATTTTGGTTGTTTTCATATTACCTCTCAGATATACACAGCTGCAAATTAGGGATTCCTCAGAAAAGATACGTCAGTAACGAACCGTGCATTTTCGTGTATTTTATATTCATCGCATGCCTTTAGTCTATTTCATTCCGAATAATGGATAGCATTTTTTCAATCATCATATTATTATCCTATTCTGTAGAATATGCTTTCAAGAACATCATTTGATTTGTACCGATTTCAAGTTTATAACCGTCGTAATAGTATGACTTGTAACATTATTTCCAATACATTTAACATCTTTTAGATATAATGGAAAGCAAATCAAGCAATAACGCTGATGCAGAAATACAACTGCACAACGAAGAGGTACTGAAGAATCTAAAACCTGGCGATCTGATCAAGATTCATCGAGATTTCTACAATCACTGGGCTGTATATATTGGACAGGAAGAAGGTATTCTGCATGCAATAACGTTTACTCCTGACATTATTATAACATTACTATTTCGTATACTCTTCAAATGCACTGCTTTGATTTCGTTATTTTCTTTAGTAAAGAAAACGGAACAGATGTACATGCATATTATGTATACAATACTATATATCCCTATTTTGCAAACGAGTATATAAATAGATTTTTCGTTTAGATGCATACAGGTGATACTGAAGTGACTATATACATTTATCGCTACACTCTATAGGTGTTGAGAAGGTTGTCCACTGGTGGAAAGATGACGGTACCAAGTTTCGAACGAGTTTTTTGGCCAAGGCTATTTGGGCTTTCATAAAGATCGATAAGTTTCGTAAAATTGCAGAGAGTGGCGAGGCTCACGTCAAGAATGATTCATTTTGGACAGTTGTGGGAAACAGTAAAGCCGAGAATGGTAATAATAAGGATCTTGAGAATGGGTAAACTATATTCTAATTGTATTATTTTTATATTGATAATTATAACCAATTTTTGACATAATGGTATTGATATGATCAAACATTAATACATTCATCGGAACACACTTGCTAACAAACGAAATAGATAATACTTTTAATTAAAGATGTAATTAACTTGTCAGTGGCACAAGTTATGAAATACTTATGTTAAACATAGGGAGCTTTCATAATAGTCCGAGCACATTATAGTTATACAATGCTTAAGGAAGAATAACTTCTTTATATTATTCACATATAATCTACAGCAAGAGAGAAAATATTCTCAACATTTTATATAATCAGAAGTAAATTTTATTTTGATATTGGTTTCGGTTTGGCACTGTAAAGATGTTTTTCACAGAGACTACATGGAATATTTAATGTACATTGATGCATGACAACAAATAAAAATAAGATTATTATCTTTTACACAATGTTCATGTAATTGCAAGCAAGTTGAATAAGATCATTATACAATCATCGTAAAATAATACCTTTTATTATCCAATAGTTATAACAACTGCATGTACATCAATATAATTAGCCTATAAAGTAAGTACCAACAATGAATCGGTATATTCAATTCCTTGGATGTAATCTGAGTGCTAACTTGCTTGTCTGTGTTTCTGAGTGACTTTATGTTACTACAATTGTTTAACTTAAACTTTGTTTATCAAGATAATGGAAATATTCATTGTTGACTTATTGTTGAATTATATTTCCAGGTAAACATATTATCTGATATTGTTTTGAAATTGTCTAAGTCATACCTGCTGATTGAAGTTTCTTTTTATATTACATATATAGCAAAAATGATCGCATGTTTATGAACTCTCGCAAAATTCGCACATCAAGCGGCATGCTATCTCATTCACCTTTTTTTTAAAAAAAACGAAGCTTGAAGAAAAAAAATTCTTTGCTAATACCAATGCGCTGTTGTACAGTATGTAATACATATATGTTTGAAAGTGCAATATATTTAGACAAAAGCTAACGACATTCTTAACTTTAGGTCCACATTTAAATTATATTCAAAATTGAAATTATCTTTCAAGTTTATTGTGCGATTAACAACAGCTACTTCCTTTATCTGTGTGGACAACTAAATCACGTTTAATATCTACCTACATTATAGGTTTAATTCGTTTTGTTTTCAAAGTTAATTACATGTGAAAGTTCAATTCCGCGAAGGTAGTCATTTAAAAATTTCATTCCACGAAAACCTACTTTCGACGTTATGTATTGAGGTGTAGCCATGCTGTGTAGAGATCAACTTTGCAAGTACATAGTGTTAACAATCTGTCATTCTGTATCTAGGTTATATAGTATCGATCTCGTGAAAGGAGTTTTCTGTCATTCTGTATCTAGGTTATATAGTATCGAACTCATAAAAGGAGCTTTCTTTCATTCTGTATCTAGGTTATATAGTATCGATCTCGTGAAAGGAGCTTTCTGTCATTCTGTATCTAGGTTATATAGTATCGATCTCGTGAAAGGAGCTTTCTGTCATTCTGTATCTAGGTTATATAGTATCGATCTCGTGAAAGGAGCTTTCTGTCATTTTGTATATAGGTTATATAATATCGATCTCGTGAAAGGAGCTTTCTGTCATTCTGTATCTAGGTTATATAGTATCGATCTCGTGAAAGGAGCTTTCTGTCATTCTGTATCTAGGTTATATAGTATCGATCTCGTGAAAGGAGCTTTCTGTCATTTTGTATATAGGTTATATAATATCGATCTCGTGAAAGGAGCTTTCTGTCATTCTTTATCTAGGTTATATAATATCGATCTCGTGAAAGGAGCTTTCTGTCATTCTGTATCTAGGTTATATAGTATCGATCTCGTGAAAGGAGCTTTCTGTCATTCTGTATCTAGGTGATATAATATCGATCTCGTGAATGGAGCTTTCAGTTTTCTGTCATTCTGTATCTAGGTTATATAATATCGATCTCGTGAAAGGAGCTTTCTGTCATTCTGTATCTAGGTTATATAGTATCGATCTCGTGAAAAGGAGCTTTCTGTCATTTTGTATATAGGTTATATAATATCGATCTCGTGAAAGGAGCTTTCTGTCATTCTTTATCTAGGTTACATAATATCGATCTCGTGAAAGGAGCTTTCTGTCATTCTGTATCTAGGCTATATAATATCGATCTCGTGAAAGGAGCTTTCTGTCATTCTGTATCTAGGTTATATAATATCGATCTCGTGAAAGGAGCTTTCTGTCATTCTGTATCTAGGTGATATAATATCGATCTCGTGAATGGAGCTTTCAGTTTTCTGTCTTTCTGTATCTAGGTTATATAGTATCGATCTCATGAAAGGAGTTTTCTGTCATTCTGTATCTAGGTTATATAGTATCGATCTCATGAAAGGAGTTTTCTGTCATTCTGTATCTAGGTTATATAATATCGATCTCATGAAAGGAGCTTTCGGTATTCATTTCAAATGTTAAACAACTTTTTCAGAAGTCATATTAGACATTGTTTTCTCTAGGTCTATCTCTCTATCGTTCCCTCTTTCTCTCTCTCTCTCTCTCTCTCTCTCTCTCTCTCTCTCTTCTCTCTCTCTCTCTCTCTCTCTCTCTCTCTCTATATATATATATATATATATGTGTGTGTGTGTGTGTGTCTTACTATCAATCTGTTTGTGTTAACGATGTGTTTCACTTGGTGTATTCACGTTGTTCCCTGTTTAGACACTTCAGAACATAAACAATTAATTCAGACAGCATTTATTTATCAGTAGCGGAGTCACATATATCCATCCGTATATACAGATATTTCCTTCTTGAGTGGCACTCTCAAGATTTGGTTTTCCTAACGTGGTATGCTGGATATTACATTAATTTGTTTAATTATAATAATATTCGATATATGTTTCCCATTATAGCAACATCGACAACAGTCAAGTAGTAGTAAAAGCTAAAATCTTGAAAGAAAAAGCAGGACAGGGAGAACAGTTTTATAACAGTGAACATTTTGCTAACTGGTGCCGCTACGGACAACCGGTAAGTGATTGGCTGCTTAAGACCTACAAGTTATGGATTCCAGTCTGAAAGAACTGATAAACAATTGTGTCCTCATTAAATAATAGTTTAATGTCGTTGTCAAGGTTGTAATCATGACATTGCTTAAAGCATTCTACATTTGTGTTTCTGATCAGTCTGGACTCAATATTTATGTAATAACGGTACTCTGTTTAAACATTAAGCCGCAATTAAAGTTGTTTCAATTTCTGTTATATTTCAATTTGGTCAATTTCTGGAAGGAAGCGCTTCCATATTTCTGACTGCAGTTGTGCTGAAATGCTCCACGTACATATGTGTCTCCCACTGCCTGTGCGAACATAATGTTAATTACTATTTGCATTGTCAATATAAGTTCTACAAGAATTAGAAACCTATTCAAATGTATGGTACCTGATCTGGTTTTCTTATAATTATTATTACGTGAAATATAAATCGTCAAGAAACATTAAACATTGATCTTGTTCAAGCCACACTATTCCCTTTTAGGGGATAAACGTTTACGACATTTAGATAAAAACCCAAACGAAACGTTTAATAGTGTTCATAATGTATTTAACAAAGACCAGAAGTTTTCCTGCTAGCAAAGAATCTGGATGGTTAAATACACTAATAAACGTTAGTTATAGTTACTGTATTCAATCTTGCAAATAAGTGAGTTGCTTCTTGACATGCTGTGTCAGCAACGTTCCAAATAGTTGGATAGCCCATATTCTGAGTTATCCATTGGGACAATATTTGTAACATGGAAGTGTTATGTGTGCAGAATCAATATAGACTATAGTATTTAATGCTGAAAATGTGCTGCCCTCCTGGAAAGAAGCAATAATAATATAAGTAGCATTCCCATAACTTATGATGATTGCAATGTACATCTTTAACACAAAACTAAAATGGTTTAGGATTTCCATTGTACCGGCCTAGTTTTAAATAGGACAGTTAAGACCATTTTATATGATACGATGGCATTAGTAAGCTGGAACATAGTAATGCAAATGTTATCGACTGACAAACCGTATGCTGCTTGATTTTTATAGTTTAACAAAGCTTTGTAAATATAGTCTCGAATATACTTTACTACTCGTCGTTTCTTACTCAAGTTAAATACATTATCGAAATAACCTTGTCAACAAAATTACAAAAAATATTTCATTTGAAAATGTAAATGACTGTCGTATCATAATTTATTTAATGTGTTTAACCTCTTGTTTACAAACTAAGAATACTCTTTATTGTGAAACATCTAGAAATGAGTAATCCAAATAAAAGTTCTGAAAATCTTTCTCAACGTTTCCAAAAGTAACCTTTGGACTGCACTTTGCACCAAAAACAAATAGAAACCTTATTTCTTTGAAAATAGTTGTTGTTTCTGTGTAGACAAACAACAGTGTCGTAATAACTAATACCATAATAATGGCAATGAAACATTGTTTGGCCCACATTTGTGAGAAAGGATTGGTAGACGTAAAATGTTTAAGTTTTGATATCTGTTTACTGTACATCCCGCAGGGTGCAATGGACGAATAGTCGTCAAATCATAAAATACA
Source organism: Unio pictorum (assembly GCA_030141615.1). Classification (NCBI taxonomy): domain Eukaryota; kingdom Metazoa; phylum Mollusca; class Bivalvia; order Unionida; family Unionidae; genus Unio; species Unio pictorum. Next base: position 6,156,697 of record JARLTB010000047.1, on the reverse strand, counting down.
AATGCATGTGATTGGTCTTATATCCTATCAATTTTCTTCTTGCGACACCAAATGTTCGTCTATGTGTGACTGGAATCCCGACTACATGAATCATTATAAGTTAACGAATCGGAGCTATATCGATAGCAGCCAATGTGTCTGGTGGTGGCTGTAAATTAACGGCGATGCGACTGCATTCACCAGTACGGACCTATCCAGAATCGCTTGCAGCCGCACAAAACAGTCTCAATATGGTTAGTAAGCTATATTTAGTAGCAATCGTAGATAACATGATCAATGTGGTTTGTTTTGACAGTGTGCTGGCTAAAAATAGAAAATAGCCGACCATTGGAACTACAAATCAGACACAGCGCAGCATTGGAAAATGTAAATATCAAGTAAAATGAAATCGTCGTCACGCAGGTGCATCGTTATGGATAAAAACTGTAGCAGCTATATTAATTTAAAGCAGGTTTGCAATATATCGATCGGTAATGTATGCAGCAAAACTTATAGCAAGCAACTAACACAAAATCTTTATGAGCTCTTGATCTCTGATATCCGTGGCTGGTAATAAAATACATTGTTAAAAAAACACATGGGTCAATCAGGTGTCAGAAACCCAGAGGGGTCCATGGGGTCAAATTGTCATTTTGTTACTATTACTAATGAAACATCTTCGCATAAGGTTGAACGGACAAGACGAAACTACCTTATCAAGGTGATATATATGCGTATGTGAAGTTTTGTTTTGGTTTTTGAAAGTATAAAATTTTCTTGAAGAGACAATGTACACCTAGATAAATGCATGACTCTGCATGACTCTCTCTCTCTCTCTCTCTCTCTCTCTCTCTCTCTCTCTCTCTCTCTCTCTCTCTCTCTCTCTTTTATTTAACTTTACACACAACATGGGTAACAAACACATAGCGTGAGAAGAGCAAGGTGATTACAAATAAAACACTTCGTCTTCCGCGAAGCATAACCTATTCTTGGAACGCTTGTTAACAATTTATATGTACTCACATTCTCATCTTCACTCGCCATTCAGTTATATTGATTACAACTATATCCAGACGCAAGTTAACTTTCAAGCACGCTAGCTATTTAAGGATTGTGCATTCATTGATTCAACCAGCAATCAAGATTAAATCAAAGGTGTGTCTTTATATCTCAAAGAATGTGACAATCATTGAAAGAAACATATTTAAAGTGTTCCAGTAACCTGGGAATTTAGCTGATAAACTATATTTTATAGCGAAATCCGGTTTTCTAAATAACTGATTCATCTCTTCAAATACCATACCATACAATACAATACAATACAATACAATACAATACAATACAATACAATACAATACAATACAATACAATACAATGCAATGCAATGCAATGCAATGCAATGCAATGCAATGCAATGCAGTACCATACCATACCATACCATACAACACCACACCACACCACACATGCATGCATGCCTGTGCGCACACACACACACACACACACACACACACACACACACATATACATACATACATACATACATACATACATACATACATACATACATACATACATACATACATACATACATACATACATACATACATACATACATACATACATACATACATACATACATACATACATACATACATACATACATACATATATCCGAATCGAACAAACTGTTTAAAGAGCAGACAGCTATAAACTGAAATCTGTCTGCAACAAAAATAGTAACAACTGTTCTCACTTCATCATTAAAATTATCGAAGTCATTTATATATTTACCAATGAAGTAGGAAACACGCTGCATCATTTCTTTCTTTCTATAAGCTAATCGTTTGATCGGTTAACATTCTCTGCAGAGTTTGTTATAATTTCATATATATTTTGTGTGTTGTAAACAGTGGTAAAAATCAAATATAAGAGTCAAACATATTTCATAGAATCAAATGTTCAACAGTTTATTTTAACACTGAAATTAAATGAACTTTGACTAAAATAATCAACGTAAATAAAGTTCATCATCACTTTTATTATCATGTTCACCTTATTCTCTGAATACAACTTCAATAACAATATTATTTTAATGTAGAACGCTCACTTTTGACAAATTGATGTTTGCTTGCCTATAGGACACACGGTACTAATTCAACTCCAATGGTAAACATATGGAAACACTGTCATATTCAAAATTCAATAACTTAACATTTCTGGGTGCTGATGGTCAGACCTATATTTGTCCATGCACAACTAACCTTGACGTAAGTTTTTAAATGTAGAAAAACATAGGACCCGCGGCATGTTGTTGACATAAATTGGCAGGAAGCACATGTTATTGATTCTGCACCAAATGAATCAGGTGCTACTTTCATTATTGAGTACTAATAGGTGAAGCCTCTAAATTTACTTCAATTGCATCAATAGAATTTTGTCTATATTTTTTTTAAATTACAGATAGGATAAACTCTCAAAAAATATTTTTACTAAAATTTTAATTTTCATTATTAACCAATTATGGACCACCAAAGCCGTATATACTCTATTATTTCTTCACCCATTTTTAGACTGGTTCACAGCTCTTCCGTATAATTAGTACCGTGTGTCCTTTAAGCCACAAATTCAAAGCTAACAACCATGTTTAGATTTATGTGTTATAAAAGGTTTCCTTTACAAATGCAAGAAAGTTAGCGTCAATTTATATGCTATTGTTTTCATACCGTGTTTGATTTTTGTTCACATAACGCCAACAAACAAATGATGATTAAAACAGGATCGTCCATACTATTACAAAAGGAAGGTAAAGATAGGTCTTCCCATTATGATTTAATTTAATATGCAAGGCAGAACACATGAAATGCCAGTACAAGATTTCAACAAAGCGACAAATATTCGCCAAAGCAAAATATATTTCCAATTTGTTATTGGCAGCATTGTACTGTCGGTCTCTGTATTTATATGGCGTTCTCAGTTTCATTACCATAAATAATTATTCAGTGTGTGTGTGTGTGTGTGTGTGTGTGTGTGTGTGTGAGAGAGAGAGAGAGAGAGAGAGAGAGAGAGAGAGAGAGAGAGAATTCACAATAAATGTGCGAATTTAATCGGGGCTGTACATGAGCATCTTGTTTTAGAGTGCAGAAAACATGATCTGAAATGAGCGTGTGTGCTACCTTTAAGTGAATAGTATATAATGTAGTGACATGATTTATAAATCTAACCAAATCAAAAATAATTTAGAATTACTATTGCGAAAGAAAATAACTAGGATTCAATAAGACTTCTTACAAATAAGCTCAATGGTTTATTAAGGCAAGTGTTTTCCCTTTAAAAAATGTTTTGACCTAATTTAGGGTAATTACAATGTTTACTGTTTGATAAAGCTTGGCATAGAACATTTTATTTGTTACAATCAAATAAATGGCATTGGGCCAAATGTTTTTCAAAACCATGTAATGACATTTATGCATCCTTAGAAAGAACTGAAAATGAAAGTCAAATATACTAAAATGATTTGATTTTAGGGCGAAACTTGAAATTAAACTCATCTAATAAGTAAGAAGTAACGGTAGGTTAAATATTTCTTCCTCAAAGTTGACATGTTCCGCAATGTCCTAATATTATAGCTTAGTCATTCTCTAGCAGATAGAAGATTAGGAAACTAAACTAATTGAAACATAGTCAGAATGGTGTTTCGAAAAGTATGTTTATAGTGCTTTTGAAATAGTAGGAAATACATTCAACAGTACTGGAATACTTCAAACGTTTTCTGGACATGTATAATGACAATTGAAAATTGACACTTTTCATATGGTGTCATAATCGTGATAACAAATACTTACATATGTGCAAAGAAACAGAAAGTTTAATAAATGTTGTTGACTGCCCAAATATAATAACTGTTCTAAAGACTGAAATCGTTTCATGTGTACTATTGCTATATTCGAATATGATTACTAATTCTTAGTCATCAATGAAATATGACTCAATTCATCTCTTTAAATTACCTTCATATGCACACATATTCTCTATATCTCTAACTCTCATACCGAAACAGCACAACAGGTGAACATATAAGGCCATAGAGGACACAAAGTTGACCTATATGAAAACCGTATTCAACTAAACAAAATTACACTACACTTGCATATGAATTGTTCCGCCTCGCTTCGCGATACCGGTAGTACTAAGGTGGACATGATCATAAAAACAATTTGTACAACAAATTTAAGCTAAACAAGTAGAGACCTTTTTTTCTTCTTCCACAGATCATACTATCTTGCCTGGTATATATTTGAGTAAATACTTCGGAATCAAGACAGGACAATGAATATGTAACATGCTTGAACATGTTCATAACGACTTTTAAAAACATTAATTAGAAACATTCATCGTCACTTGCATTGATGACTCAAAACAAATCTGTCACATAGAAAGTCAATACAGGATCACCCTAATCAAAGTTTAAAAAAGAAAATGATGTGGGGGTGGGGGTGAATACAGGATTAGATAAATTAAACATGATTCCTACCGTTAATCGCCTCAGAATCCGCTATATATGTTTTCGTGTCTTCGTTCGAATTTTGATCACAAATTTGATATATTTGTTAACCTCGACAGAAAACGTAAATGTCTTAATTGCGAGTGGCACAGATTTATCAAAGTTATTATACCTCAACCTTATTTTCCAATAAATAGTTTTCAGATATCTCAGAGAAGTATGGCATTCCCTTCGTGATGATGCTTTACGTGTAAAGTGTTATTGTAATATTACTATTTATACGGACGTTAATGACGTCATGCACCCAAATTTAGATGTGTGCGTAATTTCTAGGTATATAAGGTCAAACTGAAAGTAAAATGAAAGTAAATATATGCTAAAACTATTTGGTGCGTTTGCCATTCAATCATGTAAATAAGCCGAACAGTAGACAAGATATTCAGAAAAGCAGTCATTCCTGAACACACGAGATATGCAATATGCAGCCAACAGGTCTAAAATAATTGTACATGTTTTGGTGTCGCTTGTTTTTGCAGATATGCACTTTGAAAATTATACAACAGGTACATACTTTTAGTAGCTTCATCTTGATGCCATGGGCTATCAAACCATTCTGAATTCTTCTAGAAGAGCCCGTTACGTACTCATCTATTTATGGATCCGATGTAATGATATTCTTTTAAACGTGTCTGGCCATATAGCCAAATTCTAACTAAATATATCATGAACAAATAAAAGCCACGAACACGAGTTACTAAAATCACATAATGGCGTGTACCAGAATTTATAAAAAGACACATATATATATATATATATATATATATATATATATATATATATATATATATATATATATGGTACTAGCAATAGTTTTGACAATATGAAAGAATTAAACTACACCCTGCATGCAATGATTTTGGTTATTCTAATATACACGTCCATTGGTGATCTCTGCGGTTTTACACGATAGCAATAATATAAATCTACAAAGCCTGAGCGACAAAAACAAAACTACAACACCATTTAAAGCAGACAGTCCTTACTGATATGCAGATTGAAGTCAACTTGTGTTTCGGGGTAATCGTTTACACCGGCCACTGTATCCATGCATATGTGTATATGGCATGTACGCTAGAATAATATGTTTACAAAAACAAACAAACAAACTGAGACAGAATAAAACTTTAAAAAATACGATTTTTAGATATCATCTCGATTTACTTTGAATATATGTTATTTAAAAAAATCTAAACAAATGTTATGACCATGTTTATTTCATAGGAACTGTAATTTGACTTTTGATGTACCAAAATTAAACGCCAGTAAGCATGCATATCAAGCATACGAACATCAAAACAGGTCTAAATGTATAATCAAGAATTTTGGTCAAAAATATTACGAAAGGCAAACAAACGAGACAAATTGAAAAGAAAACAGGATGTATATTCTTAGAAATAATATATATTAGCCTTTTACGTAAAAACCAAACAATAGAAAACTAATAGATTTTACTGTTTGAATATAGCAGGTTTAATGTTAACAACTGATTTGCTGTAGAAGTGTTGGTATAAATTAATTACATATAGGACTAATTAGGATATATCAATTGATATATCAATTATATCAATTACATACAGGATGTTTGCATATGCATAGTTGAAGATGAAGTTGAATTTTTATTTATTAATTAATTAACAGAATAATGAAAATTGGTATACATATTTACCATTTAATCTATATTTACTAGACGAATTCAATATACCCTCAATTTCATTCAAATTCCCTCTTCGTGTTTAGTTCTCGCCGTCTTACGTGAGTCGGTCTATCTGTCTTACTCTCGCTTTCCATAAGTCTAAATGCAATATCTGAGATGAGAAAGACAAATGAAAAAATGCACAATGTGAATACCCTGATCTGCAACATACATCAATTAACTTACATGAATCTCCGTTGTAATAATGGAATGTGGCACATTCAATAGGATAGGTATGACGTGCTACGAATGATACACTATTTCAAAGGCATGTGCCACCAAGAGTAACGAAAAGGAGATTAGCACCCTGAGTACGAAAGAAAATAACCAAATATGTGTTCTTTGATATTTATGAAACTCTTCTAATCTTTCATTAAAATTAACCACACATTTCATTAACTTCAATTAAAAGGAGATGCATATAATTGTTAATAGGATTTTAATCACTTAGTCTTTAAGGTTTCCTTGGAATTATTTTTTATATTTCGTTTTTGTTTTTTATAGTTTGTTGTGAGCATGCAGAGAAACCAGACATTTGTGACAGTCAGATTTATGAGGTTAACTATTCAACATTCCACAGTTTCTTTAACGGTGTTGATGGATAAATGTTGACTGAGACAAACAAAAGAAAGTCCTTTTGTGCTAAAAAGAGCTTATCGCCAAGCATTAGTTTACTTGACTACAACGTCAATAAAGTAATCGTTATTATATAGAATGCCATCTCTAGACAAATTTATATTCACGTTATTGGGTTTTCGAAGTTCCAAAGAGGTGACGTTCAGTGACAACACGTTTTACAACAAAAGAAAGACTTATCGATGAACATTTGATACTGACCATTACGACAATGATTTAGACTGTCAATATATCGAATGCGGTCACCGTGAATCTATGGCTTAAATAAAACAAAGCGAATACAGAACGTCACATACTACCTGACCAGTTAATTCCAGCAACATTTACAATTATTTTGTAATGCTGGTACATACAACTATCATTTAGAGTAAAATTATGAAGAAAGAAACGCATTCTTGCTTGTTGGTTAAATTAAAGTAGATGTAGGACAAGACGAAACATTGGGCAAAAATCAGAAATTGTATCGAGGGTTTGATAATTTGTAAATATTTAGTCTAATCATTCCTCAATATCTCAGCTGCGAAGCAGAATATAACCAATTTGAGCTGCTGTTGCGTCTGTCATTACATGTATAATGCGATCTTTTTCGTATTTTTAATCAAATGATTTTTGTTAGTGTGTAAACGTTACGTCATCAAAACCCAAGCGTTGTCTATCATTAGAAAATAAGATCACTGTTTCACTGTCTTTTCCTATTTTTTTGTCCATCTGTGATAATTTATATGAGCCTCATAGCAAACAATAATACTCTATTCACATTTCAATAAAATATCCCATAATGCTGAGTTGCCGATATACCGCATAGTGAAATTTAATGTGTTCAAATTTCCAAAGAGTCCCATACCGTCATATCCAAGTTAAGGTACCATAGTGTTATTTGCTTAGGCAGAAAAAACAGTAACATAAAAGGAGTGAAAATAACAAGCTTGTAAAACTTAATTAACAATTTATTGAGTACAAATATTTTTCAGAAAAAAAAAAAAAAACACTTACGGTTTTAAGAATCAATTCCAAAATTAATCCAAAATAATTCAAAATATTATCCACTAGAGAATTTTCAAAAGTCCTGGTACTAAAATGTCCAAATAATTCTAAGTTCGAATTCCAGCGAAGTATCCAAAATGGAAGACGATGTCAATTGATGAAGTCAGTTCTTGTTAATAAAATCTCTATGAGCACATTTCTTTTCCTGATAAATAGCAAAATAATTCCTCTTGATCCAAACGAATTGACACAATTTCCAGAACAAGGTAATTTATAATAACTCAAAAAAGACACAACTTAATATTCTAAAAACCCAAGTTATTCTACTGAATAGCTCGCTCGCAAAACATAGTTTATATCTCTGTTTTTACGTAAACAAGGGGTCACGTGATCTTCTAGAAACTATCAGAACAAATTTACATTAAAAAAACTCACGTACCCAGCGTATGACCCAAATAAAATATAAAGATGTTTATACAAAAATCCATTTTGTCCTTGGAACCAGCCAATCATTTTAAAAGCTTGTTTACAACTCTGAATTCAGATCAGAAATGAGGTCAACACCTGGTGTTTAAAGTATAGGTGCCCCCCCCCATTCAATGAACGAATCTTAAAACTTAAAATGCCAAATTTAAATCTAACAAACAAACAAAAATAAAAATAAATATAAATGACTTATATCAAATATACGTAACAATAGTATCATGTAATGTGTTAAATCTACGAAGGGATTCAGAGTTAACTGCATGCAATTTGTAATGTATGCACAATGTTATAATGACATGCGTAATTGTAACATTTCCACACAGTCACTAAGCATCCCATCCAATAGTACTTGTAATTCCCAAGTGACCCCATTAAACAAACGGTCGACCACAGCACATGAGATATATTGTATCCACAGGCGTTTTTACAGTTACATTTCACATAAATGTGACCATCATTCTACGGACAAGAAAGGTCATTCTCTCTTGAAATAATAATAATAATAATAATAATAATAATAATAATAATAATAATAATAATAATAATAATAATAATAATAATAAAAATTATAATAATAATAATAATTACAACATCTAGAATTTTTTGCCGGAAAGCAAGAATATAGAAACACGCAAAGAGATTATTATGTTTTTTTTACTGACAATATTTTATTTGTTTCATAAGAAATAATTCGACAGGAATTCAACGCAAAACGTAATTAACATTGATAAAGTCAGTGTGGATACTGCTTTAGTCGATCGTCCTATGGCACCTATTCCATTTGCATGTCTATCGTTGAATAGGTTACACAAGTCATCTTTACACACAATGTCGCAGGTATTTCTGTTATAATCGGAACAGCTTTCGCTACAGCCGTTATCACCATATCCACAACCCCGTCTTAGATGTTTTAAAATTAATCACGAAGCAAGAAGTTAAAGAAAACATTAACTAACAAACCAATCAAAACAAACCAAAAGCAGATTGTTGTAAAGCTCTTTTGCAGTAGTTATCCTTGATCGTAGCAATTGTATCGTACTGGGACCAGATGGAACTTAATTAGTAGTTAAGTTCATAATTATCAAAATGTTTGTGTGAGTTGATACGCGTGTCATGCCAATATATTACCAATAATGCAAGTATATGTTAGAATTTGTACTTCGTTTCATAAATGATTTGATTTAAACCAATCTGTTTTAAATTTTACGTTTTCAAATGGCAAAATCAACGATTTTCACATCATGTCCAACATGTATATATTAATATTTCACAACGAATTCTTTAAGAAGTTTAATTGGTTTCCCGCTCCACTGTCTTCCTCTCCACAACAACGGAAGCATCGTGTAAGCAAAGAGAACACAGTACATTGCATGTTCTCTGCTCACATTCAACTCGTTCATCTTTTCCACCTCTTTTATCTGTATCCTGAGATTATTTATCTCCTGGTTTAAATATTGAACCTCTGTTTTGACTTCAGCGCGTGTATTGTTGCTGCAGATTGACAAAGATGAAAAGAGAGAAAGAAATATTAGAGTAATAATTAATACTGACAATACTCAAGTAGTTTTACACAAATGCTTTCTAAATATGAAAATACTGTTTATAAAAAATGTCACTATATCTTTACGTTATACGAGGAATGCATCGAACAGCAAGGTTGTCCATTTACAAGAATCGATGACACTGAACACGTGGACAGCGCGAGGCTTGAGGAAATATCTGGACAATAAACATAATAATACGTTCTATCATGTGAAGTATAGACATACAGTTTCCATTTGAAAATTTATTTATCTCCTGGTTTAAATATTGAACCTCTGTTTTGACTTCAGCGCGTGTATTGTTGCTGCAGATTGACAAAGATGAAAAGAGAGAAAGAAATATTAGAGTAATAATTAGTACTGACAATACTCAAGTAGTTTTACACAAATGCTATTTAAATATGAAAATACTGTTTGTAAAAAATGTCACTATATCTTTACGTTATACGAGGAATGCATCGAACAGCAAGGTCGTCCATTTACAAGAATCGATGACACTGAACACGTGGACAGCGCGAGGCTTGAGGAAATATCTGGACAATAAACATAATAATACGTTCTATTATGTGAAGTATAGACATACAGTTTCCATTTGAAAATGTACGAATATGTGTTTTACATAAGACCATATTATTTCCTATGTGATCATTCATTCATCCAATAATTTGTATAGGATATGTTAGTGTTATGTTCTTGTACAATAGGTCCAGAATTGTAAATTAATGTCTGTAATGAACTCTGTAAATAAGTAAGGTATATTTATTTTGATCTGCGGCAGTCCTAAAACATAACTTACACATGTGTTTCAGGATTCTCTTGTGAATTTGGCATGGTTTGTCCGAAGGAGATCCCAAACTAAAGTATTTATTAAGTATATACATGATAAAATACTACATATTGAGACAATGTATGATTCATCGATATATAATTATATATATATATATATATATATATATATATATATATATATATATATATATACACATATACATACATATATATATACATATATATATATATATATATATATATATATATATATATATATATATATATATATATATATATATATATATATATATATATTAGTGTTATGTAAATACACAAATAAATGTATGTATGTTTTCAAGCAAATTGATTAGTATTTTGATCAGAATCGAACATGGATATGGGTTATTATTTGTGTTTATTAATTACAATATAGCAATAATGTCACTAAATATGTTGGTTATGACGACGTTAATATTGCTAACTTTGCCATGGATATATTGATCTTATTCCATACGAAGAAAATCGTTTTAAATAATAAGTTTCTAACGTATACTTTATGTATCAAAAAATGTTTCATCTTCATTTTTCTGCGTATCTTCTATACCTGTTTTACCTAGCCAAAAAGAGCTAATATACAGGCAGGCTTTAACAAAAAAACATACCATATTTGAACGATAATATCTCGGTACCTTACCTTGTTTAACATATCGACTGTTCAATGCGTTACCTATCACAATAAACGTATTCGTCAATACAACATTTTCCTTTTGACTGTCGATCAGGTTAAATGCGTGTAGTTATAGATATTTTGGACGTTTTATTTTTTCTATTCTGCTTATTCATACTTGCCCTGTATGAATGACTTGCTGATTGATTTGAAAATCCTCGCTTGCTTTGAGGAGGTGTCGATCTGCCGGTAGACGTATATGTGCTATCAGGATTGGATCGACAATTTGATTTTTAGTGTAGAATGATAGAAAGACTCCATGGGCACAATTGTTTCCATTGGCATCTTTGAAAAGAATAATATTAAACGTTGAGACCAACATCTTCTATAGAAAAAGAAAGGTAAGACATGTAACATGCGAGGTAAGTCTAATATCACTAGACGCATGACAATACTACCATCTGCAAACTGGTAATATGCGACACATATATAAAGAATGCTTCTGAAATATGATTGGATTTACTGATTACGGTTGGCTTCAATCGCATATACCAGATTAGTGATGTTAAAATAAGTGTTGAAACGGATGGTAAGGTACAAAAGCACAAATATTCGCAAATTATCTGGATCCATCGTAATTTGCAAGCATGATTGAGCCACCGTTCTTATGTTCGTGTATTGATTTTATCAAACTCACACTAGAGATTACATTTTGATAGTTTGTGTTTTGGAGAAAAGTTTGGTTGTTTTCATATTACCTCTCAGATAGTCAAAGCTGCAAATTATTGACTCCTCAAGAACGATACGTCACTAACGAACCGTGAATTTTCGTGTATTTTATATTCATCACATGCCTTTAGTCTATTTCATTCAGAATAATGGATATCATTTTTTCAATCATCGTATTATCCTGTTCTGTAGAATATGTTTTCACGAAAATCATTTGGTTTGTACCGATACAAGTTTATAACCGTCGTAATAGTATGACTTGTAATATTATTTCCAATACAATTAACATCTTTTAGATATAATGGAAAGCAACTCAAACAATAAAGCTGATGCAGAAACAAAACTGCACAACGAAGAGGTACTGAAGAATCTAAAACCTGGCGATCTGATCAAGATTCATCGAGATTTCTACAATCACTGGGCTGTATATATTGGACAGGAAGAAGGTATTGTGCCGGAAGTCACATATTTTCATCCATTCTGCATGCAATAACGTTTACTCCTGACATTATTATAACATTACTATTTCGTATACTCTTCAAGTGCATTGCTTTCATTTCGTTATTTTCCTTAGTAAAGAAAACGGAACAGATGTACATGCACATTATGTATATAATACGATATATCCCTAATTTGATATTAATGCAAACGAGTATATTAATAGATTTTTTCTTTAGATGCATACAGGGGATACTGAAGTGACTATATACATTTATCGCTACACTCTATAGGTGTTGAGAAGGTTGTCCACTGGTGGAAAGGTGACGGTACCAAGTTTCGAACGAGTTTTTTGGCCAAGGCTATTTGGGCTTTCATAAAGATCGATAAGTTTCGTAAAATTGCAGACAGTGGCGAGGCTCACGTCAAGGTTGATTCATTTTGGACAGTGGTGGGAAACAGTAAAGCCGAGAATGGCAACAAGGATCTTGAGAATGGGTAAACTATATTCTAACTGTATATTTTTATATTGATAATTATAACCAATTTTTGACATAATGGTATTGATATGATCAAATATTAATACATTCATCGGAACACACTTGAAAACAAACGAAATAGATAATGGCACAATTTATGAAACACTTATGTTAAACATAAGGGGCTTTCATAATAGTCAGAGCACATTATAGCATAAGGAAGAATAACTTCGTTATATTATTCGCATATAATCTACAGCAAGAGAGAAAATATTCTCAACATTTTAAATAATCAGAAGTAAATTTTATTTTGATATTGGTTTCGCTTTGGCACTGTAAAGATGTTTTTCACAGAGACTACTTGGCGTATTTAATGTACAGTGATGCATGACAACAAATAAAAATAAGATTATTCTCTTTTACACAATGTTCATGTAATTGCATGCAAGTTGAATAAGATCATTATACAATCATCGTAAAATATTACCTTTCATTATCATTTATCCAATAGTTATAACAACTGCGTGTACATCAATATAATTACTCTATAAAGTAAGTACCAGCAATGAATCGATATATTCAATTCCTTGGATGTAATCTGAGTGCTAACCTGCTTGCTTGTGTGAGTGACTTTATGTTACTACAATTGTTTAACTTAAACTTTGTTTATCAAGAAAATGGAAATAATCATTGTTGACTTATTGTTGAATTATATTTCCAGTTAAACATACTATCTGATATTGTTTTGAAATTGTCTAAATCATACCTGCTGATTGAAGTTTCTTTTTATATTACGTATAGAGAAAAAATGATCGCATGTTTATAAACTCTCGCAAAATTCGCACATCAAGCGGCATGCTATCTCATTCACCTTTTTTTAAAAATAAAAACGAAGCTTGAAGAAAAAAAATATCTTCATTGCTAATACCAATGCGCTGTTGTACAGTATGTAATACATATATGTTTGAAAGTGCAATATATTTAGACAAAAGCTAACGACATTCTTAACTTTAGGTCCACATTTAAATTATATTCAAGATTGAAATTATCTTTCAAGTTTATTGTGCTATTAACAACAGCTACTTCCTTTATCTGTGTGGACAACTAAATCACGTTTAATATCTACCTACATTATAGGTTTAATTCGTTTTGTTTTCAAAGTAAATTACATGTGAAAGTTCAATTCCGCGAAGGTAGTCATTTAAAAATTTCATTCCACGAAAACCTACTTTCGACGTTATGTATTGAGGTGTAGCCATGATTTGCGGAGACCAACTTTGCAAGTACATACTGTTAACAATCTGTCATTCTGTATCTAGGTTATATAGTATCGATCTCATGAAAGGATCTTTCAGTACTCATTTCAAATGTTCATAGTATGCGTTTTTATAACTTGTGGTCTGTTTGGGAAAGAACATTAAACAGTTAAACAACTTTTTTCAGAAGTCATAGTAGACATTGTTTTGCTCTCTCTCTCTCTCTCTCTCTCTCTCTCTCTCTCTGTCTCTCCAGCAGATAAAACACTTAGTTTAACACATCCACTCCTACATAAATGTCATTGTATCGTGTTATTTTTTAAATATATATATATATATATATATATATATATATATATATATATATATATATATATATATATATATGTGTGTGTGTGTGTGTGTGTGTGTGTGTGTGTGTGTGTGTGTCTTGCTATCCATCTATCTGTTTGTGTTAAAGATGTGTATAACACTGTTTCACTTGTTGTATTCACGTTATTCCCTGTTTAGACACTTCAGAACATAAACAATTAATTCAGACAGCATTTATTTATCAGTAGCGGAGTTACATATATCCATCCGTATATAAGTTAACAGATCTTTCCTTCTTGAGTGCCACTCTCAAGATTTGGTTTTCCTAACGTGGTTATACTGGATATTACATTAATTTGTTTAATTGTAATATTCGATATATGTTTCCCATTATAGCAACATCGACAACAGTCAAGTAGTAGTAAAAGCTAAAATCTTGAAAGAAAAAACAGAACAGGGAGAACAGTTTTATAACAGTGAACATTTTGCTAACTGGTGCCGCTACGGACAACCGGTAAGTGAATGGCTGCTTAAGACTTACGAGTTATGGATTCCAGTCTGAAAGAACTGATAAACAATCGTGTCCTCATTAAATAATAGTTTAATGTCGTTGTCAAGGTTGTAATCATGTGCTTAAATCATTCTGCCTTTGTGTTTCTGATCAGTCTGGACTCAATATTTATGTAATAAATGTACTCTGTTTAAACATTAAGCCGCAATTAAAGTTTCTGTTATATTTCAATTTGGTCAGTTTCCGGAAGGAAGCGCTTCCATATTTCTGACTGCAGTTGTGCTGAAAAGCTCCACGTACGTATGTTTCTCCGACTGCCTGTGCGAACATAATGTTAATTATTATTTGCATTGCCAATATAAGTTGCTACAAAAATTAGATACCTATTCAAATGTTTGGTACATGATCTGGTTTTCTTATAAGTATTATTACGTGAAATATAAATCGTCAAGAAACAATAAACATTGATCTTGTTTATAGCCACACTATTCCCTTTTAGGGGATAAACGTTTACGACATTTAGATAAAAACCCAAACGAAATGTTTAATAGTGTTCATAATGTATTTAACAAAGACTAGAATTTTTCCTACTAGCAAAGAAACTGGATGGTTAAAGACACTAATATACAGATTGGCCCTTATTTATAGTTACTGTATTCAATCTTGCAAATAAGTGAGTTGCTTCTTGACACGTTGTGTCAGCAACGTTCCAAATAGTTGGATAGCCCATATTCTGAGTTATCCAGTGGGACAATATTTGTAACATAGAAGTGTTATGTGTGCACAATCAATATGGACTATAGTATTTAATGCTGAAAATGTGCTGCCCTCCTGGAAAGAAGCAATAATAATATAAGTAGCATTCCCATAACTTATGCTCATTGCAATGTACAGCTTTAACACAATAATAAAATGGTTTAGGATTTCCATTGTACAGGCCGAGTTTTAAATAGGACAGTTAAGACCATTTTATATGATACGATGGCATTAGCAAGCTGGAACACAGTAATGCCAATGTTATCGACTGACAAACCGTATACTGCTTCATCTTTATAATTTAACAAAGCTTTGCAAATATAGTCTCGAATATACGTTACTACTCGTCGTTTCCTACTCAAGTTAAATACATTATCGAAATAACCTTGTCAACAAAATTACAAAATATTTCATCTGAAAATGTAAATGACTGTCGTATTATACTTTCTTTAATGTGTTTAACCTCTTGTTTACTAACTAAGAATACTCTTTATTGTGAAAAATCTAAAAATGAGTAATCCAAATAAAAGTTCTGAAATCTTTCTCAACGTTTCCAAAAATAACCTTTGGACTGCATTTTGCACCATTAACAAATAGAAACCTTATTTCTTTCAAAATATTTGTTTCTGTGTAGACAACTAACAGTGTCGTAACAAATAACACCATAATAATGGCAATGAAACTTTGTTTGGCCCACATTTGTGAGAAAGGATTTGTAGACGTAAAATATTTAAATTTTGATATCTGTTTACTGTACTGTAGGGTGCAAAGGATGAATAGTCGTCAAAATTTAGAATGGTTTATAACCGTCACTTAAAACAGCAGTTTTACACAAACTTTCAGGCGATTATTATTAAATCAAAATAAATACTTATTACACTTTGTTCATGCATTCCAACTGATGTTAATGTAATTCTCTGTGGGATATATTTTCTTAAAATAGCATTACTAATGATTTTTTCTGAAGCTCCTTAGTATATACAAACAAGAAGAAGAAACGAGATAACTGTTGTCATAAGTTACATACAGACACTTAACCTAAACTCAATACAGTGCATGATCAAAGAAAAGAACTATTTTGCTCAGGATGAAACCGTAATCGTAAACGACTGCTGAAAATTACATTTCATATTCAAAAATGGAGGACTTTTATTTCATAACTAAGCAAAATGATCTAAAAATTATTTTACTTATTAAAAGTGTCTGATAATTCAAACCGATGCATATTCTTCATTTGGTGATTATACGGATTCACCGAAACAAACTGTCGAAAAATATCAACAAACGTTTAATTATAGGATGGAACTGTGACAATAAAAGAAACGGAATTGTAATTTCTATGAACAAATCTGAATGTGTTTACGCGTTGGAAATGCTTTTATGTAAATTGACTCTCATATTGTATTAAAATATATATTTTTGCTTAATTGTCATGTGAATCAACTTGACCGGTTTGAAAGAAAATAATATACTAACCATGATTTTGTAGAGTAATTTCATTAGCTACATTTCTACAAACACACAATTATTTATATTACTGAGAGCCAGTCCCTTACGTAAAATCGTTTCGAAGGGAATATGTAAATATATAGATTTTCAACCAGTGTCTTTTCAATAGATTAAAAATGAAACCTCTACTGTGCGGAGCATTTAATTGAAGTTACTTTCGATATCTTTAGCTATTGCATTGTTTTAACAATTGCTGCAAGATGCGTGTGAATAAGTTGTGTTATAGTAATTGGTGTAATGAAACAAAAAGCTTATGAAGCTATTGATCTTGTTGCAGCTAAATAACAGCGAGCATAGCCCGTGGGCGCATTGCTAGGCTAACACTTCTATCAGAAATATATAAACTCTGACGAATATTTAAACTCTGACGAATAAAAAATTACAAGTTCTACTTTCATCACTAAATATCTTAGTGTAAGTACATTTTGTCTTAAATCGTACCCTTTTTTCATAACTTTTGACATATTTTGTATTTTGTCCATTTGACCATGTCATACATAATATATATATATATATATATATATATATATATATATATATATATATATATATATAGCTTAAAGGGTAATAATGAAGAAATATATAAAATACATATGTACAAAATGCTGTATACAGTCATACAACTTTCCTCATGACTACTCCCGACAAAGCAAACAAAAATCTAAAGAATGATATCACTTTTTTGGATTGTTGTACAACACCGAACTGATCACTCCGCGATTCCGGATTATGGCGAGATTTCTAAGTCCAGTTTAATACTTCCCATAAATATTATACCACGCTAATAGGCTAATACATCCACCAGATCACTTACGTGATCATTTGAGAGCGACGATTGAATCCACTCAGTATATTTTAGGACCATGCATCTCAAGTAAAATTACAAAACGAGACGTTAAACATATAATATTATAACGTTTTTACTGTTAGATATTTTCTTTTTCTTTCACGTTTAATCCACCAAGCCCGGACACTACTGACACCTTTTTTTATGATGCAATCACCAGATCAAAGTTTGACAGAGTCAGGCTTTTTGTGCGCACTATACAGCAATAAACTACATAATCAGTAATCACCAAGATTTACGAAAATACATCACGGTTGCGTAGATGTGAAATTTGACATCGGATCTGACATTTGAGCATTTTTCTTACACGGTTGATTTTTTATCCTTACTTGCTTTCACTGATGACGACGGTAAAATATCACGAAATTTCTATATATGTGACCAGTGGCGTAGCGACGGGGGTGGGGCAGGTGGGGGATTCGCTCCAGGCACCGGTGGCTAGGAGGCGCCAAATGGGGCCCAAATCGGCCCAAAGTATCAAGATAACTGCGTAACAGGAGCAGCCGAGAGCGCAAATTTAGGTGTTTTGCCCTGTTCGCCGCATATTTGGGTGTTTTGCAATGGGCGCCAAATATCCACGCTACGCCACTTTATGAGACTAGAGTCCTTCCTTAATGAATCTGTTGATGGGCGTGTATACTACTGATGGTTCTCTCTATTTGTATAATGATACTATTAGAAAATATTGAGCACACTTTATCACTTAAATATCTTGAAGAAAATGTTGACTGGAAAGAAAATGTTGACTGGAATTACGGGGATCGCAAATGGAACAGGGGAGAAAACATATTTATGAAGGTTTCCAATATATAAGAGTTATCTCCCTTGAACGATATTTTTTTTAACGACTACTTGTAGTTTCGTGGGGTATCTGGCGTAATATTACAAAACTTGATCCCCTATGGAATACAGAAGTATAGAAATTACTAATGTTAGAAAAATAAGAAAAATTGAAGAATTTTCATTTTACATAAATTGCAGTGTTAGCTAGATGTGTCCTAAACTTTGTTAACTAGCGAAATTGTTAATGCGATAAAATAATTCTAGAATAAATGCTAAATAATGTACGTAAGTGAATATAAAATTGCAGTATACTGTCCATATCTTGCTATATTGATTCTTTAACTTGGTTGTGGGGCCCTGATTAGCCGAGTAGTTAAAACCAATCACGGATCACTGCCATCTGAAATTTATCTGTGTTGGTTCCAGTCCTGGGAACTGATAATGTAGGTACGTGAGAAAGCTTGCCAGTAGCTTCTCGTACGCCAGCAGTTTTTTCAGGGGATTTATCTGGTTCTTTCTCCATTGGTTATACTTTCCGCCATGCAGAACCTATAGTTTGCTAAGAAATAGCGTTACATACAACAACATTAACAACAGTAGCAACAAAAATCTCAAGTGATATACCCAACAAATTTGAACTTCACACGCTCTGTTGTCTCCTTGCTTGTGTGCACCCGCTTTCTGACTACGGAATCAAATTTCAACGGGTCTTAACTACTCCAATGATGGAATTTAGCTGACAAAATGATCGAATGTATTAAGACAGATGTACAAGTGATGAATTTTGAAGAACCTGAAAGTTGTTGGAAAACATTCTGACTGGATTTGTACAAAGGATAATTATTTGAAACACTGTGACTGGATTTGTACAAAGGATAATTATTTGAAAGACAAAGGTTTATTTGGTAAAGTTATCAAAAGGGGGAAATACTTTATTTATAGTGCTTCCAAAGTAAATTTCTGGCCACAGTTTGTCAACGCTCATAACCCTCCGTATGGGTGTAATATACTGGACTTTATCTACACATGCTCAATCAGCTATACAAACCCATGATAGTGACCTACGAAGGTTATACGCAATAACTGAACGAACGAAGTCCCATAATTTCTATAAGATACAAAGACCTCTATAAACTATCATCCTCCGTAACAAAACATTTTCTCCGCAATCGTCTCAATCAGTCGAACTTTGCTTATCATTTCAAACTGTATCTCTCGAACTCGTCAGTTGGACACACATACATGCACACATATTGTGTAATCAAGTAATAGTTATGATAGTTCCACATTAGAATTAACTGTATTTTTGTCTTCTTATCTGAAAAATACATATGCAAGAAAAAAACAATATGTGTAATGTAATAATTGTGGTGGTCTTATACGTCATGGACTATTGTATTTTACAAACTTTGCAATAAAGATTGAAAATTTCCGTCAGGCTGAATAATTTCCATATTTTTTATGCCTAAATCTCCCATAAAATTATCAGCATATTTCTAAATGCATTGAATACACAAACACACACACACACACACGCACGCACGCACGCACGCACGCACGCACACACACACACACACACACACACACACACACACACACACACACACACACATACATACATACATACATACATACATACATACATACATACATACATACATACATACATACATACATACATACATACATGTGCGTATGTGCGTGCGTACATACATGCCATTACCTGATGGACTTCGAAAATATAACCCTGTTATTAGCAACGTCGCTTATGCGAGTATTTCTTTGAATATCGCGTATTGTCGTAACGTCATATAATCACTGTACAGGATAAAAGTGGGCAAGTACATGTAAAGTAACCCTTGGGAAAAGACGCACATTAGTGCACATTCGTATGCTTTTACTCATTGTATTTTACCACATGATGCAAACTCAATTTACTAAAGTTCAAGTAAAATTAATAATTTATTACATCGATTATTCTATTGCTAACGACCAATCAAAGTAGTTTGAAATAAAATCCTTGTAGCATACCTATTACTGATGCATTCCATCAACGGAATCCCATTCTTTAGACGATTCCATTTAAACGATCGTATTTATTTATTCCAGCGTAAAGGTGTACTAATAAATGTACGCTGTAAATGAAACCCTGGGCTACGCGTATATTTCCGATTTTCGTTTAAAGAAATATACATGCATATGTGCATATATATATATATATATATATATATATATATATATATATATATGCATTTCATATGCATATTATGAGGAATTAAACTGGAGCTAACATTCAACAATGCCGATGGTTCATTAAACAATTCTTTCATGATATATATTTATATGAAATAAAATAATTTGCATATGGACTATCACTCTTATTAACAAATCAATATAAATATATATGCTTGTTTTAGTATCCAAGTAATATCTAAGAAACATAAAGGTATTAAATGGTTTGTGTAATTCATTACGTAGACAAAACCCCCTGCTCACGTGTTCGGACACAATTTATGCGTGGATAAGGATGGGCGTATATACAGACAAGCAAACTTGGTTAATAGGAATGGAACAGGTGTGGTGACGTCACTGCACTGTACATTGGCAACAATGTTGCAAGGGACTGACCTGAATCGGGTCAAACAGCAAACGGAGACAGCGGGTAAAAAATGCGGTGGTTAGCGGGTTGTGGGTAAGTTTAACTAGTTTAGCGGTGAAACCATTCGGCTAAAACAATGCTTGCCCGGAACGGAAAAGAACTGGATTGAACGCTTGGCGGGGAATAATTGGCGGAACATCTAAATGGATACATATATATATTGACATATGACACATACATAGATTTATACACACAAATCTATCACACATAAAATATAACATCGCCTAAGACTGTTTTAGGCAAACGGGAATAAATATTTATTTATAGTCAATGTGGCAGCCCTAATTTTATCACGCAAGAAATATTAAATCGACTACAACAAATTTTAGGCCAGAGAGATTGAATATCTTCGAAGCAATGAATTGGCCCTATTAAAGGCCATTGTTTGTCGTCAATACCAGTCTTTTTACATGGAGGGCATCGCATATGTCTTCTTCTCTTCCACAAACTTTTTCTGACTTCTGGACTGTAGCTGAGAACTCGACTCAGACAGCCTTGCCTCTCCTCATAGATCTTTCTGTCGTATCGGTGATCTTGATGATTGTCCATGGCGATTTTACATACATGGGTAACCGGTTCGGAACAGCATCGACGATACGAGGGAAGACAATTCTACGTTTGACGACATCTTCTGACCAGAACAGGTGAAGGGAAGAAAGTGAACCACGTTAATTTATAGTGGAAGAACGTATCGAAAGTTATTGCGTGTTTTCAGAAATCTTAATATGCGTCACAAAATTCAGTAACAGTGCGGAGTCTGTCGTCCAATCCGAACAGAGCTACCTCTGACGTCAAATTACAGATAGGTGCGCTAGCGGCTCTGCGCAGTGAATCGATGCGTTAGGATTAGAACATGATCGAAACTCTTTTGCGCGAGAATTTGTACCGGTTCAAGCACCTTCGCCACATTCTCCTTCTTTATCACAAGTCGATGATTTTAAAGAAACAGAAAAAAGAGGAAATGTTTTTGGTAAATGCAGAGAGAAGACGAACAAGATTTTCCCCTTCAACAGTAACAGCGAGAAGAAGAAGAGCAAGAAGAAAACGACAGGAAAAAGAAGCATACGTAAAGAAACAAGGTCTGGGAGAATAGTTGGATGATGATAGTTAAACGGTGATGGTACCTATAGACATTTTGGCAGCTAAGAAGAGTCTCAAACAAAAGTATCATACTTCTTTAGTACGAAACAAGTGTCAAAGACCTTTCCAAAACAAACCGCCCAACCATGTTACTACGCCTAAGACAAAGACCCTAGTGATTTCCACCAAATCATCAAAAGGAGTAGTCCTTGGCCGTGGCAAAGAAACATAACGGTTATAAATCATTACTTCTCCTGTCGGAATTTGTTATTTTTAAAGAACAAAGCGACGGTAATTTTCAAGGCCACCAACTATTTTCGAAAATAAATAGTATTCATTTTGCCAAAATCAGTTAAAACTCAAAATCCTTATTTTTCCCTATCATGGAATTTGTGTCATTGAGTGTATGAGTGTAGTTCCTGATTCTAAAAGCTCAAAACCATGAGACACATACGTTTTAATGGCTGGAATATTTTGGTACACATTTTACAATTAAATTTATAACACAACACTTTAAAACGTTCATAGACTTATTATATGTCTGTCTTATCACTCTCTCTTTAGTTGAATTTCTTCGCTTTCACGGGATTTTACTCATCTTCTTCCACATTTGCGTCTCGTCTTATTTGCGCCTCCTTCTTGACGTGTCTTTGTTCTTCTTTCTTGAAAGGTACCTCTTCGTCTTCCTGTTCAAAACCCTTTAAATCCTGCCCCTGTTGCTATTGATGGTAGTGTCGTTTCTCCATACAGTTTTAACAGGGTATCTTTACTTTTGTCTCTTCTGACACTCATTTTGCTTTTTAGACGGTCTGGACATTCGATAGCACAATGACGTTTTTTCTAACAGATATAGCACGTATGTTGACTTTAACTCAAAATGAGTTGGGATGAGACCGTCAACTTGTCTGAAAGGTACTATTGTATGACACCTCGTAAAGTGCAGAAGTTCGATTTGTGTTGGCTCTTTCATCATTATGGTATGCTTTAGAGTGTAATTATTACTGGGAGGAAAGGCACTGATGAAACGATCGCATTATTTTTTGGAAGAAAGGAGAAGAAAGTAAATGACAGAAACGTGACCTGTCGCCTCGCACAATAGCTGAAGTCTTGGATCAGATTCATGCCTGCAATTTTGAAGATGACATGAGGGAGCCAGAATCCAGACCCAGAGAGTCTACACCAAACGTAACTCCACAAATGTCACAAGTAAGCCGTGAAAAGTACTATCACATTCAGAAAAGCGCTCCTTCAGAAAATGTAGTACCAAGTCCTTCACGTACATTGTGAAGAATGCAGGAGAGTTCATCACCAATGTGCTGAAAAAGACGATCACTAGAGACTTTCCCATATCACGATAGTCTGATGTCCCCCGTTCGAATCGAGCTTAGCAGCCCATTGGAACTGATACCTTAAAAATTCATAAAAAATATTCAACACGTACGGCAATCCAACGACAAGTTTCAAAATAGCACCGGTGGAAAAGCGATACCTTTCACGACCCTCGGTATCAGTGGACAACCTTCGCAACACATAAAAAGTGACTAGTCCGAATTAACACTACTCAAGACATGATATGTTTAACCAGTGTCATCGTGTGGGGTTGGGTGGGTGGGAAGAACATATGCCGACAACAACTACATGGCGGAATTGAAAAGCAGCAGCAAAGAGGGTGGACAGACTATGTTTTCAAACAAAAATAATGCCTCTACGGAGACCGAAACTATTTCAGACAAACCGAAACTATTTCGAACCGAAATTATTTCACACACAAATAAGGCTGCTACGGAGAGAGAGTAAATAAACCGAGGTTTCAAACCTCTACGAGACAAACTATTTCAGATAAAATAATTTTTTTAACCGAATATTTGGTGAATGGTGAATATTTCGTAGCGTATGTGTGCCAACTCCATTAAATACAGTAAGAATATTACAGTTATCCCTGATCACTTTTAGTATTTGTGTATATGTCTGAGTGATATATATATCACATCAGTATTTTTATGCCTACTTCTGGAAAATATCCTAGTGCGATTTTTTTAATTGTCTAGCATCACATCATCATATACGACGAAATTGTTAATATTTCCATCAATAACATCAATGTTCGGTGCTTCCTCGATATCGGTTATAAATTCAATAATATCCTCATCGATTTCCGATTTTGCTTTCTCGTTAAAATCTTTTAACACCTCGTAATATCGCTGATCATCTACACTTGGGGCTACCAAATATAGTTTATCCCATTTCATCCATCTCGTTATCAAAGTAAGTAACAACTGTGTCTTGCCACTTCCAGATGGTCCAATTATAATCATGCGAATAGAATTTGGTAGCGCTGCATTATGCTTAACGGATTCTCGTGTTTTTGTCGCCGAAAAATCAATTACATTCATGTTATTATAAATAAATTATGGATCTATATTGTGTGAAATGTAGGACACGTACACCAACAATAGACCCAATGCCTGTTAGAACTAAAAATAACAGAGAAGTTATCACTGGCAAATGTGAACGATGCAGTATACAAAATTTAGATTTGTTTTTTTAGAAAAGGGAGGTGATATTGCAGCCAAACTAGCAAAACTTCCTGGGATTCCATGGACAAAATATCCAGGAGAAAAACACCTTCCAGGGTATAGTTATTGTGGACCTGGAACCAGACTCGATATCCAACGCGATGATGAAAACCAACCCCGACCCGGTGAATATCCAATAAGCGCTATTGATCAGGCATGTCATGCTCATGATGTTGCTTATAAAAGCAGCAATCTGCAACACAGACATGTCGCAGATGTGAAATTGATTCATGCGTTAAATTATATCACTGATAAGTCCTTCAAAGAAAAATTAGCTTCATGGTTGATAAAATCGGTGATGAAAAGTAAATTAATGCTGGATGCTGGTAATTAATAACATGGAATCTATTTATTATTCTCCAAGAGGATACTCAAGGGGTAAATCAGCAATCGATAAACTCGCTAACGCCGCAAAAGTGAAAAACACCACCGCGGCGGATTGGTTATCCAAACAGGCGATATGGCAGATTTATCTACCACCACCTAAACAAATTAACTTCTCACATTTTTTGATGTCAGCGTCCCTAATGAACTTCATCAAGCTGATATATTATTTCTGCCACATGATACTGTTAATAAACACACAAGTATGCGCTAACCGTAGTTGATGTTGCGAGTAAATATAAACAAGCAGAGCCGCTAGATACGAAGTCATCAACTGAAGTAGCTTCTGCGTTTGAAAGGATTCATCGACGAGGTCCTCTGCAGTGGCCAAATCTATTACAAGTTGATCCTGGCAAAGAATTACAGGGTGCAGTGTTATCAACAATGAAGCATCATAATGTCATCATCAGACGAGGACATACTGCACTACATCGCGATCAGGCAATTATTGAACGATTTAATCGGACACTTGCTGAACGGTTGTTTGGATATCAATACACGAAGGAATTTATCCAGGATACACGATCTCGTGAATGGGTCAAGAGATTACCGGGTGTAATTATCGCGTTAAATAATGCAATTACTCGAACAATTAATATGAAACCAATTAACGCCATACAAAAGAAGTCAGTTCGTGAACAAAAACCACAAAATGATTTTTCAAAACAACGAATACTCTGCAATGTCAGTGTGAGATATTTATATGAACCAGGAGAGCTTGAAGGCGGTACAAAAAGAGCTACTGATCCTATCTGGAGTGTCACTGCACAAAAAATATCTAACATAACAAGATGCACGGGTAGACCTGCAATCTATAGATTAGATTCAACTTTTCCTCAGCGCGGATTTACACGGGAATAGTTACAAGTGATACCCTAGGATACTCAATTACCACTGCGTGGTCTTAACTAGCACCTCTGCGTCTGTTACACTCAAGAAAAGTCAACATCACATTATCTTTGGTATGACCAACACTGCTATCTTTTCTGTCTACGGTAAATTGGCGAGGATCTTTATCCGACCAACACCAACGCATTATACAATTACAACTCGCGCAGTGATTATTCTGTTGTTGTTTTAGTGTGATTATAAAATCAGCATCAATATCAAACTTTCTGTTATTTTTTTATCCTGTTGTTTATAAACAGCGAGTTTTTTTCTGATTACATCCTCGCTGACAATATCACTGACTGTGGTGTCATTAGCATCTAAAGCAATTATTCAAAGTTGATTTATTCTTCGTACTCTGGATATTGCTAAGTAAACTAAATTTGACCACTGGATGTGATCATCTACGATCCAAATATAATCAATCCCTGCGAAGAATGTATCGTCATTGCGTATCCTAGCGTCCATGGGGATTTATCAGCACGCAATGCATCTCCCACAACACTGATATCAACCGACACAATATCATTTAACACGAGAATCTGCTTCTCAGTCTGTCCTGGAATATCAATTTCAATATTCTGTCTTCGTGTATCCGTAGGCCTATAACACAATGGCACTGGAAGTGTTGCGAATTTTTCTTTGTGTGTTTTAAATAACTTCATTTGAAGTGTGTCTCTGATTATCTTTCTACTTGCCAGTATCAAATCGTTTGGTCTAGACGCTTCCCAAAAATCATTTAATGTGGTTTCTGAAATTATTTCACGCGCTATTTCACACTGGATTTTATCCGGTTGTATTCTGATTAATTTCTTAAATTCACTTAATTCTTTATCAAGTGATCTGTGATCAGTATTAATGTCTTCATAATAGTCTACAAATTTCATCAGCCAATCATTCGGAGATAAACCAACAAATGGTGGTGGTTGGCCATGATCGCCACACATTATCACAGTTGTTTTCTTTAAAACGAATGAGAGCATGGAATGAAAACTTATCAAAAGAAGAGGAGAACGAGAAAAGTAAAACGGCAAGGAGAAGAATAAAGAGGGGAATAATTAGATGAAGACTGTAAGGCGCGACAAGAAAACGTTGGTGGACCAAAAGAAGAGTTTAAAAACAAAGAAGAAGAATAAACCCATAGACCCTTTTTGATGGTCACTCCGTAGCCTCGAAAAGATATTCATTGATTTTGTCATATGTACGTGTCCTTGTTGATTTGTGTATTTGTTTGTTTAAACGCCCCACCAAGCGTTTTTATTCATATAGTTTTACCGCTGTACAAGCTGAACGTTCTCGCCACCCGCTATCCTAAACCCGCTACCCACTGAACTAGCTGAACTTACCCGCAACCAGCTACCTGTCAACTGCTGTGACTGTTTGCTGTTTGGCCCAGTTGAGGTTAGCCAATTGCAACGTTGTTGCCAATGTCAGGTACCGTGACGTCACCTCAACTGCCCCATTCATATTAATCTTATAAAACCCCAACTTTTCTTTGTTCGTATACAAGCCCAATCTTTTGCCGGTGTAGAGCTTGTCTGTAAACGTGCCCAGGGGTTCGTTAAAATCCGAAGCAGGTCGTTTTGGCGCCGCCGTTTTGACGCGACCGTTTTGACTCGGAGCCGTCTTGGCGCCGGCCGTTTTGGCGCTTATTAACATGAACTTTTTTCTCAATATAAAAAAGTACATTGTTGGCACATAAAAGAAAACGTTTACTTTTAAAACATAGTTTATCAAAGTATTCAAGAATCATTCGAATCATTTCGCAATAAATGTAGTACGTAACAGCTGCTTTACAATGAATTCGCAGCGTAGATTAGCGTCATTCGTGGAGTTATAATTGTCGTGATAACATACCTTATCGGTTTCAATACGGTAGGTTAGTGCGATGTTATTGTCTGTTGGCACGATGTGACAGGTAATTAGTCTAACTTACACAGTATTTAAACTATGTAGGTAATTGGCACGCCTTAACGCCGGAGCCAAAATGGCCGGCGCCAAAACGGTTCTGTGTCAAAAAGGTTTCGTCAAAACGGTCGCGCCGAAACGGCGGCGCCAAAGAGTCACGGGCGCGTATAAATCTTGTCTGTAAATGTGTCCAGAGGGTTTTGTCTTTGTAATTCCCAATGTCCATAAAGTGCCCCCTTCATTACTGTTGTAACATAAATTTACATCATTAATAAATTTTGTGATTGTTGCTTAAATACAAAAAGAAGTCTGACATTGATAAACTTATTTTTAAAAAATTTCCTTGTCATAGTTAGCAAATTCATTAACATGATACAAGATTTATCAGGCAAATTCATTAACATGATACAAGATTTATCAGGCAAATTCATTAACATGATACAAGATTTATCAGGCAAATTCATTGACATGATACAAGATTTATCAGGCAAATTCATTAACATGATACAAGATTTATCAGGCAAATTCTTTAACATGATACAAGATTTATCAGGCAAATTCTTTAACATTATACAAGATTTATCAGGCAAATTCAACAAAACAAAATGTTTGCTCAGCGACATCCGAGTAATTAATTGTTTTCTTAGGATGATGGTTAGACTGATTACGTCACAAGGAGACATTGATTTTGCTAAGGTCATGAACTGTGAAGTCTAGAGATGCTACGGCCGTTTATGGAAAATGGAATGTGCTATCATACAAGTTCGGATGTTTCCGTCAATCTTCTGAAATAGGTCTAGTAATTATTCTAACTTCGAAGCTGGCTTTCCTCTCTACTAGAGATTACAATAAAAGTAAAACCGCCAAATTCTTTGGCAATAGCTTGGTTCCAGACTACACAACATTCAGCTTCCTGTTCCTACAGGTAAAAACAATTAAGTACAAACTTTGACAGATTTTCTTTTATAGTCGCAGTGGAATAATAGGAATGTTGAGAAACATTAGGTTTCATTTATTCTAGAAATAATTGACTTATTTTTCGAAGCAATTCAACCAATTTTGTATCCTTGCTATCATATAAATATCAACCATAAAATACACAATTGTTTCGGAAGTTTAAATTATATTAAGAATTTGTATGTATCTGTAATCGTAGTAATGCTTTAGTTTAATGAATATTTCACCACCAACTTCATGCTACAGTTGAAGACACAGAACATAAAATATTTGTATTTAAGAGATTGAATACTTCTCAAATATTTCAAACAATGCTTGTGTCAGTCTGAAATTGTGAATTTCGTTAGCAGTTTTTTGATGATCATGAACTTATTAGATATTTAATTATTTACATTATATTCAAAAATATTGAAATTCTAGAACTGTATTAAGTTGGTCAGCATGAAGGAACATAATCATTTTTAATATATCTTTTTATATAGAAAATGTATCAATGTGAAAGCGCATCAATGATACTCATTCTCAACTAGAAAATTCAGAAATAAAAAAAATTAATAAATTAATTAATTAATTAAAACAAATATTCAAGCTAGGAAGGGCAAAAAAATTAAAAGCTAATGAATCATTACACTTACCAGTATCGTAGATGCGATGCTGCCATTTTGGCGATGCCAGACATGGCTATGGCATTTTAGACGAGGATAAAACACCATTGTCACAATTAAGACAGTTCAGTTAGTATTGTACAAAAATATATCTGGTAAGAAGGTCACAAATATAAACTTTAATATAAATTAATCGAAATATTAACACAAGCATACTAAACACCTTTATTAATGCTTACGATATAAATAGGTTTGGATGAAAAATTGTCGGATCTTATCTCAAAAATTAGCAGTTTGTGGTTCGTTTGACTTTTATACCTCTTAATCTTTATTTAAAATTAGTGTCCATCCATTGACTTTATAAAAGTGTCTTTAATTATAATTCACTGTTTAACTGTTTTCATATTGGTTCGGCGCCAGCGTTTGTTTTGATTCTTATTTCCAGACGCCATTCGTAATTAATAACCGTGTGGTTACTGGGAATGAAAATAAACAATGTGCTAAATATTGTTTAGAAACAATCGGTTGTTTTATACAAATGTACAGCGTGTTATAAATTTGATTTATTTAATAAAATTAGCACATCTTTATTAACTTAATAAAAGTGTTTTCTTTATTATGACTAACTATTGACATCAATTTTCGACCATATAGCGGTGTGTTGGAATCTTCTTTAGTTGCAGACATCAATGAATAACCGTGTGATTAGTGGAAATTACCATTAGCAATGTTCTAGTTGCTTGTTTGAAAAATGCATGAAATATGGTACAGTTGTTCCATAGCTGGAATTGAAATGTCTTGGGAATTTTCTTGGTGTCGAAAATATCTCGCTTCCACACATTGCTTCTATCATAATCATAACCATTTGTCCTACGGTATGTTTCTTTAAACTATGTTAAAATATGCGTTTAATCAAGATAGTTTACTTCTCTTGACGGTGGAAACAATTCTAATGATTCTTATTTTACCATCTTCACAGCCTCAGATGACGTCATCGGAAGGAATTTCTAATGTCACGGACAAATCAAAGCTCATTCTTGGTAAGGCAATTAATAATGGTAAACATATGCGTGCAAACTGATATTTATTTGATTAACTTAATGATAAATTACAGGGACGGACCACTCTCTTTCTCAGTTTACATAAAGTGTATATGTATGTCTGTGTGTGTATGGATGCGGCTAGATATTTTCTCAACTCCAGCCGTAGTATAATTAAATGCAGTACTGATCATTGTTTGAGATCTCTGCGATAAAGCATATCCATTTTTGCAACTGCTTCGTGAACTTTATGCGTTGTCAACGTAACAAATCTAATCAGTAGTTGTAAAGCTAAGCTAAAAAAGAGATAAATGTCTGATACAAGTCTTGTCACGATAGTTTGTTACTAATGCGTTGGTTCTCAGAACTTGAATATTTTATTTCATATTTCACATTGTCTATAACTATATCCGTCTGCTGTTAAAATGTATCAATTAGCAACAGGCATTTTCGGGTAAGCGGAGTTTTCCTAACAGAGTTGTTACGTGATGAAACAAAGATTATTGAGGGGAAAAAAGGTATTCTGAGCAAATTATCGCAAATGATCAACTTAACAAATGGGGTGAAATCCAAATCACCCTGAATTATGATAGCTATGTAACTTTTTGCATATACAAATTCCCATTACAGTTCATATTTGCATATCAGTCCGACATTTATCATCAAAATGGACTTAAAGAGAAAGAATGCATCGAGAAACAGTATATATTACTTACTTTTATCGTTACCATAAAAAGTATTGATTGATTGAAATGCGTCCAAGCCAGCAGAAGTTGCTGTTTCTAGTGTTTTCATCTCAA
Organism: Unio pictorum; assembly: GCA_030141615.1. Classification (NCBI taxonomy): domain Eukaryota; kingdom Metazoa; phylum Mollusca; class Bivalvia; order Unionida; family Unionidae; genus Unio; species Unio pictorum. The sequence goes on along the minus strand of JARLTB010000047.1, from coordinate 6,124,862 downwards.
AGCTACGGTAAACGATAGTTCATAGCCGGGAAAATATAACTGAAGACTGTGTTCCAGACATTTGCACAAGAAAATCTATTCTTATGTATGAAAATATGTTAAACATTTAAGACACATTGCCTTGTGTTAAAGAAAAGAAAATTATTCATTTATTTTTAATTGCAGTAATTGTTTATAGAAGTTTTGTAAGAGTATAAAGCTGGAATATACGTTTAACGGCAAGGATTAATATACCAAATTATCATTATATTCTGTAAAATATACCCAGTTTGTATGAATATATCATTTCTTAGAGTAAGATTATTATTTATTTATTTATTATTAACATTATTATTAGTAGTAGCAGTATTAGAATTAGCATTAATAGCATCATCATCATCATCATCATCATTATTATTATTATTATTATTATTATTATTATTATTATTATTATTATTGTGGAAGATGTTTCAATCACAAAATCAAGCATTTTGTGAGTTACCGCATCGGTAAGTTTTCATTCGCAGACCAAAATTGTGTCCATGCAATCTTCATGCGGTTTTGCGCGTGAGCGTTGTTCAGTGTTTGAAATATGGGGGCAGAAATTAGGAGATGAAATAACTGAACATAAGTGCATCTTTATATATTATGTGCTATCGTGTGTTTGTGTTTATGTATGGTGTGTGTGTGTATTAAGAGTGAAAGAGGTAAATAGGATACCACATTGAAAGTAAAATGATAACAGTAAGTAAATGGTGCTTCAAGTGTGTGTGTGTGTGTGTGTCTGTCGGGGGGGGGGCAGGTACGGGGGGGGCTATATACATATATATATATATATATATATATATATATATATATATATATATATATATATATATATATATATATATATATATATATATATACATATTTATATATATATATATATATATATATATATATATATATATATATATATATATATATATGTGTGTATGTATGTATGTAAAATCATTCTCAACCATTCTATGCATACTGTTAAATAATACTAAGTCAAGCACAAACAAATCACACACACACACACACACACACACACACTACGTATTTGTTTGGTTTTTTTTCTCCATGCACATGCGTATACAATGAACAAGTGCAACGAGCAAAAAATGAGGCATATAGATAATAATCAAAACAGGAAGTGTATTGTAGGATGTTTTAGAGTTAAATATGCATTAGTTAAGTCGAAATATTTTCATTTGCATATAATTATTCCTACCTATTTCAAAAGGGCCCCGAGTGGCAGAGTTGTCTAAAACGCTCACCGTTAAGGATAATTGCCATCTAACCTATGTCTGCGTGAGGTCGAATCTCAGATTCGGCCAGTTGTGGGAATGTGAGAAATTTTGTCATTAACTTCTCGTGGGTTGGTGGTACTTTCCGGGGTTTTCCCGGATTCTTCGTCCACCATTTATACTGGTCTCTCTTGTACTCAAAATAGGCCTTAAACCCTAAAACAAAAACAACCTATTTAAAAATGTAAAAGCGTGTATTTTAAGTAAGAAAAGAAAAAGTTGTTCCCATTTTTTAAAATTTAGTCACTATCTAGTAAGCCACGGCTGCGGTGACACTGTGTTAGAGAGCCCGCCTTTATGCGGGAGGTAGCGGGTTCGAACTCAAGCCGAGACATACCAAAAACTTATAGAAATGGTACTAGCAGCTTGCCTCGCTTGGCACTCAGCATTAAGAGGTTAGTGTCGAGATAATGTGAATAGGTGGGACACGATGCTAAATGTATGCAGCATAATTCCCCAGTGCTACATCACTATAAATTGTCATACTGCTGACATCGTAGCGATATGACTGACTATTTTAAAGATAAGTTAAAAATCCAAACCACATACACACACACACACACACACACACACACGCACTCTATATAGGCACCACTAAATAATCACAAAAAACAAGCGTACTGTTAATTGTCATTCAATTTTTGTCTCTGTTTAGTCTAGCCAAAGCTGAACACAAATAATAAATGCAATATTACGTGTTGCATTAAACTATTGCCTGCAGTATTAATGCTTGACAAGCTCATGTTTGTTCATTGGAGGACTAACGTTATTCGAATGAAGGTAAACATGCCATAAATGTTAACAAATGGGATTTGGCTAAATGTTTTCAAAATTTTTAATAAGACCTTTTCATGCGATCGATATTAAATTTACATAGATAGGATTGTATACAGTTATATGTAATTATACACGCTTCAGCCTAAATAGGTGTGTGTGTGTGTGTGTGTGAGAGAGAGAGAGAGAGAGAGAGAGAGAGAGAGAGAGAGAGAGAGAGAGAGAGAGAGAGAGAGAGATACATTAATAGATCAATGGAGAAAAAAATAATGATATCAGATCTTGGACAAACAATATATTCATCAAAATTGATTTATGTGCCTTAAATTAAGAACATCAAATCTAATAACGTCATTCATATGTATTAGAATCCGGTTTTCATTTAAATAACAAAACAAATGAAAGTTATTTTTTTTACACGTGCATAAACTGTAAGGTAGCACATATTCCGAATGCATACGCAAGCAAATTGTGAAAAAAATATGAAAAGTACGAGCAAATTAACAAATGTGATTCTCCTAGTTATTTGTAATATGAAAATTGTTTTACTCACAGACAGAGAGAGAAAGAGAGATGGAGAAAAAGAGGAAAAAAGAAAGAAAGGAAAAAAAGAAAGAAAAAGAAGAAAAGAAAGAAAACCGAAAGAAAGAAAGAAAGAAAAAAGAAAGAAAAAAAGAAAACAGAAAGAAAAAAGAAAGAAATAAGAAGAAAAAATAGAAGAAAAAAATGAAAATTACAAAATGAGAAAACAAAATGAGAAAAAAGAAATAAAGAAATAAAGAAAGAAAACAAAAAAGAAAGAAAGAAAGAAAGAAAGAAAGAAAGAAAGAAAGAAAGAAAGAAAGAAAGAAAGAAAGAAAGATCACGACGTAGGACTTGGGTTTATTGTTACTAGCGATGTGAGTAAATAACCAATAACCATAATAACCACAGTAATATATATTTCTTACTACGAGACAATAATTTCAATGAAACAACAATTCTAACAAAAATTGCATCTTTTCTCAATATAATATGTTGCTTGTTTATATGTAGCAGCATGTAGTATTTTAGATGGAAATACCTTGAATAAAAATGCCATTCCTATTGTCCTAAAAGATATGGAATCCTTAGTTTAGATATGCGATTTTTTTAAGCTTAAAATGGTGTGGACATTATGTTGAAGGAGTCATAACGAACGAAAGGCGATACATTTTCATTAATATGGAGGCCTGACGTTTGCTTTCCAGCGCTAAACTGATCCAGTTCTTTCCACGGTTTTGACAGTATAATGCGAGCTTAGCACACCATGTGACCAAATCTCCACGTTTCCATAGTCCATTCTATTATCAGTTTTAGCCGCTGATGTAATCATTATTTATTTCGAATTATACCACGATAAACACAGAAAAAAAAAACAACTTTCGATTCTTATAATTGCAAATATATATAATTTAAATTACATTACACTAACGGTTACGATGATGTGTGTAGAGAACCTCCCTCCCACCCCACATCGCAACTGACAAGGTCGGCGTCTTACATTTTATGACTGTGAATCCAATTATTGTTATATTCGGCTTTGAACCCTGCTTCTTCTAATCCTTATACCCATTTATAAATAGTTTTAAATTAATTTGTAAGGAGCTGCAGTGAAGGTGTTGTAGCCCTAATGCTCTCGACAGATTTTGAGTTTCCCAGCTAATCATTTTTAAATCGAGTCAAAACAAGAATTATTTATATTAATAAAAGACAACAATAGTATAAAACTGTTATGTGACTCTGAAATAAATGTATTCACTTTTATAAATAAAATATAACCCTACCAGTTTTAGTTTGTTTTAACATAGTGCAGTATGTAAATCTTCCAGTTCAATATGTACGTTAGTTACTTTGCACGTGACAATATTTATAGAAGATAGCATAAAGTTGATCCCCTTATAGTTCATAAAGAACAAAACGCAATTTCGTCTGATTACATAATAATGTTCTGACCAATGGCAATCTTCCCTTCATGTATCCACTAATGCAACTGCAACGATTATATATATATATATATATATATATATATATATATATATATATATATATATATATATATATATGTATGTATGTATATATATATAAAGGCATTGGCGGCCCTAAATATGGAGAGAGAGAGAGAGAGAGAGAGAGAGAGAGAGAGAGAGAGAGAGAGAGAGAGAGAGAGAGAGAGAGAGAGAGAGAGAGAGAGAGAGAGAGAGAGAGAGAGAGAGATTCTCTTTCTGTACAGGCTTCTGCAGTTTCTGAGCAATGTGTTCAATAGGGGATTATCTGACAAACATGTTAGCACATCCTCATTGACATGTTTCTACAAAAAAGGGTTAAGTAACTTATTTTGCCATATATACGACTACCTATGCACGAAGAATGAATCCGTCCAGTTTACATATTTATGCTTTCTATAACGAAAACTATCTTGTCATTATGGAGGAAACATGTCTTGAAGTACTTTTACGGGGATAACATACATTTCAGGGTAGTTTGGAATCGTTTGCAAGTTATGGATATATATTCCTAACACTTCAACATATACAATATTTTTTTGTAACTGTTGTGACACTATAAAATCATTTAAATGTAAAAGCAGTTAATTTACCAAGAGACATTAGGCGAACAGATATTAAATTGGTTGGTAAAAATGTATTAGTTTTCTCTCTTAATTACTTTATTATGAAATACAAGACGTTTGTTTCTCATTGTCAAAAACAAAGCTCTTCTAGTATAGTAGATTTGCTCTGAAAATGAAAACTAATCAAACGAGTATGTAGTATGAATGTACGAAACATTATAAGCGTTATAGTCATATTATATGTGGTGTTAGTAAATAGGAAATACAATGAGTTTTTTCAGCCTTTACTTTCAGATCAAACGTCAACAGATGACAAGGTTGTTAAAGAGCATAATTTACAATTCCTGAAAACATTGAAAATAGGAGACTTGATCAAGTTTCCACGACTCTTCTACTACCACTGGGCTGTTTACATTGGAACTGAAGACGATACAGGTAAAGTGGCATTTAAAAGAGCTATTTTCAAACTACAAATCTTGTATTGACCCAATAATTTACATTAAATAGTATCGTCCTAAGTTCGCTAAAGATTCAGTTTAAAAGGTTCTTGTAGACAAACGTAGAACTGCATTGCCTTATTACTTTTTGTATATAATGTCCAGATGATAATAATATAGTAAATGAATATCCAATACAGTAAGTTTAGTAATATTCCATCTTTGTATAGGGAGGACAGGATGCTCTAAGACACTAGAGTTCTATTAGTCAAATTATTACCAGGGCTTTTGTTTTTGTTCGTAGTATCACTCGCACGTGTAGGACATGTTCCTCTGGCTATGCTTTTATGATTATGCTGCATAATGGTAAATTTATCACTAGCAACATTTGCTATTGCCACGCTTGGTTTATCCAGATGTTATATGTATGATTTTATACAGGTTGAAACTGTAACAGCTGATAGGTTGCGAATGTACATGACCCACTTTAAGGACGACCGGAAGTCAATATACGTAAAACATTAGGATTGTTGATAACTTTTAATATGTTGCTTAAATACAAATAAAATATGCTTCAAAGATGTGTGTGTGTGTTTGTGTGTATATATATATATATATATATATATATATATATATATATATATATATATATATATATATATATATATACAAAGATGCAGCTAATGCTGACCCGAAAGTAATCCATTGGTGGGGACCTCCTGATTTTAGAACATCAAAAAAGGGGGCTTCCATAATGAAAACTTCGTTTTGGGACGCTGCGAGGAACAGTAAAGCTGAAAAAGGCAACCAGATCGACCTTGAAAAAGGGTACATTATTTGACATTTTTATCCCGGCTTAGAAAGACACTTTTATGGTACAATTCTACTCTCCAAGTGCTTTCACTTTTATTATTACTCCTATGGCTTTTGTTACTGCTGCAACTAATGCTTCGGATAATAATAATAATAATAATAATAATAATAATAATATTAATAATAATACATTCATTTATTTTTAATGTTTTGTACTAAACAATTTGCTAAGGAATCGAAATGATTTCCAGAGACACACGCACCATTTTTTGATTAAAATCTTATGTCCCAAAAAACAGTTTTAATCTCTTCTTTCTGCATCTTATGATTATTCATTTAGTCTTTCGTCATTTTCTTCTCATTTTATATTTAATTTGTATACAGCCCAGTTATTATGATATACTCCTAGCAGCTATTGTCTTCCACACCTTCCATAAATCAAACATTATATATTGCTATTTTAAGACAATGTTCAATATTTTTAGCGATGCAACTTCATTTATTAAGCAGAAACAATTCATCGATAATCATGCATATATATATATATATATATATATATATATATATATATATATATATATATATATATATATATATATATATATATATATATATATATATATATATATGAGTATTCGTTATACATCAAACATTACTAAATGTGTTCTCTAACTGTAGATAAAGTTCTTGAAGAAGATTATCAGGAAGATTACATCATAGTGGGAGTATCTTCTACTAAAAATTCAAGTTGTATAATTATAGGTCTTTGTGGTTTCCTGTTTCAAGTAAATAATCGTTACCAAATGGACGATGGAAGAATAAATTAGTGATATGGATGAAACGTTATCAAAGATTTATTCCATGACCACAAAAATGTAAGCTTTAACGTTCTCTTTTCATGACTATGTAGAAATGAAAATAATTACCATTGTGGAGATTAGTTCCTGCACTGCATACAAACTGTCATTCAAATACGCATAATTATCATACATGATTTATCCGATTTTACGTGTACCCCATAACGTTATCCAAGCTAGTCATGCAGACCGTTGCAAAAAGATCAAAATATTGAGAAATTTTAAAAACAATTATTTCCTTGATGATGCATTAAGCTATTCCTTTTGGACATTTGGTCGAGGAAGAATAAAGATGAGAAAGGCAACGAAATCGACCTTGAAAAAGGGTACATTATTTGACATTTTTATTTTGCCTTAGAAAGATACTCTTTTGGAAAGTTTGTACTCTTTCACTTTTATTATTATTAAGATTATTATGGTTGTTGTTACTGTTTCAACTAATGTTGCTTCCTATAATAATAATAATAATAATAATAATAATAATAATAATAATAATAATAATTCCCTTAAATTAATAATATTTTATTTCAATATACCAAGAGTATCTAATGATCAACTGTGAAATAAAATGAAATAAAGTCTAAAGGAATATTTGTTATAAAGACAAAGAGATCTTCGCAAAATAGGTCCATAGCCACGAATCATTAATATAATAGTGAGATAATGTTTCGTGATATCCGTTCAATATTGTCAAGAGATGCACATTTTACAAACAGCAAACTATATATCCGATACAGTTTTATGTGAACGAATTGTTACGACTCTATAGTCAAACAAAATAAAATAGCAATGATATCGACGTTCGAAAATCTTAATAAACAATTTAAGTGTCAAAGCTCTAAATGAAACACATGACAGGAACCTACAGTATATTTGCAGTAAATCCAAATTAAGCATTATAAAGGTATATGAAAATCTTAAATGAATGAAACGTTCCTTATACATTTCAAAGAAGGAAATGTACCGATCACCCCCCCCCCGCGAGCCACAACGTTGTCAAGATATCATTTTCCATTTGTTTCCTTCAAGTAATGTATAGCAGTTCAAGAATAATTGTATAGTAAAAAAAATGCACACTTTCTTTCTTCATTGATCGTTATAAACTAATGTTGTTCTTATCGAATACTATGTAACAATACGTACAAGATAAAACACCTTTGCACACTTACAACATGAACAGAAGGATGGTGAATGACTCCAAAATCGGAATGAAACCGATCGCCCAGCTCTTTCCTTATTTACACGGTCTATTGTGATTGTATTTTTGTTTACAATGTAGGCACATTATCAATTAGCGAAATATAACCAATCTCATTTAATTATTCTAGAAATATTAACGGTCATCGAGTTGCTGCTAGGGCTGTAGCAAAACAGTCGTTGATGGAAGATAAGTTGTTAAACGAAACATACAGCATTATGTTCAACAATTGTGAATATTTCGCAAAATGGTGCCGTTATGATTTGGATGACGATGACAAGGTAATTGATAAGCAACTCTTTTACTTTCTGTGCATCTCAAAGTGAAAATCAATACATGAAAGCTTTTACACGTCTTATGATTTAGCATGGTTAAGCAGGAATTTAAAATAAGTAGTTATTTACAAAACAATAGTACGACATGCACAGATATGAAGTGGCCTTTGCTGTTCATAATAATCTATGCTTTGAATGTTTAATATAGTACATTAGATGAGTTCATATCACATATGATACAGTTTACATTAATCAAATTCTAGTTTATGCCACAGTCTGATTAAGACTCGCTTCGTACCACTGCACTTATATACATATACATCAAGCTTTCTCAATCCATTTGAATGTAATCACACAATAATATATACAGTAACATATTAACTATTGGCAAAATTTCGTTTTGGAATGACGAGTTAATACACACAGCATCAGAACCACGATGATAACTTGTAATACTGATTGACTGTTAGTATAAGACAGTGGCCTGACGATATTTAACTTTCTAAAAAATATGTTGCTTTTAAAACAACACGTTAGCATCTGTTCATTCTCAAAAGACATAATGTTTTTCCCCTCAAATGTGTATGATTTTATGAAAAATAGCTACGTAAAGATAATTTCTATACTTACACAGACACGTATATTGTTTTGAAAATATCAGTTGTAATTTCCGGCACCGCGAGCGGATATATACATTATAACAGCATATGTTATAACGCCAGTATTACACTGACTGAACGCCTTACAATTGTAGCGGTCATATCACCTTGTTCGCTGATCGAAGTCAAAGCCCGTGGATTTTTTTATTTTTATAAGCAAGCTAGCTTATAATATTTTACATGACTACACTTTTGTTACTTAGTTATATGAAGATAAATAAAATACCTTTGAATTAATTATTTCTGTTTCCAATTAAAGTAAATGTAAAAATTGTTTAGAGCACGCAATGCTAAGATTGTTTTATGTTTGACTATTTGTTCATCCATTCGTAATTTCGTGATTTGCTTTGCAAAATGAATGCAAAGACTTGGGAAGGATTGTAAATGTTAGCAACACAAATCTTTATTTTCAGGTTCAAGAATCTCCGGTACAAGAATCTCATAGAGAGGATCATAGAGTGTTTTTTGAAATAGAAGACGACAGAACTAGAGCTGCTTTATCTGAACTTTCCAGGATATATCGGAACTGGTATATATTTATTTCAACGTCCCTATTCACGATTTTTTGGAATATATCTAAAAAACTTAAAATATATCGTATTTACCCACTCTTTTCATTTACCATTTGTATATAAAATGAACCCAGTGGCATTCGATGCATTCTTGTGAAAGACATCAGTGAGTTTGCAAAATGGAAGCCCTAAGGGGCTGGAAAGCATACTCCAAAATAGACATAAACAAACAAAATTAGACATTGTGATTATATGAAAATTTTCTGCATAATTATGTGGTTAGAAAGTCTTCATTATTGTTTATGTATGTGCTTCTTATATGAAAGTCTTGGTATGATACAACTATTGTTTGTTAAATGAAGATTTAATATGATGTGATTGTTTTGCTTATCTTTGTTGAAATGAAATACGATCTAGTCTGTGTACGCTTTGTTTATTTCTCTCATTTTAGAACAGAGTTATGCCGAATTAAAAATAAACAAGTGCGCATAATTTGAACATCTCCTGATGGCAAAATTATGTTATACAGACATCATTTGACATGAAACATTCTTGTGTAAAATTTTATTTGATTAAAATTAATTCTTATAATCATCTGCGTCCGAGAGAGCTGTGTAGATACATTATGCTCAACAATATAAAAATAATTATAGGTACAATAATATGAAACGTTGATAAACCATGAGCTAGTCATAGTCTAGAAAGAAAAGAACGGCGAAATATTGTAACATTATATGTATTAATATACTGTCAAATAATATTAATTGCAGAAGGTTTTATTTTGATATTTTGACTATATATATATATATATATATATATATATATATATATATATATATATATATATATATATATATATAGGTGTGGGATGTTCATTATATCTCATGTTTCTAACAAATTCAAACATATATCAAAGTTTATATGCATCATCATAACCTTTTTGTTCAAGTTATATATAGTTACCTATCTGCAAATAAATGTGTATTTTGTATAGATAAATAACTTAATAATTCCTCTTGATCCAAACCAATTGAAATAATTTCCAATACAAGGTAATTTAAAATAACTCAAAACGATACACAACTTAGTATTATAACAGCCTAAGCTCTACTCTTTATTTCGCTCCAAAACATAATTTATATACCTGTTTTTACGTAAAACAAGAAAGGGGTCACGTGATCTTATAGAATCTTTTAGAACAGATTTACGTTCAAAAACTCACGTACCCAACTGATAATAGAAAGATGTTTATGCAAAGCTCCATAATGTCCTTGGAACCAACCAATCATTTTAAAAGCTTGTTTACAACTCAGGTCAGAAATGAGGTCAACACCTGGTGTTTATTTTGAAAAGTACAGGTCCCCGCCCCTTCCCCCCCCCCCCCCAATGAACGAATCTTTAGCTTAAAATGCCAAATTTGAATCTAACAAACAAACAAATTTAAAAATAAATGACTTAAATCAATTATACGTAACAGTATCCACATGTAGCATGATTTCTTTTAAGACAATATGCATACTGAACACTTATAATATGATTACATCATACCTCTAAGTACCCATAGTACCACTTTTCGTAACTTTTGATATAATTACCTTTGCGAAACAAATCCACTTTTGTCTTCATATTAATCTGTAATTTCCACTTTAGGCATAGTAAGGTACATTTCCCTTATAGCAAATTGTTAGATTACCATAATAAGATACGATGCTTGCAAGCATAAAATTAAATAGGTTACTCATGCTTAGTCCAAATTTTCATTTGTCATGATTTGGTCAGTAAGGGATAGCACAATATACCGCCTCGCTGTCTTTGTGGTTATCTTGATACATTTGTGGAAATTTTTTATGAAAATGATTTGAATATCTTTAAAGATTTATGGAACTGTCATGCTTATGCGTTTTTTTATTAATATGTAAGTCACTAATGATGTCATTAATTGTTGTGTCTGATTATAAAACTGTTTGGGCATGCAATATGTTGACTACCTGCCATTAATCAGCGAATTTGCATTTTGAATCAAAATTAAACATCATATAGCTGGGTGTGCTTCACGCCTTTCGTAATGTCGCGGAATGCTGGGTTGTCTCTCTTAGGTTGGTCTCTTTGACACTGTTGGGTAATGTCCCCAACTCATTTATGGTTGTCTTATTTCTAAAATCACTGGGGTTTGTGTAATATAAGCATTGAGCAGATGTTGCTGATCCAACATTCCTAGGTGTATCAATTGTTCCATTCTTTGTGAACCAAATATATGTTGGAGGACATCATCCAGTTGCAACACCTTGCTTCCGTTAGTGATTTATGGTTGTATCTATTTGTTTGGACACTTGTTCATCCACATATTGAAGTTGAAAAGTATATTCTTCCTGGATAATTATTTCTGTCCTTGTCATATTCCTGCTTCATAATACTAAGATATTTTTCACAATCACACCTCAATTGTTTTTCTTGTAGCTGTTCCGGTTATTTTCCTAAAGTGAATTTACGATTTACTGTTAAAATTAGTGATATGTATGGCTTCATGTTTTCTTTCTGGATGATGGAGAAGTTACGGTCGGTAATAAATCCAATGTAGTATGATCACTGGCATTTTTTCCCTTCTATTTATATGAGGCTATGTATGGTGATCAAACCATGACGTGCATATATGTTCGTTTAATTACAGTGTTTATTTGTGATATGCACACGTTGTTTATCTATGTTATGTTTTTACTTAAAATGGGCATCTTTCCATCATTTTTCATGTTTTAGTCATTCCATCTACAATTTTTAAACTGATGACCTCATGAGGGGCTGATTACCTGGATCGTTGTACGATTTGCACACTTCCTGTACTGTTTTCTTCTGCACATTTATCTCATTGTTTATGATGAATTTTTTCAGAAACGTGTCTTTTTAACCCTTGATAGTAGCAGTATTTGAACATTTAAAACAGTAGTTGTGACATCAGTTTATACTTGGTCAGAATCAGTGTGACCGGCACGATAACTTACGAGTTTTCTGTGCAAGTCAGTGTTGTTAAATTTATTTAAGAACTCATCATATCTATCAGGCACGCTTTGCATGACTGATAAATTCGTCTATCGGTTAAAGCTTTGGTGCAGTCGAATATGTCGCATGAGGAACATTGCATGACACGTTTTCGTGACCTATTTAAGCAATTCAAAAGCGAATAATGAAAAAACATTCAAACTTGGAAAACAAATTCCATTTACAATAGATGGCATGGAGGATTAAAAATCGTAATAAATTTAATGCAAATACGAAATATATACGCTTATGAATTGCATATAGTGAACACTCTTATGAATAAATATAATGGTAAGTAATAGACTGATTTAGGCCACTTGCACCAAGCCTGGTAAGCTAGCAAACTTAAAATGCAAATGTGACCCTAGCTTCTTGGTGCTAAGTGGTGTTTTATTTTATAACAGTTCCTGAGCAATAGCACTCTTTTAACAAAGCTTAATTTTATTTGATCATCAAAGAAAACAAATACCAAATCGGAACACATAGGAATATAGAAAACCAGTCACTTAAAATCAGGGATATTAAACATAGCTTGTCACAGACTAATACAGACTAACACTTATATCAAAACGAATTGAAGTAGTAATGGAATTAATTAAATACGAAGTGTTTATGCGCCATTGTTTCTAAACGTAAAGACGTAACTTTATCAATTTGTTTGGTCAATAATGAAATTTATTTATAGAAAGAAAACTACTTAAATTAGGAAAACAATTTCGCTATGCGAACTACTTGACTAGTCATTGACATATGTATCAATCTCTGTATATGTACCTTGGTTTTCTACGTGAGGTCTATGTTTGTAAAGCGGTATCTCTTTCATCTTTTGCTATCCAGGACATTTGAGAATCTGAAAGGAAACGAACAGGTGAAATTACTACGAAATTAAGTTAGGCAGCTCACGCAGGACGTATCTCTCTTCAAGAATAAGGAAACAATGACTCACAAAAGGGTCATTGGAGTATGTATCTTTATATTCGTCATCACAAAAATTAGATCGTGGCTAGGGAGGAGATTTTGAATAATACGCAAGGCTCTGTGACTCTAGATGTAAAAAATCGGAAATCTTATGACTTTGAAGAGAAATAAGGAGAACAGAGATCTTATGAAAGAGACATTAGAGGCTTATATTTTAAAGTTGACTTTACAATAAGTTTATCGTTGTCAAGAGGAATATTACGGAGAAATAGTCGACATGTCTACTTATGTCCTCAAAGATTTATGTTGATAGTAAGGCGTTACATACACACGATCGGAATATATTAATCAATTTCGATCGCATGACTTCTGTTGCACAAGATAATACAACCAGGGATTTTCAGCTACACCTGAATCCATATTTGGAGCGATTAGACCTTTTTATTTCAAATAGACGACTATAACAGTCTTCAGGAACGCAACCGAGCGACAATTCCTCCATCCCTGAAACCGACCCATCTAATCATCCTCACCAATAACAATACCACCAGCAGACGTTTATAATGAAAATTAAAATTATTTGGTTGGAGGATGTAAGTTTAGCGATGGTACCCGCGATACCACTTTCTTGTTTCTCATCCGCATGCATAAGCCTGATTATACAAACACTGCGAATCCGATTCAGAAGGGACTATAACAGAATATGATCTTTCATAATGACTGCCTGGGTTAATCATATTTTGTTTTCTGAACAGTGTCACATATATCCATAGAGGTACTGCATAGACTTGTTGATGACTTCTGCATATTCATGAAAAACGAAGAAATCTCCTTGCAAGCAGTAATTGGTGAAAAGAGAATTTAGTGGATATTTTTCCAGTGGTTTGAGAGTCAAAAGCATTCAGTGTATTAAAGCATTGTAACGTCTTTTAAACTTTCGTTTCAACCGTACAACAGAGCCGTAGCTGAAGAGTTTGTCATATTTAAATATCGATGTTTCGGTGTTTAAACTCAAAGGCTTGAAATACGGTCAAGCTGATCAGGACTGTTATTCTAGACTTCAATTGTGTCCATTTTCATTTTGAGAAATAATTATATTGTTCCAACTGTATCATAAAACCGATATGTGTACCTTATTTCGCTTCTAGTAACATTTTCCAAAATACAAGTTCTTTTCAATTAGTAATATCGTGTATAAAACACCATGCGTCAAAAAATAGTTCAATATAATATCAATAATTTGTCCCCATCACCCAGTTTAATACATTAAGCAACTAAATGATGCAAGGGTGGGTTACATACATTCTATCCATCAACATACATACATACATACATACATACATACATACATACATACATACATACATACATACATACATACATACATACATACATACATACATACATACATACATACATACATACATACATACATATGTGATTGATGAGTAAACCAAGATAAATAAATATGGAACAAATTCCGGTTGGACAGAAATAATTTATACACGAATCAGTTCTTTGTACAAAGTATTGGACTCGATGTAGGTAATGCCCTTGTATAAATTTTTGGATGAGCTGGAACCATTAAGCAAACGCTGTTAGAAGTACTGAAGATTAGACTAATAATGCTCAATATCAGGTTTTTAGTAATTTGCAGAGAGCCCGAAAACTATAGAATTGATATATGTGGTGTGTTAGGCTAGGGACAGTAGGTCAGGAATATAGAATTGATATATGTGGTGTTTAAGGCTAGGGACAGTAGGTCAGGAATATATCGTGCACCTGGGGACCTCAGATATGTCAGTTCTCAGAGTACGATTCTTTCTTAGCGACTCTAGTACTGCATGAATTTAATTTAGACAGGTAGCTACTGTACTTGATGTAATCATTGTCTAATTATTCGGATGCATGTTGCATCAATCAAAATTATTGTTTGTCCTACATCAAGCAATAGCATTATATGTGTTTAACTGGTCGCATGCAATACTTTAATTTTTCAAACCAAATAAATAACGTCGTAACTGACTTTTATACACTACCAATACAAGAGAGAGCGAACAGATGAATGAATTGATGTAGAGGTAGATACATGGAAGAGACTCGATTCAGTTAGGTTTATGTTATTCAAAGTGAGTTACACAGAATGCAAGTAAAAATACAATATTTTTACTTAAATCAGATTTCGACCGAACATTTGATTGTGTATGCGGGATATATTCATATTATTACGAATACAAAAGTTGCCAATAATTCAGGTTTATACATACACACATGATACATGCATGCATACATATATGCATGCCTGCCTGCCTGCCATACCTACCTACCTAACTACCTACCGACCTACCTACCTACCTACCGACCGACCGACCGACCGACCTGCCTGTCTACCTACCTACCTACCTACCTACCTACCGACATACATACATACATACATACATACATACATACATACATACATACATACATACATACATACATACATACATACATACATACATACATACATACATACATACATACTGTTTCATTTTAGGCTCTTCAAAACAGTAACAGGAAAATAGTGAAGACAACAAGCTTTGGAAATATAATAAATCATTTTTCCATATAAAGTCAAGGGAAAAATGAGAGAACGAACTGATGATTTACGAATCAAATCCAAAAGTTATCCAAGACATAAAAATTAGACGTCCTAGAAATAAAACGTACTAAATGAATCTGAGTTGCAATCCTGATATCACTCGTACGAAATATAATAAGAGCATCAATCCATTTTCTAATGTATTCGTGTGACTTATGTTTGATATGATATGTATCAAGGCTTTTTTACTTCTTGCATAAATCGTGTGTTTTTAATCTTGTTATTGATAATACATTTGATATATTCGAGTTGCCATTCTTATATTATTCTTCATCTTCACGAATCACATTATTTTGAATCAAGACACATAAAGCGTTCATTTTAGGAATTAAACATATTATAAAATGTGTCGTGATAAATATACTTGTCACCACATATTTCGTTATGGAGATGGTTTTTTTTGCACACAAAGTAGTGAAGTTTCGTATCTACCTTCAATTAGTGGCAACTAAATAATTCCTTTTGTAACTGAGAGCGGTTTGAGGAACGCCGGAGATAATAATCAATATACAAACCTACATCATAAATCAACATTTGCACTAATATCAGGAATAAACATCAGGACGTAATTTGAGACCATGTGGGCAAACAAATGAAACATTTGTTGATAGAGTACAGTGTATCTCATTCATTGCACGTGAGTTATAAAAGAGAAATAATAGTATTTGAGTGTATATAGTATTTGAGTGTGTGTAGTATTTGAGTGTGAATAGTATTTTAGTGTGTATAGTATTTGAGTGTGTATTATAAGATATTTACGCTTTCACAGACAGTACACATATCACTGTTTTTCTTACAGTAACCAATTTGGCAAGAATTTGAGATTATTAGTGCCAGATCAAGTTTGTAAACTTCCAGAAGATGGCTTGTGGTAACATAATATTTACCGAAACATACGTCTTTCTTGTGCAATTTGAGACGAGTACACAAATAATTGTATTCTTCGCAGAAGTAATATTTATACACCTAAGTGGATACTTCAGTTCATTTGATAAGCACATAAAGTAATATTTTTCATCTGACAGACCATAGAATACACTGCATGGTTGCACCAATATATATTTAAACTCGTGACCTTGACATATGTAGAGTAGCATATAAATAAAATATATAAACACTCGAATTCATGGTGAAGCTGGTCGTATCCTTTCATATTGATACTGCCCCAGTAACATTTCTTACGATCAACTCTATCAACCCGGAGGCTGAAGACACGTACCAGTAAGAAAGATAAAGCGACAGCAACCAAGAGTTTTCAAACAGATGTTTTGCTACATCCACCCACCCACCCACCTCAGTACAAAACGTGTCAGTACCCCTTTCGAAGAGTGTATGGTGGAAAAGGGGGAATCAATATATAGGTGAGCACCCTCTGACATATAACCCTGAAAAAAGGGATAACATTCCAACAGTATAAGGCATTCAATGGATACACACAAGAATGACAGAACAAGCGGAATACATGGGGCAAACTGATGAACAGACTGACAAAGCGATGAAAACTGCAGAACAATGAAGTGGACAGGAGGAAGACAAAATGGAAGCGATGAATGACGAAATGGATATAAAGACAGACCATGAAACAGACTAAGTAACTGTAATTTAAATCATTGGCTGATGAAAACCATAACCAAGATGACATAGATTTCATGCTAGTCCGAATAGCTAAATAAACAATAACGAACTAAATAGCAATTTAAAATCATACAGACCCAACCGCCTATAAATGAGGAAGCGAACATTTACAAAATAAACTTAAATATATACGATATGTGAAACGATAAACTATGTACGGAATCAAACGAATATAATACACTTGCAAGGAACAGAATATTGAGGAAGAAATGCAAATGTACATCGAAAATCAAATCTTATATTAATACTCAATAATAATCTAAATAAAATTTATTCAAGGCTTGCAACTGTAATGAAAATTAAGGGAAAACACAAGCATGAGAAACTTTTAACACAGGAAAGAAATATAAAAGAAGAGCAATACATGTGAAAATATAAGGATGGCATATTGTAGACATATACATGTCATCACATTATGACACCAAGAAAGTTGATTTGATGAGTATATAAAATGATTATATCCAACACTACTCTGTGGACAATTTTGTATTAGCAAGTGATTTTAAATTGGCTATTTCTATCATTGAATCATAAGACTCTCTAGACAAGTATACAACTACAGGAGACAAATTTAAAATTTATAATCAAAACAAAACTAATACTCGCACTTAGTATCTTGACCTTAATTAGAACAGAATGCACAGTTATTTTATAATGAAGGTCGATTTTTTAAATAGGGAACAGGAACGTAAGAGTACAAGACAAAGGCTAGACATATAAATATCTGATCAATCTGCAATATCTGTAAACATACAGTCAAGTAATGAAAAACTGGAACGGCGACTATTCAAAATAATAAATAGATAATAAATAATAAGGAATACCAAAACGTAACAGAGAAAATACGCAGTGATTTTATGGAACAGAATATTTTAATATCATTTTGCACGGGATAATAATAAAATTATAGACACGTAACGAAACCAAAAACTATTTTAAGATGAGAAAAGGTCCTGACGAAAAATGTGTTATTAAAACATTAAACAGTAGCATTAGCAAAGAACATACAAAAGAAAGTTTGATAAGAAAACAAACAAAAAACCTGAAGACGGAGAATGACGAATGGACATAGACCTGCTCAGGAAAGACGAGAAGTCCGGAGACTTGACTAACAGGGCTTAGATGATTTATAGACGTGAGGAAAATCAAGAGAGAAAGACCCTAACAGAACCTAAAGAAGACAATGCACCTATACAGAAAAAGACAATTTTGTAACCAACATAGAAATATTATCAACACCTCTATACTGCACACAATATCAGTGTAGAAGTAAAAGAGCCGTAAGCGGAATGGTTACAATTCTAAACAATAGGTAACACATTTAAAACCTGATTTGAGTAGTTCAAAAATAACCTTGAAAATTAACAAAGATGAAAGAAGGAAAATCTCTAGGATCAGAAAGCTTAACGAAAATTTTAAATAACGTTTAATTCTTATTACTATCCTGAGAATCACTTTACAATAATATACTTGCAAAGGGGAGGGAGATGTCAAAAACAAGGCTTCATAGAGTAATTGACACTTTCATGCAAGGTAAATGGGGAGGCAAAAGAACTAAAATACTAGCGACTAATATATTTACTAAATACATACTTCAAAATACGCCCACATACTTTAGCAATAAATGGTACCACTCTCATGCGTATATAATACGTAGTCGCCAATACTGCGGATAAAAAAAGGAGAAACATCCAAAATATTATTGTGCATTTGCAAACTGTCACTGATTTTTTTAAGCTAAAGCTTTTACAAAGTGTCCATGATCTAATCTGACCAGAAAAATGTATTTGATAGACTAGAGTTCAACAAGCTAGGAAACATCCTAGAAATATTTGACTTTGGCAACATTATCTGCCAAAATAGTTTCAAAGGTATATATATATATATATATATATATATATATATATATATATATATATATATATATATATATATATATAAATGAAGATATAATTTAAACATTTTACATAGAAAGATCCGTGAGAAACAATCCCCATGCCCATGCTATTAAAGCAAATAGCTGTATGCTCTAAAATAAATAACAACATTAATATAAAGGGCTTTATGATATCCAGCTTAAAAAACTATCTAAAAAGTATATATAATGCTGTATACATATGTATGTATGTATGTATGTATGTATGTATGTATGTATGTATGTATGTATGTATGTATGTATGTATGTATGTATGTATGTATGTATGGATCGATGGATGGATGGATGTATGCATGTATGTATGTATGTATGTACGCTGAATAGCTGCATTCAATACCGTTTTCCCCATTTTGTACAATTGACAGTCAAAACGCCTTTTTACTTAATGATATGTAATAGTTACTACTTCATACGTATGCATGAATGTGCATTGTTATTGAACACGACGCTTAATTGTGAAGCTGTCCTAAATTATGTTAAAGTAGGGCATGAGCTAATCATAAGAGAATTACAATTGTAATGACACCATACTAACATCATTAAACCATTATACAGACACAATGTGTAGTCATCTGACATCATTTCTTTATATTTATGAATTACTATATAAAAAAATTACTATATACCTTCATACCATGTTTTCATTTGGAATATTCATGACACAAGTCAGTCTAAATCTATTCTCCACATGTGAGGACGTATTCTACAAGTCTTTCCTTCTCCATGACTCTAATTCTTTTGAACGTTTTCTAACAAATACATAAAGATCAGTAAATATTTGCCTTCTACAGTTTAAAAGTGGGTGATACAGTTTTGGCTTCAATAACTACAGATAACATGATGAAGCATTTGCACTTCTTGGCCTACCAAAACTAAATAGGAAGTAATTCAACACCATGTAATACTTTAATTTTGGGGTTAAGGACACCATCTGGAAACAACATTATTAGAACATCCTTCCATATAAGAATCACTTATAACACAGGTCGTTAAGATTGTCATCATAACATCCTTCAGTATACAAGAAGAAGAAGAGGAAGAAGTAGAAAAGAAGGAGGAAAAGAAGAAGAACAACAGATAAACAATTCAAATAGCAGCAATATTTTGTTTTTATTGCACAGTGTTTATTTCACTGAACTTGGTACAAATAAGCCTGGCTTAAGTAAGGTTGAAAATATAGCGCATATGGTTAAATTATACCTCACATAGCAATTCTCTCTCCTTCCCATAGCCAGTGTCTTGTTGGAATGTCTACAATGTTGAATAAAATTGTATTAAGAACTAAAGCCAGTCGGTAATTTGTCTAAATACATTAAATGCAAGGTTTGATCAGAATCGGGAATCAGTTATAAAAAACTTGACAGCTGGAATAGTACCATAACAACAAAACAAAAAACATATTTTAGAAACAAACATGAAACTTAAGCTTCGAACTTAATTAATTACATTTATTATAACATTAATACATGTGCTGCAAAAGAATGACTACACATTACTTCTGAATTATACAAATTAGGGAACTTATATGAATACTGACTTGATTATCCTAGGTCTTGTAATAGTGACTTGCTTTATAAGCATCAATATATATTTAGTATGCAGAAACTGTTATATGAAATACGCTGATACTGTAAAGGTCCCGTGGACTAGGTTGGGGTTGGGTGCTCCCAGTATTATATTTAATTATTACAGAAGACCCACCCTGGCTCGGTTTTATTAGAAATTGAGGTAGAGAGAGAGAGATGCAAAGTTCCGAGCATCCAGTCAGCGATGCCGACAGTTAAAGTACTGAATACACAAAACGTTAAATTTATACCATTCAATAACAGATTGTTATCTCTCAAATGAAATTCAATATTCAAAACCCTATCATTCGCCTTTCAATCGACCATGTGACGGCCTATTTCATCATCTGACTTAGTGTAATAGATTTTCCACCTGTCCTGTGTTCCTACGCATCTGTATTGTTCTTTTCCCTTGACTTTTTTTTTTCTTTTCTTGTCTCTCAGAGATTCTGGTCCAACTGGAATAGATTATTTCTATTCTCTGTCTCCTACAGCTCATCCGGTACCTAAAAGCGTCCTGTCCAAAGCTCTTTTGTCATTCCTAGAATAACACTGTTTCTTGCCAATTTCGAATGATGTCTGAGTAGCTTATAACTTCCCGCACGATGGTGTAGCGACTATTAACGCTTAGTTTTCAAGATACTAGATTTAACCTTGCGATTTCAATGGCGCCCATGCCTTGTTCATCTCCAATTGGATGTTGATTCTCCCATGTTCTACATAATTCGCAAACATTGCCGCATCCTCGGCAGTCTGTCAAGGGTGGTTTTACGACCCCTACTTAATGTTCCTTAGAACTTAACACAGGCAATTCATCACTTACCTATGAATTGCCTGCAACCAAATAAGGTGCCAGTAACAGTTTCATATGGCCATGCTATACACTACTGGCTGTGACACCTCATTGTTCGCAAAACTTACACTCGTAACATTGATGAAGCAGAATAATTAGACTCGAGGCCTAGCATATACATTTGGTAATCTGCCTATTGTTCCTTTCTTACAACGTGACAGATATGAATATTCAAAACTTTCTTTACATTTACAGAGACAAAAAATATATACATGTAATACATATAATTTCGTAGATTACTTAAGCCATAAATTACTTAAGGCATACTTAAGCCATACTAAACTGCAATTATGATTTCATTAAACTATGATATATTTCTCTGCATACCTTTTGATTCCTGAATAGTGCTTAAACATCTCCGAGAGAAAAGGGTGTATATTGTTTTTCTCATGTATAATCGTTTTAAATATAGTCTGAATGCACTTATAATGATACCATAAAAAAAATGTTTCACTGGGGTGAAAAATCAAATAGATCATAAACCTTTTTCATCCAAGAAATGATATATAAATTGTATACCCTTGGACAGCCTTTATCGATACCATACATATATGTTGTTAATAGTTATATTATTATTTCTTCCTGCCTCCATCATGTACAATTGCAAACTAGTTTCTATTTACTTTATTGTTGTTCATTTTTCCCGTACTAGAACGAACATACCTCAAAAAAAAAATGTTTCAGATTTTGTAACTCCAAATATTTGCTGCTCATTTAATTTTTAACTGAAAACATGTAATAGCACAAACCGTATTTATTAGGAAAACGCTTTGTCCAAAAATAAGTTTAAAGATTTCATGAAATATGTTAGATGTTTCATGCACAATGTGCCTTCTTGTAGTATATTAATAACAATTGTCCTACTTTTTTCTCGGGACCGTTATTCCACATAATTTCTTTAGAAGAAAAAAAAAACATTTTTTTCAATTCGATTTAAAACAATTGCAGTTGAATGTTATATCAGTAATAAAATAAATGTGTCCGTTTAGGAAAACTGGCTTTAGAAAATCACTTTCTCATATATATTTTCCCATATCATGTTCTTCTAATCCATTCGAATAATAGAATTTGTGCATATTGAATTTTATTTTCAAAAATTAATTTCGCCAACGCCTTCTTTACTCACGGATAACTCTACTCCTAATAGAAAATAAATTGAAATCCAATCAGACCACAAATTTGTATGTTTCTGTGAATCCTTCAATGCTCCGATTTGCATAACAATGTGTACTTGATGTTCCTTTCCTGTCCTGCACTGCAAAAGCTTCTAGTGTTTCTACCAAGGCATACAGAGAGTTACCCCGTTCATCTAAAGGGAGCATTATGTAAACAGCATATTGTGACAAAATACTTTCATATCCATTTATGAGTATACATTTTATATCATTACTGATCCAAACCAATATATTAGAACATTTCTGCTACAAAAAAGAACCAGTAAGGATAGAGTGGGTCCCCTTGACGACATCCATGCCCAATATCAAAAACACTGCGACTCAAATCTATTCTAAATCACAAATCCTTTTGCATTTCTAAAGAATATATATATATATCTGTGTGTGTGTGTGTGTGTGTGAGAGAGATTAGAATCTGCCCACAACCCACGTCATATGTATCTGCACTATTAATACATATTTCAATTTTTAAATAAAACACACATACTCTTTTCAAGATCTTAAATCTCCTACAAACCTCCTATTTTCTAATACACCAGTGATCGACTTTTTCATGTTTAATTACGATTTCTAATGTGCTGAACAGAACTGAATTATATATATATATATATATATATATATATATATATATATATATATATATATATATATATATATATACGAGTTGTTTCCCATTGGCAAGAACATAAGCTGCAGGATGAAATTCTGCCCTTAAGTTACCTACCAACCTACTTACCTACATACATATATATATATATATATATATATATATATATATATATATATATATATATATATATATATGCATTATGTATTATTATAGAAGAAGTATTCAGAAGTTAGAACTCTTAACATAACGCAGTTTGAGTGATATCTTTTAAAATATCATAAAAACAGGTCTCTAGCAACGACAGTTTCGTCTTTACTGCACAGTATACTAATTATTTTATTAAAAAGGGAAACAACACGTTCATTCCATATACTGTTGACTTCACTCTCCAAATAATACTCTTTCAATTGGATTGGTATTGTGTAAATAATTGTTAAAGATCTTATCATACTTGTTTTATAACTGTTAAAGTTGCCAGGTTTTGGAAAGGCATATCAGCGATTAATAAACTTGCTGATGCGGCAAATGTTATACGTGCTTCTGCTGCAGATTGGTTATCACGAGAGGCATTATGGCAATGTACATACCGCCACCTAAACGTATCGTATACGTGCATTTTGAAGTCACAGTTACATATAAAGTTCATCAGACGGATATATTATGTTTACCACACGATACTATTAAAATTGATAGACGTCGATTAACATAAAAAGAAGCGTGAACTGTCGTTGACTTTGCAAGCAGGTATAGAGAGGCAGACACGTAATTACCTTATTCAGCAACACCAAAAGTAGCATCTGCGTTTGGATCCATTTATCAACATGGTGGTCTACAATGGCCACAACTGCTACAAGTTGATCCTGGCAAAGAATTTTAATGTGCAGTATGATCGCCAATGAAAACAAATTAATTACGATTAATTAATTATTAATGTTAATATAAGACGAGGACACATTACAATATACTGAGCAGTTTTTTGGATACCAGAATGCAAAGGAAATTAATTCAGACAAATATAAGATCTTGTGAATGGTTTGCAAGACTAACAATTGTGATAGCTACATTAAATAATGAAATGGATTGAGAAACGTATATGAAATCTTTCAATGCAATCACAAAAAATATCTATTTGTACAACGACATGATTTTTCAAAACAACCAGTATTAGGTAGTGTTACTGTAAAATATTTGTATGAACCCGATGAACTTGAAGAGGGTAAAAACGAGCTGGAGTGTTACAACACAAATAATTTTCAGCGTGGTTACATCCCCGGGTAGACCTGCAATCTACAGATTAGATGCAACTGTTCGTCAGTGCAGATCTACAAGTGAACAATTACAAGTAATTCCTGAAGATAATCAGTTACCACCGCTATCACTCATCTAGCATTCCCAAGTCGATTACATTAAAGACTGGTGAGCATCACATTTTCTCGTTTATGTCCAAGTCTTCTATATTTTCCACCTACGGCAAATTGCTTAGGATCATTGCTCGAGTATCGCCATACTATTAATCATCGATAGCATATTTATAGAAACATACGCCCGCATCGACGACTTTAAATTGGTAAACTGCAGAGATTCGCCCTCAATATTATTTACAATTGTAAGATATTAGGTTCCATTCGACAACAAAGCTATTTCTTTAGCTATTAACGTAGTCTTGCGAATGGTATCCTCCACTATAAAATCTCATTCAGCGTCATCTATAGCTAATCTTGTGCAAAGGCGTTTAGAATCATATGATCCACCTTGAGTAATTTACCGATTAATTTTTTACCGAGATCATTCATGATTGTTTCATCGTTTTCATCTCTAACCTTAGATATATTATTAAAAGGTTCAGTAATTATTTTGACTCATTCTACGTAGTGAACAAGGACACGATGAGAGAGAGAGAGAGAGAGAGAGAGAGAGAGAGAGAGAGAGAGAGAGAGAGAGAGAGAGAGAGAGAGAGAGAGAGAGAGAGACACAGACAGACAGACAGACAGACAAACAGACAGACAGACATGCAGACGGACAGACAGACATACATGCAGACGGACGGACGGACGGACATACAGACAGACAGATTTGTCGACAAAAACATTTGTAAGACAGGGAAAAAAAGAATTCTTATCAGTCAACAAATGACAGAATCTTAATTTTAATCGGGATACGGACAGACATTTTTTATTCCATCCCTGATGCCTTCTGTGATGAGGCTAGATTGTGAAACAAGCCAAACTAAATTCTATTGAAAATGTTATGGTTTTTTCCACTGCCCGGTGGGGAAAAAATCACAGATAAATGAATAGAATGCGAAACAAACCAAACACGGTTCTATTGAAATTTATATGGCTTTTCCCCCTGTGTGGGTATTTGGCATCGCGTGGTTTCATTTCTCTCAAAATTAGAAAGAAATTTTACCCTTAGAGAAAATTAAATATCGTGAACATAGGACTTGTTCCTAGGCCGCGTGATGGACCGCAAGAAAGCCCTTGGCGGGTTGCACGTGGCCCACGGGCTGTAGTTGGGCTGTAGTTTGCCCATGCCTAATTTAGAGGAATAGTTGTGTACCGAAACATTATTATTACATACACATCAACAAAAAATAATTGCATGCAGCAGACATACCTAAATAGCTAATAGGTACCTAGCTAGCTAGCGTAGCTATGGATATAAACAAATACTATATACCTAGTATACCTAGTAAGATAGGTACTTGATCGTTGGCTACCTAACTAGATGGACACTTGGTACCTTGCAGCCAACTAAATAACTAGTAGATATCTAGTTACCTAACTACTTGGTACCTATGACGCGCTGCTAGTTAGCTACTTGGCACGTGGTTACCTAGGTTAGGTATAGATATAAAAATGCCACATATATTCACTGAACAACGATGGAAGTTACACTGCCGGTAGAATTTGGAAAATAATTTTAGAATGACCGGGATAGTTCTCTCCTGTTATCGACCAGCATATATCATGCTTAAAGGAAATCACTCCCAAAATATCGTTACCGCAGATTTATAATAAAATGTTTTCACAATAGTTTTATTTATATATGCAGTCGTATGTCCCAAAAAGAATGCTTCATCCTAACGCATATATTTTCTTTCTGTTTCACCAAAGTACTACTTTTATGTGTCTAAAAATTAACCTACATTGATCAAAATGCATGTGTTTCAAAACGTCTTAGTTAAATCTAATCATTCTGTCTGTTCGCAATATGTCTACTTTGAATTACTTACAAAACACGACGTTTAATAGTATTATGTACTGCTTTTAAACAATAAGATTTGTCAATACTCAGTATCTGTCTTTCACTCCTCCTTCGGGTCTTACAAACTTTGGCGATAATATATCTTCAAAAGCTTCAGGAACTGTGCTTTATTTCCTTAAGAGACATGTCGTCATATGAAGTGAAAAACAAAACAAAATTATTTATTGTGTTTTGTTGTACATATTGTAATAAATTGGGTATAAACGCCATTTTCAAATAGCTCACCGTTTTGACATTTCGTAGATTTGTTTGTTTACTTTTAGTTTTCGGAAGTCGGTGATGGGGAAAGAGTCATCAGCCCAAAAAATTAACTAATTACTAGAGGTTAACGTCAAAACTTGCAGTGTTGATGAGAATCCAAGATGACATGGTTTAATTTTATAGTGAGTTCAGACTAGAATCGCGAAAGTGTCCCTGAGCCAAGTAGTACTTAATTACATTAATTGCGTAGATTGATTGCGAGTCCATATGCAGTATTTGCGATCGGGGACAAGTAAACTGTGCTACGGAATAATTGAGAAGATACTGCTTCGTTGTCTGGATACGTCTTCTGTTGTTGCTATGATAATAAATATAGTGCAAGGTTAAGGGAGAAACGGGGCTTCACGATTCACTTGCCTTTCTCGAAAGACTTTTGTATTTTAACTTTGTAGAATGCGTTAAAGTAACTGCATAGTTTTTTTAATGATTGTTTCTGATACTTTGAGCGGTTGCGGCGTTGACGCACCTCCTAAAAATATTTTAGTAGTATCGCTTCTAGATACTGTAAAAATAAATCGGATAGCTAGAGAAACTATAAACTGCTAGACCTGTGTTAAAATATCTTCTAAAAGTTCTGGAATTTTGCAATTAGTCCAGTTGTATATATTCCTAAAGTTTCAATCAGTTGTTTGAAATATTGATGTAGAAGATACGAATTTAAACTCTTCGTCTTTTCCTGTTTCGTTTCGTGTTGTAGTAGAAAAGTTTATTTCATTTGAAAATCTAGTTCGTAATGCTTTATATAAACCGTCATTTCCGCATTATTCATCACTATAATAATAATAATAATAATAATAATAATAATAATAATAATAATAATACCAATAATAATAATAATAATGAGCACTTTGTATAGCGCCTAATCTTTCGAAGCTCTAAGGGCTTTACACGATCAATAATGATATGACTACACTTCAGAACAAAAAATGATAAAAACAATGAAATTGGGAAACATAAAAACATGCTGAAAACATATAAGATACAAAACATGATTAGGTCGCTAAGCTTGTCCCTACAGTCGAAACAGGTGAGTCTTAAGAGCACTCTTAAAAGGGACCACTGTGTCTTTGTGTCTGATTTCAATGGGCAATTCATTCCACGTCGCCGGGCCTTGGTGTGCAAACAAACGTTGTCCATATGACTTTGTTTTCACCTTGTGAACAATGAGTATATGATTATCAGAAGAAGAGCGAAAGGATCTAGCTGGTATATACTCATGGGTCAGGCTGGATAGGTATATGTTGGACTGGAGTCTGTCATTGAAACATAGCACAGAGAACAAATATTTTGTGTTTGATTCTGTATCGAATTTATAGCCAATGTAAGGTACAGAGCAGTGGTGAGGTGTGCTCTGATCGAGGTACTCTAAAGATGATCAGTGCAGCTATGTTTTGAACTTTTTGAAGTTTCTGGAGTAAATATTGTGACGAACCAGACAGAATTGAGATACAATAGTCCAGTCTTGAAAGTACTAATGAACAAACAATTGTTTTAGTGGCATCAACTGAAAGATATTTACGAATGGAACTGATGAGTCTCAATTCAAGATATGCAGCCTTGCATATGTTCATGACATGTTGGTGCAGTGTGAGATCTAGAGTAACGCCTAGCTTCAAGTTCCGTACTGACTGTGAGAATTTAATGTTGGTGTTGCTGATATTTATTGTCTGAGGTAAAGGATGTGAATGAGAAAGTCTTTGTGTTGTGATCAGAATAGCCTCAGTCTTATCATCATTCATCTGCAGCTTGTTACATGTGATCCGGGATTTCACATCAGAAATGCACTTCTCTACTCCATGGGTGGTAGCATCAAGTTCAGTTGGGTGGCTAGACTTGTATATTTGGGTGTCATCAGCATACAATTGGTGCGACACTGGGTGATGATATATGACACTTGAGAGCGGCTGAGTATACAGAATGAAGAGAACGGGTCCAAGAACAGATCCCTGTGGAAAACCACAACATATGTCAACTGGGCTGGAGTGTATTCCACTATGGGTTTGTATAATAGCCGTGTTTGTCCCTACATGAACCGGATGTGCACGTGGATTTTTGTTTTCAGTTGATTTTCCTAATTTTTTGTACTTCATATAGTCATTGGTCACTGCAGATAAATAAATTAGAATAATTCAAATATAAAAAATATATTACCGATTTCCCCTTGTTATGAATCATTTTGAATAACTGACTAATTAGAGCGTTTGACGCTCTTTAGAAAGTGTCATTGACTAGTCGGTCAATCTGTTCAGGCTGTTTGAAATCTCGTAAACCAGTCACTACAAGTAAACATCAGGTGTTTGAGTATCATTTTATGACCGTTCCGGTGGCCAAGGTAGTTAGAGAGTCCGCATCGGATACTGGAAGAAGTGGGATGGAACAGCATGATGAATTAGTGTTAGGCGCCACTACAAAATGCCACGCTGCAGATATCATTGCGATATGACTGGAAAAATTGTTAAAGGTCCGTTAAAAGTCCAGATTACACATGTATATCCTATGTTTTAATTACGTATTCTACATTTTGTTTGGTTCTGATAAACAAATGCAGATCAAAGACAGACAGACAGACAGACAGACAGACAGACAGACAGACAGATAGATAGATAGATAGATAGATAGATAGATAGATAGATAGATAGATAGATAGATAGATAGATAGATAACTTTCAAAAATGTAATTAAAGTTAATGAATATAAAAAAATGAGATCAGTAAACAACAAGGTTAGTTCTGCTAACAAATTCTTTTTTTACAATTTAGCGGTATATTTCCATTTTTTAATTGTCTGTACTTAATGCTAGAATAAATCATTTTTTATTTATTGTTTAATTTATATCTATCTATTTTCTCTCTCTCTCTCTCTCTCTCTCTCTCTATATATATATATATATATATATATATATATATAGAGAGAGAGAGAGAGAGAGAGAGAGAGAGAGAGAGAGAGAGAGAGAGAGAGAGAGATTGATATATATATATTTATATTTATTAATTTTATTTTGCTTATATTTCCTTCATATTTTTTATTATATTTATTGTATATTATCAATATTGGTAAATCTTATTTGTTTATTTGGTTGGATTTTTTTAAAATCATTTTTAGCCTAAATTTCATTTGCAATATCAATTCACTGATGTTCTTAATCTATAAGTGTTTATATCTAAATCGATTTGTGATATTTATAATCACTTCATCAGTTAGTTAATCACAAAACATAATACAATTACATAGGTGTGGAATGTATACACTTAGAATGAAAATGGATAGATTAAATATAAAATAATATATATCTACCATAGCGGACTTGGAGACTTCACACTGTATGAATGTGTTTGATTATCTCAGAATAAAACAGTGTCATATATTACTTACAAAATAAATATTTTAGGGATGATAAAGTTTTTCATAGATTATGGTGTGTCGTTATGTAATTAAGCATGATATAAAAGAAAGTAAAAAGAAACCTGATGGTCGTCTGATTTAGTAATACAACACTCGAGTCATAGATCCATTTAATGATTGTCCAGAATTGTACAATAATGTAAATTTTATTTATCTACCAATTTAAAATTAGTCTACTGTTGTATGTGGGGAATTTAATTTGGTTCAAGTTCCTTAGCGTGTTTCATATAATTATAGAAAAATTCAACACCGTAATGTTAGGAATGCATTATTAACGATAAAAGAAATCCTATGCCGTATTCGTCAATTTGGAGCAGTAATGCTGAATATACATAGAGAAAACTGGAATTCTGTCTTGTGTCTAAATTTCTTATTCCACAAATAGTAAAAGTGTCAAGTTAACATTGCTATATGTCTGATCATACCATGGTAATATTGTATTTAAATTAACATAATTTCATTAGCGGAATAGGTGTGTGGAAATATAAAAAATAATATATCTATGAAATCGAAAACTTCATAAAGAGAAAATTGCAATATACTGCAACTGATTCCACGGTAAACATTACCAATATATTGAAATCAAATCTAAGATGTACCATAAAATATTTATTGAACCTAAATACTTGGAAATTCGTGGAAATGACATTTCATGTGTCTGGTATAAAATAAAATGTAAACAAAAGGAGGAAACCTTTTTACAACAACAAATAGTTCATCTGGTTGAAATGTTTGTAAAAGGATGAATCCATTGGTCGTTATATCACAGTCCGAACAAATTGCATAAAACAAGATTCCGATATTACGTGCTGCTGTCGTGACTTTCACATGTGCTGCCCCACTGACATGGACCTGAAACAAACAAACAAACGAACGAACAAACAAACGAAAAAAACAAAAACAAACAAACAAACAAACAAACAAAATAATTAAATAAATAAATAATGTAATGTAATTAATAAATATCGACAGACACCGGAAATGAAATTCAACCGTAGAAGACCAAGGCATGATGATAGCCTGGTAAAAGAAGTGGATGAAAGAAACAAAAAAGAAAAATTTATAAAAATAATGAGATAGACTAATAGGTTGGTTTATGTGTTAGCTGAAAATTTAAAACGGGCGAAAATTACAGAAAAGAAATATGACCGAAATAATGAACGACATATCTACACTGGTAAGATAATTTTTATTTTTACAAAATCTTATTGAGGAAGTTGGTATGGGATAAATGATTAAATAATATCAATGATAATAAAAAGCGATACATCTTCCTCGGTTTATTACGATTTATTTCTCAGTGTATGTATAATCCACCTAAACAGCTAACCAAATTCATAAAGTTAGTGTATTTATCACTGACTGATTTATTTTAAATTTATCTCTATTCTTTCAGACTCACTTGGCTTTGTAGCGGTCGTCATGGATTCTAGATTCGAATCCTCTTGCTGTTGTTGCTTCCTTTCTTTCACCCGGACATTCTGATACCACACTTGTACAACGCGCTTGCTAAATTCCGTTATCTGCGAGATGTGAACTAATTCGTCGCTGTCTGGGTTTCTTTGGAAAGCCTAAATGCCCTGAAGAATTAGCGTTTGTTCCAAGCTGATGTTTGTTCTTAACCTTTTTCTCTTCTGGTCATTTTCGAAATCTTAATAATAATAATAATAATAATAATAATAATAATAATAATAATAATAATAATAATAATAACCATTTGTATTATCATCAATAAATACTTTTTTTGCATAACTATAAGGAATATAATGACGAATATGATAATGAAAACAATTCATTAAATTTTGAACAGCTGTTTATCCCTTTGGTGGAATTCAAATAAAATTTCCAGGCTTGGTTCTCGTTTCGGTTAGAAGGAAAGGAAAGTGGGGGGAGGGGGGGGGCGAGGAATTTGAAAAAGGTACACATGAAGGAGAAAGTAAGTAAGCAACGGAAAAAAATTAAAACCGGCTTGTTATCTTAGGCATCTGACAAAGAGAATATATTTGATGACCATGTGGAAAATTTCAATTAATGTAACGTCAATAAATCTTACGTGTTTAATACTTTCCAAATCCATATTCTAATTTGAACCATTTCTACTCTTCTGATTAGAACGATATAATTTACATATGATGTTTAATAAATTTCAATATAGCTGTATATTAACCGCAATTTTTATATTTATTAAATGTCCTATGATATCATTGCAAAAAAAAAAGGTTTTTTATCAATCCCACCTGAAATATTCTGATTTATTTTTTTTAATTTATTTATTTATTTATTTATTTATTTATTTAAACCTTTCTAAAATGCACAAGTTTATTTACGAACCAATCTCTAACATTTAAAACTGAACGATATGTTTTAATTTACATTGCAATTTAAAAGAATTTCAAATTGGTGACACGCTTTATTCGAAGTTATATTCAAGACGAAAGAAACTTTAAATAAATAGTATAAATCAAATCAAGATAATATGTTTGGCTATGTTATTTTAAATCTTCTTAAAGCGGAATAATGCACTGCACCTGTAACTATCCACTATTTGCTTAACCAATAAAAAGAACCTCAATACTCACACAGCAATCAGCAGCACCCACCAAGTTGTAAATTGAAACCGTTGAATACATAGAATAGAATAAAATCTTCAAAATTTTTTTTAAAAAATGATTCACCTTTGAGGGGTCGTCCTTGGAACATCTCTCCGGTGTGTTGTGCGCATATGACGTCCCTCTCCTTTACAACATATTCATCTCCTCTGCCAATTTGCTTGTTACACAGGGAGCACGAGAAGCAAGAAAGATGAAATACTTGTTGATGTACACGATGGACCCAGTCAGTGCTTTCTATGATTCTGAGACATCTATGGCACTTCGTACCGAATTTTCTGAAAAAGAAAAATAATGTGTTAATTAATAAAATCGAGAAAGGTCTTAAATAATGGTATCTTGATTATTTGGATTTGTACTTTTCTTTGTCAAGTATTGATAGCAAAAGTCTTATTGATTTTAGAAACATTTTCTACTTTATATATAAATTATAACTTAAGGCCTTACTGATCTTTAGAATCAATCCCAAGAAAGATAATTATCCATAAGAAAAGTAAGTACATATCAGGAATTTGTTTCGTGTTGAAAATATATACCCTTGATAATACGATCGGCTGTAAATAATGTCTCCTTTGAAGAAGTGCGACTTGTGTGTCTCAAGAGATGTCTGACACAAAACATTGCGACACCTTGTAAATGCCAAAGCTGGTCGTCAGTACGCAAAAGATAGCGTTCAGTAATTGGAAATCCACACCATAAACACGTGACACCTTCGCCCCTCAAGATAAAAATAACTATTGATATATGCAAAAGCATGGCATAATTAGGTCATTGGATAATAAAATACAATCTATATCAATGTGTTTTTATATCTTTTTGGAACATATTTATCAGTACCAATTTTGTTTTAAAAAACAACCTCACACATATTTGTGTTACAGTACTCAACTTTATGAAGTGAACAAATAACAGCATTGCTAACTGTTATCAGTATTTATTAGTTTATTATACTAAATTATATAATAATTTTAAATATTGTCTGAATACTCAGCGAAATCTTTATACTCAAAAATGTTCTAATAACAGTATTCTGATAATAAACAGTGTCACATTGCTGACATTTTAATACTCAATGGTATCATATATCAAAAAAGTTTTAAAAACTAAATATTGTCAAAAATCTCATGCCGTTGTTTTTGTTGTTGTTGTATAGTTTTAACGCCATTTTTCAGCACATGATATACTATACGTTGTGGCCAGTATTATTGGTTGAGAAATAACTCTGGAAAAGCCCATAAAGAACAACCGACCGGCAAGATGCTATTGGCAACGTTTCTCATATTAATGCCGTCAATATTCATATAGCGTCATGACACTATAAAGTACCATCGCTATTAAATACTAGCAAAATACTAATTAGCACCATTCTGTTAAATACCTTCATCATACTTAATACCATTATCATACTAAATAACATCATTATTCTAAACATGAATAATATTAATACCAGCATTATACTAAATATCATTTTCAGACTAAATTATATGGTAATACAAAATAACATCATCATACTAAGTACTATCGTAATACGAAATACCATCATCATACAAAATAACATCGTCATACTAAGTACTATCGTAATACGAAAAATACCATCATCATACAAAATATCATCATGATATTAAGTACTATCGTAATACGAAATACCATCATCATACAAAATAACATCATCATACTAAGTACTATCGTAATACGAAAAATACCATCATCATACAAAATAACATCATCATACTAAGAACTATCGTAATACGAAATACCATCATCATACAAAATAACATCATCATACTAAGTACTATTGTAATACGAAAAATACCATCATCATACAAAATATCATCATGATATTAAGTACCATCACCATACAAAATATCATCATAATACTAATTACTATCATCATGCTAAATGTCTTCATAGTACTAATTACTATCATCATACTAATTATCTTCATAATACTATATACTGTGCTAATGTAATACTAAATAGCACGTTCATGCTAAATAGTATCGTAATACTAAATACCATCATAATACTAAATAATATTGTAATACTAAATACCATCATAATACTAAATTGTATCGTAATACTAAATACCATCATAATAGTATATACTGTCTTACTACTAAATGTCATCATAATACTAAATTATATGTTATGTAATACTAAATGTCATCATAATACTAAATTCTATTGTATGTAATACTAAATACCATCATAATACTAAATTGTATCGTAATACTAAATACCATCATAATAGTATATACTGTCTTACTACTAAATGTCATCATAATACTAAATTCTATTGTATGTAATACTAAATACCATCATAATACTAAATAGTATCGTAATACTAAATACCATCATAATAGTATATACTATCTTACTACTAAATGTCATCATAATAATAAATTCTTATGTATGTAATACTAAATACCATCATAATACTAAATAATATTGTAGTTCTAAATACCATCACAATACTATAAACTTTTTCTTTCCTAATACTAAATACTATTGTAATACTAAATACCCCGTTCATGCAAAATACTATGGTAAATACTCAATACCATCCTAATAATTCATACCATCATCATACTAAATACCATCATGATGCTGTATAAAATCATCATCGTCATCATCATCATCATGATCATCATCATCATCATCATCATCATCATCATCATCATCATCATCATCATGTCTGTTGACCTAGTGTGGTCGTTGAGGCAATATGCTGCTGAACATCTGACAAGTTCCCTCCACTTGTCCATATAATGTGTTAATGCCTGTGTCTCCTCAAAACTTTTCCTGGTCAATTCTGTGATGTTGTCATTCTACTTTTTTCTCTGGCTACCTCTCCTTCTTCCACCTTGGACACTACCCTGTGGTACTGGTTTGGATATACTGTCACCTCTAGTGACATGGCCATACCATTTCTGCTTTCACTTTTTGACAGTGGTAAGGAGGTCTTCATAATGGCTTACTTTGTGCCTGATCGTGTTACGTACTTCGTCATTTGTGATGTGGTCCATGTAAGAGATGCCGAGGATCGTTCTCTAGCATCTCATTTCAAGTGCCTGGATTCTTCGTTGTAATTCTGCTGTCAGGGTCCAGGCCTCACATGAATACAGAAAGACTGAGATGAATAGTGCTCTCAATAGTCTGATTTTAGTTTTCAGACAGATATTCTCGTCTCTCCAGATGGGTCTTAGCATTGACATAGCTGCCGTTGTTTGTGCTGCTCGTGTCCAAATTTCTCCCCTTGAACCCTCTGAGGTGATTATGCAACCAATAAATCTGATTTGGCCAACTGTTGCCAGTTCCTGTCCTCTGACTTTAATCTTGGTTGAAATTTGTTTGCCACTATTTGTCATCAGCTTTGTCTTCTCGACGCTTATATCCATGTCAAATCTGGAAGATGTTTCATCCAGGTTCTTCACTAAGGAGGCGAGCTCATTTTCACTTCCTGCCAGCCCATGTAAGTCGTCAGCAAAGCGTAGGTTCGTGATGTTACGCCCTACAATATTGATTGTCCCACACTTGTTTTCCAGTGCTTAGCTCATGATGCGCTCTAAGGAGATGTTGAAAAGTGTGGGTGACATCAGACAGCCTTGATGTACTCTGACTGTTCTCTTGAACTTTTCCCGCACCGAACATTGAGAAATTACTGCACTGGTAGCCTTAGCGTATAGCTGCTTGATGGTGTTGATAAACTTTTACATATGTTGTACTTCTTCATTGTGGCCCACAATGTCTTATGCCTTACTCTGTCAAAAGCCTTTTTGAAATATATGAACATATGATAGTTGTCTTGTTGATGTTTTAACTACTTTTCACACAGAACCCTAAGATTGAATATTTGTTATGTTGTGCTTCTTCCACTCCGGAACCCTGCCTGTTTTTCAGCGATTATTTATTCTGCTTGTGGGTTCAGTTTGTTTAAGATGACCTTACTAGCATGGCTGATCAAACTGATAGTTCTGTAATTTTAGCACAGCTGGAGAATGCCTTTTTGGGGAGTGTTATAATCAGTGACTGGGTCGACTGTGTTGGCCATTCGCATGTCTGTCAAATCTTGTTGCAGAGTTTTGTTAGTAGCTCTATCGCTGATTCCCCACCATTCTTTATAAGTTCAGCTGGGATGTTATCTACACCAGCCGCCTTTCCATTCTTCAGTGCTCTTATTACTGACTCCATCTCTTCTTTGAGAATGGGAAAGTCATCATCATTTGTGGAATTTGGAACCTCAAGCACATATGGGTCTCAAGTGGACTTATAGTTGTAGAGTTCTTTACAATACTCAGTCTATCTTTCTGCAATGTCACTTGCTTCTGTGAGGCATTTTCCATTTTCGTCTTGAATGGTAATGACTCTGTTGCTTCAGTCTCGTGCGGTCTTTTAATTTTTTGTGCCTTTTTGCTGTTATTTTTTATGAGACTACTCACAGTTTCTTTGCACTTTTATCCAATCAAATTTTCTTTTGTTTTCTTCAAATTGTTTATGTTTTTTTCATAGTACTCCAATGCCCTGTTGTGTGTCTGGTGGTTTTTTTTTAGGTCTCTTTGGGCATCACACAGGTTCAGAATCTCTTCTGTAAGCCAGGGATTTTTCATCGGGCGATGGACGACAATGATGTCCTTAGCAGCTGTTGTCATGACTGTGTTGAAACTGTTTGTCATCACCTTAACACCAATATCCATCACAAGGATTG
Source organism: Unio pictorum (assembly GCA_030141615.1). Classification (NCBI taxonomy): domain Eukaryota; kingdom Metazoa; phylum Mollusca; class Bivalvia; order Unionida; family Unionidae; genus Unio; species Unio pictorum. Next base: position 6,086,827 of record JARLTB010000047.1, on the reverse strand, counting down.
GAGCAACTTTTCCTCCATTTGTGGCTTGTAATGACTTGCAGATGTCATCATCATACTAAATACTATAAACATACTAAATGCCATCAGCATATAATTTCTCTTCACTTTTCATAACAGTGAAATATGGCACAGGCGGAAATGCATTTTATATCTTTCATCATAGACATCATCGCTTCTATCCTTATAAATGGTATTAATTTTATTAAGATAAATAAAATAAAAAACAATAACACGATACAATGGCATTTATGTAGGAGCTGATGTGTTAAACTAAGTGTTTTATTTGGTGGAGAGAGAGAGAGAGAGAGAGAGAGAGAGAGAGAGAGAGAGAGAGAGAGAGAGAGAGAGAGAGAGAGAGAAAGAGAGAGAGAGAGATCTGTCGGCGAAAACATTTGAAAGAAATATTGCATAAATTAATTGTGATTAGTCAACAAAGATTGATAGAATCTTAAATTTCAGTTTTGTACTTCGCGATACGGACAAGCATTTCTCACTCCATTAGTCACGTTCTCGATAACGGCTGAGATAAAGATATTATGCTTGGAGATTTGAAAACAGCATATTATAATTAACATGGATATTTGATGTAAAAATGGCCTATTATAATTAACTAGGGTCTATGACGTTTTGTCTGATATGAAAACTCTTCTAATAAGACTGCAATAAATTTCAATCAAGGGGAAAAAAGTAAATAAATGACGCAAATTTTGATATTGTGTACGGATACATTATTATTAAGTATGTATCAACAAACAATTACCTGCATGCATCATACATACCTAAATAGCTACTAGGTACCTAGATAGCTAGCGTAGTTACGGATAGACACATGTATATACCTAGTAAGATAGCTACTTGATCACTGGCTACTTAAGTAGATGGATAATTGGTACCTTGCAAACTAGCTAGACTGTTACTTGATACGTGTCTACCAGTTAAATAGCTATTTGGTAGCTGGCTACCAAACAGGATGGCTACTTGATACCTCGCTACCTGGATAGTTAGCTACTTGATACGAGTATTAAAGGTGGAGGAAGAACCCAGGAAAACCCCCCTTGAGAAGCTACTGGCAAGCTTTCTCACATAACTACATTAGCCGAATCTTAGACTCTTACCCACGCAGCCAGATGTGAGATGGCAGTGATCCCTAACAGAGAGCGCTTTAGACTGCTCGGCCACTCGAGGCCCCGCTGGTAGAATTTGAAAAATAATTTCAGCCCGTAAAGGAATGACCTAGATTGTTCTCTCCTTTTATCGACCAGCATATATCATGCTCAATGCCAATCACTCCATAATAATCGTTATCGCAGTTTTATACTAAAATGTTCTCACGGTAGTTTTATTTGTATATGCAGTCGTACGTACCTAAAATAGCTCTTCATGCTAACGCATATATTTTCTTTCTGATTCACCTAAGCACTACTTTTTTAGTTTATAAATAACATACATTGATCAAAATTTATGTCTCTCATAATGTCTTAGATAAATCTAAAATTTCTATCTGTTTTCAATATGTCTACTTTGAAATAATCACAAAACGCTCAGTTTACCATCTTTAAGTACTACTTTAAAATAATCAGATTTGTCCATACTCAGTATGTGGCTTTCACTAGTCCATCGGGTCTTAAAGGCTTTGGTGATAATACATCTTCAAAAGCTTCCGGAATTGTTCTTTATTTGCTGAAGATAAATATCGTCCAAAGAAGTGATCAATGAACGGAATTTTTTAGTAGGCTTTCATGCAAATATTTTAATAAATTGGATGTTTTAAGAATTTCGTAGATTTTCATGATTATTTTTTTGTTTTTGAAAGTTGCTGGGGAAAGAGGTATCAGCCAAAAAAATTAACTAATTACTAGGAGCAAACGTCACTAAACTGCAGTGTTGATGAGAATCCAAGACGGCATGGTTTAATTGTATAGTGAGTTCAGGTTAGAATCGCGAAAGTGTCCCCGAGTCAAGTAATCCCTTTTAACATGTAATTGCGTGGACTGATTGTGACTCCATATGCAATATTTGCAACCGGGGACAGGTAAAGTGTGCAATAGAATAATTGAGAAGAGACAGTTTCGTTGTCTGGATACGCCCTGTGCTGTTGCTTTAGTGATAAATATAGTGCAATTTTTAAAGGCAAAACTGGGCTTAGAGTCATATATAGTGAGTTATATATATATATTCCTAAAGTTGTAAAACGTTCTTTGGTATAACAATCAATGGTCGCATGGTCGTGGAGTATAGATCTTGATGGTATCATGATCTTGGAGTCTACTGCTCGAAGTACTATTGGGAGCTTCGAATCAGAGTCTAACATTTGAACTTAAAATCGCAAAGATGCGAGTTCAAATCCTACCATAGGACCAGTATAGTTCAGCTACAGTGGTGTCTGGCGTGTCCTTGGGCAAGGCAATTTACATCAAATGTCTCGGTACTACATAACCTACAAATGTTTATGTGCCGTAAAGCAGCAAACACCGTATTTTCATAATTAGAAATTTTGATATAACTTTCAATCATTTTTTTTAAATATTGATGTAGAAGATATTAATAGAAAATCTTCGTCTTTCCTTGTTAAATAACTTTCTCTTCGTGTTGTAGTAGAAAAGGTTATTTCATTTGAATATCAAGTTCGTAATGCTACGTCTCATGTAAACCTTCATTCCTGCATTATTAATCACTGCGTGTGTATAAAAGCAGTGTTTATATCTACATGTACCGGATGTGCACGTGGATTTTCTTTAGTCAGTTTATTTTCCTGAGTTTTTGTACTTCATATAGTCATTAGTCAATGCAAATTAATAAAGTAGAATAATTGAGCTATAAAAGGTATATATCTTACCGATTTTCACTTATTATGACCTTTTTGAAAAACGGACTAATAGGAACGTTATACGATCCTTAGAAAAGCGTCATTGACGAGTTTCTCAGTATGTTCAGGCTGTTTAAAATGTCGCATGGATTCACCGTGGCGTCAACAGTCAGCACCAAATACGGGAGGAAGCTGATAAGCGTCATATTAAAGACATATACATGGTACTTAACATCTGCGATCGTCATTGCGAGCTTAGTGTTTGGACCGTTCGGCCTGGTGTCAGGATAATGTGAATGGGTGACATAATGCTACATGTATGCAGCACGATGTCTTCGTGCTAGGCGCCACTATAAACTGCCACGCTACATATGTCGTAACGATATTACTGGACAATTGTTAAAGGTACGTTAAAAGTCCAAATCACACATTTGTATATCCGATGTTTGTAATAAGCAGTCTACATTTTGTTTGGTTCCGATAATCAAATACAGGTCGCAACTATTTTTAAGTGTTGGTTCGTAGTATTTAGATATTTTACAAGTACGTTACCGCCGAGTCATACCAAAGACTTACAAAAAAAATGGTACTAACAGCTGCCTCGCTCGGCGCTCTTTTGATTATTCAGTCACCAACTTGCCAATTATTTCGTGATATTTCTTGTGTAAAATGTGTATAATAAAAATGAGAAATTTGGGATTTTTCCTTTTTCACCTGTTAAATTTGTATCTTCTATATGTATATCCAACAAACGTAAAACGTTGAACCTATACACAGTAGAAAATTCTGTTAGAACCCATGTATTGCTATCTTCTTTCCTTCATGTCAGCGTGGAACAGAAATCATTTAATTGACTTCTGAAGTTTTACTTTTCAACGAAATGCAGACTAATTTATTATTTTATTTAAGCTTAAGGATGCGTCCCAATCACAAATGATTTTCAAAACAAGACTTAACAATAAAATTTCATCCATACTACATTAATAATGGCTGGGTGTGGTAGTGCAATGCCTTTTAATCTCGATAATAGCACAACGCTCGTTGGGTGGGAGTAAGCAATGTTTTCTTTATATTAAAAACGCTGGATATTAGAAAATGTTTTTTTTTTTAAAAATAGGTACCGACAAATACGTTTCAAAGAATATGAAATAATAATTATTTGGCATGTGTTGCAATACAGGTATACATCTATACATTATGTTACGTTGTCTTTCTATGTAGGGCGAAGGTAACATCTGTGTCGGTTGTACATTAAGGACTACCAAGTGCTTTCTCTTGCACGAGATATATTTGTCTAGGCACGTGCGATGTTCGAGGTCTCGGGTTCGTAGCACGGTCGAGACGAACCAGACTTACAAAAAATGGTACATGTATAAATCTCGCTATGTGCTCATGATTATTAGTATTATTACTCGTCGGTGTCAAGAACATGTTTTTTTTTAGGTGGGACATTCACGTGTCTACGGCACGATTCCCTATTAATAGACATCACTATAAATTGCCACACTACATAGTAGAGGTATGACTTAGTGTTTTCTTTATTTATAAATTTAAATCGCACCCACGAATTTACAGATTTCTTTGTTTTACATAGTTTGGCATCAAGTGTTCTAAAATTAAATGTAATGTGATATTTCAAAGTGTTGACATGGTGTAACGTGCACGTTGTAAATTCTTAGTAGAATGTTTTATTCCATACTTTGTATGCCACGGTAAATTTTACAACATGTCTTGGAGGTGGTGGTAAAGGCCATGGTAAAGGATATTGTACTAAAGTTTTGTGATGTGTTTGTGTGTGCGTGTTTGGGGGTGTTTGTTGACTGAAGGAAAAATGTGCACGTGTAATACTTTTTCCGCCTTTAGGATTAAAATTAAATATATAGCTAACCATAATATGTCCCAAATTGATTTGATATTTTTACAAACCTTCATTACCTATTCGTTCTTTCGATTTGGATATGTCGTTCGAAGAAAGTCATTCATTTTGAGTTCTTGTTTTAATTCCTATGCGCAATTCAAAGAATTGTAAATCTAAACAGAGTTGTTCATAATTAAACGTGCAGTTGAAGCACCTCAATAACTATATGCATAATTACTAATAACAGATGGGGCTTGTTCAAAAAAATATTTCGTTTTGTATATATTTCATAAGACAGTTAATAAAAATTGCTGCAAAATATAAATATTAAAATTCATGATATATCATTATTCTATTTTGTTGAAAATCAAATAAATTTAATAAGAACGTTTGATTAAAATGGGCGAAAATGATTAAAATTTGAAAATGAAATTACCTAGTACAAGACATGTTGTGCAGAATATATTTGCTCTTAAAGTAATTGAATTTTACAAACGAAGACTATCTCTCTCTCTCTCTCTCTCTCTCTCTCTCTCTCTCTCTCTCTCTCTCTCTCTCTCTCTCTCTCAAAATGTTTGTAAGGTGTACTCGTAAAGATGTTACAAGTTACAACGTTATATATATATATATATATATATATATATATATATATATATATATATATCTATATATATATCTATATATATATCTATATATCTATATATATATATCTATATATCTATATATATATATCTATATATATATATATATATCTCTATATATATATATATATATATATATATATATATATCTATATATATATATATATCTATATATATATATCTATATATAATATATACATACATATATATATATATATATATATATATATATATATATATATATATATATATATATATAGAAACAGATAGACAGACAGACATAAATTTGAAAGGTGTAATGAAAGTTAATGTAAGAAAAAAATGAGATCAGTAAACAACAAGGCTAGTTCTGCTAACAAATTATTTATTTACAATTTAGCGGTTTATTTACATTATTTAAATTTTCTCTTCTTAATGCTAGAATATATATATATATATATATATATATATATATATATATATATATATATATATTAGAATTTATTAACTATTTATATCTTTATATATTTCTTTATATATTTCTATACTTTGTATTATGATATATATTATTTTTTATATCTCTTTATGTATTTATGTACTTATTTTTTATCTATCTAGTAATATATTATTTGCTTATATTTCCTGCATATTCTTTCTTCTATTTATTATATATTATCAATTTTGTTATTTCTTATTTGCTTTTTTAAAATAATAAACACTTTTAGCTTAAAATTCATTTGCAATATCAAATCACTGATTTTCTTAATCTAAAAGTGCTTATATCTAAATCTATTTGTGATATTTATAATTATTTGATCAGTTAATTATCACAAAACATGATACAATTCATAGGTGTGGAATGTATACAGTTACAATGAAAATGGATAGATTAAATATAAAATGTCATACACCAATCATTGGGGACATGGAGACTTCACAATGTATGAATGTTTTTGATTATCTCAGAATAAAACATTGTCATATATTACTTACAAGATAAACATTTTAGGGAGGATGCAATTTTTCGTATATCAGAAAGTGTCGTTATGTAATTGAATATTTGGTCGCGTTCATCCATTTAGAGAATTAATGCTGAATATACATGGGGAAAACTGGAAATCTTTCTTGTGTCTGAATTTCTTATTCCAAAAGTAGTAAAATTGTTAAGTTAACAAATCTATAGATCTGATCATACCATGGTAACATTGAATTTATATTAACAAAATTTCTTTAGCGGAATAGGTTTGTGGGAGTATAAAAAAAGAATATAGCTTTGAAATCAAAAACTTCATATAGAGAAAATTGCAATTCACTGCATCTGATTCAGGGGTAAATATTGCAAATATATTGAATTCAAATCCAAGATTTACCATACAATCTTCATTTAATCTAAATACTTGGAAATTCGTGGAAAGGGCAATCCATGTGTCTCGTATAAAAGAAAACGTAAACAAAATAAGGATAACACACTTTTACAACAACAACAGTTGATCTTATAGAAATGCTTGCAAAACAATTGAGTCCAGTGTTCTTGATATCACAGTCCTAACAAAGTGTGTAAAACAAGATTCCGATACTACGTGCTGCTGTCTTGACTTTCACGTGTGCTGCCCCACTGACATGGACCTGAAATAAATAAATAAATAAATAAATAAATTAATAAATTAATAAATTAATAAAATAATAAATTAAAGAATGATTAATTAATTAATACCAACTCAGATCGGAAATGAAATTCAAACGGAAAAAAACCAACAGGGTATCAAGATAGCCTGGTAAAAGAAGGAATGAAAGACAAGTTGATAAAAGAATGAGATAGACTAATAGGTTCGTTTATTTGTATGCTGAAAATTCAAACCGGGCGAAACTTTCAGGAAAGAAATATAACCGAATTAATGAACGACATATCTAACGTCAGGCACTGGTAAGATAAATTTTATTTTTTTTAAACTTATTTAGGACGTTGGAACGGGAAAAAGTCTTAAATATTAGCAATCATAATGAAATGTGAATTATCTTTCGCGATTTATTACGATTTTTTTTCTCAGTGTATATGTAATCCACCAAACAAAAGCTAAACAAATTCTCAAAGTTAGTGTATTTATCACTGATTGATTTAATTTAAATTTTTCTCTATTTCTTTCAGACTCACTTGGCCTTGTATCTGTCGTCATGGATACTGGACTCGAAACATCTTGTTGTTGCTGCTTCCTTTCTTTCGCCCGGGCATTCTGATACCAAACTTGTACAACGCGCTTGCTTAGTCCAGTGATCTGGGAGATATGTACTAATTCGACGCTGTCTGGGTTTCTTTGGAAAGCGTAATTGCCCTGAAGAATTTTCGTTAGTTCCAAGCTGATGTTTGTTCTCTTTCTCTTCTGGTCATTTTTGGAGTCTGAATAATAATAATAATAATAACAATAATAATAATAATAATAATAATAATAATAATAATAACCATTAGTATTATCACCAATAATTAATTTTATTGCATAACTACAAGGATTATAATGACGAATGTAATAATGAAAACAATTCATGAAATTTTAAACAGTTGTTGATCCCTTTGGTGTGATTCAAATTCAATTTCCATCGCTTTGGTCGTGTTTTGTTTAGAAGGAATGGAAATGGGGAGGGTAAAAGAGAAGTAGACATAAAGGAGAAACAAAAGCAAGCAATGGCAATTAATTAAAAACTGCTCGTTATCTGAATGCATCTGACAAGGAAAACATATTTGATGACCATGTGGAAAAGTTCAATTAATGTAACCTCAATAAATATTGTGTGTTTTATCCCTTGAAATTCCTTATTAAAATTAATAAAATTAATTATTCTAATTGGAACCCTTTCTACTATTCTGATTAGAGCAATATAATTACATATGACGTTATATGAGATTCAGTATAGTTATGTCAACCACAATTTTTATTTTTCTTTAATGTCCTATGATATCATTGCAAAAAAAATGATTTTGTACCAATACCACCTGAAATTACCTTATTCTGTTATTTATTTATTTATTTATTTTATTTTATTTTATTTTATTTCATTTTATTTACATCTTTTTAAAAATACATGTATATTTACAAGCCAGTCTGTAACATTTAAAAAGGAACGGTATGTTTTAATTTACATAGAAATTTTAAAGAATTTCAATTTGTTGACACGCCTTATTCGACGTCATATTCAAGACAAAAGAAAGTTTCAATAAATAGTATTAATGTGTTAAGCTATGTTATTTTAAATATTTTAAAAGCGGAACAATGCACTGCACCTGTAGCTTTCCCCAATTTTGCTTAACCAATAAAAAGAACCCCAATACACACACATCAATCAGCACCACCCGCCAAGTTGTAAATTGCCCCGTAGAAAACATAGAATAGAATAAAATATTCTAAATAAAATTTAGCAAGATTCACCTTTGAGGGGTCGTCCTTGGAACATCTCTCTGGTATGTTGTGCGCATATGACGTCCCTCTCCTTTACAACATATTCATCACCCCTGCCAAGTTGCTTGTTACAAAGAGAGCACGAGAAGCAAGCCAGATGATATGCTTGCTGATGTACACGATGTACCCAGTCAGTGCTTTCTATGATCATGTGACATCTATGGCACTTCGTACCGAATTTTCTGGGGAAAAAAAGGAATAATGTGTTAATTAATACAATAGAGAAAGGTCTTTAACAATGGTGCCTGGATGATTTGCATTTGTGTTTTTTCTTTGTCAAGTATTATTAGCAAAAATCTTCCTGATTTCAGAAAGATGTTCTAATTTCAATTATAATTTAAGGTCTCTCTGATCTTTAGAATCAATAACCGAGAAAGATAATTATTCATAAGAAAAGTTAGTACACATATCAGGAATTTGTTTCGTGTTGACAATATATACCCGTAATAATGCAATCGGCAGTAAATGTTGTCTCCTTTGAAAAAGCACGACTGGTGTGTCTCTAGAGATGCTTGACAGACAAAACATCGCACGCATTGTAAATGCCAAAACTGGTCGTTAGTGTGCAGAAGATAGCGTTCCGTAATTGGAAATCCACACTGGAAACACGTGACACCTTCGCCCTGCAAGAGAAGAATAGCTATTGATATATGCAAAATCATGGTATAATTAAGTAATTGGATAATGAAATACAGACTAAATCAATTAATTTTTCATATCTTTGTGGAAAACAGTTATCAACACTAAATTTAAATTAAAAAAACTAAAGAAATATTTGTGTTATAATACTCAAGTTTATAAAGTGTTCAAATAACAGTATTGTTAACTGTCAGCACCACTTATTAGTGGCATATGCTAAATAATATAATAATTTTAAATATTGTCTGAATACTCGGCGAAATCTTAATACTCAAAAATGTTCTAATAACAGTATTCTGATAATAAACTGTCACAATGCTGACATTTTAATACTCAATGGTATCATAAATTAAGTTTTAAAAGAAACAACTAAATAGTGTCATAATTCTAAGGGGGTTGTTGTTGTAAATATTGTTTTAGGATTTAAACGAAATTTGTCAGTACATGGTGGTCCTTTATAATTCTGGAGGAAGAACCAAGAAAGAAGAACCGACCCGCAAGAAGCTACTGTCAAGGTTTCTCACATACTAATGGCGTCATAATTCAAATCGCGTCATAACACTACAAAGTACAATCGTTATTAAATACTAGCAAATAACTCATTAGGACCATAATACTAAATTCCTTCATCATATTAATTAGCACAAAGATAGTAAATTCTTTCATCAAACCAAATACCATCATTATATTACAAATAAATCATCATACTAAATATAATCATGATATTAATGATTACCATCATCATACTCAATACCATCATTATACTAAATACTGTATTCATACTAATTACCATCATGATTGCTAAATACCACCATCATACTAAATACTATAAACGTATTAAATGTAATCAGCATATAATTTCTCTTCACTTTTCATAACAATCAAATATGGCACATGCGGAAATGCATTTTATATCTTTCATCATAGGTGTCATCGCATCTATTCTTACAAATTATATTAACTTTATTATTATTTGTTAACGTTAATTGTTATCATCATCCCTATTAAAATGTCATTATTATTATCGTTGAATTTATTATTTCAATGATTTTATTTGTTGATATTTTAAATATTGTTTATATGTAATTTTTCCAGTTAGCTCATAGTATTTATGTTCTGTATCTAAGAAAGTTGAAACTGACATACTCCTTGCAAAATTATACCAATGTGATTCGAATTCCGTTTCGCTTGGTAAGATAAAAATGTTAATTGCCTTACATTATAATCATAAAACATACCATTTATAATGCATGCAAGACAGGGTAGAACTTCGAAAACCACACAAAACTCTTATATGTGCTTAGAATCAACGTTGGAAAAATATATTCGAGAACCAATAGCGCGTTGGTTCAGATCACAGAAGTGCTTCTAAATCGACCTTGCTACGACCACAAAAGCCGACTGCGGAAAGGCTACCACAAATTCTGTTTTATTTACCCGTGATTCCTTCTCAAGACAAATCCACTTATTTTTAGAAACTAAACAACTTTAAAATTGCACTTTTTAAGATACAGACGGGAGTCCAATAACTAGACTGTTTTGGACGCGACCGAAAAAAGAAAATAGGAAGCAGAATTGGATTCACGTGATTCATGCATCTTTTTCACCCCATTGCTCTGTTTGCATGATGCAGCGATAAGTTAGATTTAGTACCTTACTAGTGTTTGAGGTAATCGTATTAAAGGTTGATAAATAAGTAGGATATATGCAATTCAAAAGAAACATTACGTTTCAGAAGGAAAGTGTATTTTATTAAAAACAACGAAATAAGACATAATAGTAAAGAATAAATAAATGCATAAATCTCTACACATTTAGTACGGGTTTAACAAAGCATGCCTCGTTTTGAAATATACGTATTAATATAAAAAATAAAAGTTAGTAGTTTTAATGAGAATATAAAAAATACACGCGCTCGCTGACAAATTGTTTTTTAATTACGAGCTTTGCTTTTCATAGTATATTTACGCGTTTAATTAAAAGAACTTGACGAAAATTATTTCACAAATCTGTATGCCTAATATTATTACGAATATAATGGCCAAATAAATTTGCTATTATAGTACCAACATCGATTACATTACTATTAATGCTAGTTGCCAATTCATCTGATTATGATGTCGACGTTATTATCATTAAAGACCTATCAATTAATATTAAGAAGTAAATCCGTTTTAATAGCCATATTTATTATTATAGATTTACAAGAGAAGACGTTGCGTGACGTAATCATATCAACATACTGGAATGTGAGAATCACTGCTACAATAACTACTGTTACTCAAACATCTGCTACTGCTGCAACTACTACCACAACTACGACTCCGATAACTACTACTAACATTACTGCTACGACCGTTAATACTAGTACTTAAAAAACTATTGCAATAACAACAGCCGTGTATGATATACTGGTAAAAATACAATACATTAATTGCATTCTAGGGATTCTATATTATTGTTGAAATACTAGTAACTAATCTTACCGTTTTCGTGTTGACGGAATATTTGTTTTCCATTCCAGATGATAAGTGTCTTGTCTTGAATTCCATGTCAGTATCCTTAAGATATACAAGAATTAGATTTTTTTCCGGATTTCACTTAATGAATACTTGCTAGTAATTCAATTTTGGTCTCTTATATACGCTTACTCGTTCACTTCCAATTAAAAATGTAAATCAATGTCGAATGAAAGATTTTATATTCTGTAAAAAAAAAAACAAATTACTCAGTAATTGTCAAGTTCAAGTAGGACTTAAGAGTACAATAAGTGACGTATTTTAATTACACCTTGATTAATGTTCACGATCTGCCAGATGAAAGACAATAGTTCGAGGAATTTTTAGTGTCAGGGATCTGTCAATCAAATCACGGCTTTTGTTGATACCCAAGCCATGAAAAATATTCAAATCACTGCACACAACCCAAGCGCATACGCGTGGAATCGTCAACATCTAATTTTATTTCGATATTTTGCCCTATTCTGACGCCGAACAGAATTATTTATGTATGTATTTTTATAATTTTATTTTGTTTTTTTTTTCAATTTATTTTATTTATTTATTTGTTAGTTTATTCTTTAACATTTTCGTTCGTTTGTTCATTCATTATTTATTTGTTTGCAAATTAATTAATTAATTATATAACTCATTTTTTATTCATTCGTTCGTTCGTTCGTCTCTCATCTCTCTCTCTCTCTCTTAAATAGTGTGATATATATATATATATATATATATATATATATATATATATATATATATATATATATATATATATATATATATATATATATTTAATTATTTATTTATTTATTTATTTTTCAGTGTCAGAAAGAGCAAAAAGGACTTGTATGAGCTTTATTCGAGAGTCAATCGGGGGGGGGGGGTATCATAGCTTTAAATAATTGACATTATGAGAAAGGAGGGCGCTTCTAGCCCCGGGATCGTGCAACACATTTGCAGTCACATACGATTACCTATTTTACCTTTGATTATAAGTGCTTATGAAACTCGATTATTGGGAATCTCGCAAAGTATTACTAACTGCTGGATGTTCTTTAATATGACATGACAAATTGTTTTTTTTACCTGTTATTGCCATTGACGATAATAGTGACAATGTTGAGATCGAGGACCACTGATACATATACACGTTTAGTTAATAGATATTCCTCTCAAAAGGTACACTTTTTTCTTTACGAGTAAACATATCTTTTCACCTCAAATGTCCTATGGTTTAATATTTTGATTTATACTTTTCATATATTCAATTGACATTGTGAGAAATGATGGTGCATCTTAACCCGGGATCATGCAACACATTTTCAGTCACATGCAATTACATATTTTACCTTGTATTATAGGTTCTTATCAAACTCGATTATTGGGAATCTCGCAAAGTATTAGTAAAGCAGTAGTGCTCGATGTTCTTTAATATGACATGAAATATTGTTTTTGTATTTGTTATTACTATTGACGATAATAGTGACGATGTCGAGATCGAGGATCACTGATACATTTACACTTTTAGTTAACAAATATTCCCCACAATAGGTACACTTTTCTCGTTATGAGTAAAAATATATTTTTACCTCAAATGTCCTATGGTTTAATATTTTGATTTATACTTTTACAAATCAACTTTATCTTACAACTTCGATTGTATACATGTACTTTCAGCCATTAGGTCATGTGTATTCTGGGTAATGAAGGAAGCATAGTTTATGAATCGTTTAAAACAAATGATAATCTACATAGAGATGTATGTATGTATGTATGTATGTATGTATGTATGTATGTATGTATGTATGTATGTATGTATGTATGTATGTATGTATGTATGTATGTGTGTGTGTGTGTGTGTGTGTGTGTGTGTGTGTGTGTGTGTGTGTGTGTGTGTGTGTGCCTGCGTGTTATACATTTTTGGAAGATTATATAGTTTGCCAAACATTGGTTTGTTTCATGTTCTCAATTTCCGATACAAATGTCTGAATTCCCAGTAAACCTTAGATCATTACAGAATGTGCGTGTTAAACATAATTATAATTTTATGGACTTTTGGTATAGTTATGTTGAATATACACCAAATGTTTTTAAGATATTGTGTCTTATATTCAGTCAAACGTCATAAGCTGAAAGTGCTGATGATATCATAGTTTCTCTTTACAGGCGGACTCGAGTAAGAAAATTAGCTTAAACTTCATGTGTCAATCCCTGCATGCCTTTAGTGTATGTTCTTTCTATTTTGTCACATGTTTTATTTTTTAGCTGATATGAATTTCAAAATTGTTCGGTTTCATTAACCTAGCTATCGTATGATTGACTACTTTGTACCTAAGCGTCTCCAATGTTTTATTTGAACAGTATATTTTTGAAAACCTTTACACGTATGATTTGTGCCAATATATTAAACATTAGGATTCAGTATAAAGCTGGTAGCTTGTTGAGAAACTGTTTCTCCAACTTTTTTTAAAACTACTTATCGTGTCTAATTATTTAAATATTATTTAAATGCATATGTTGCATGTCAGATGTAAAACATAAAATAAACGAAATGTTTAAAGTAAAAAGCCACACATAAGAAACAACTAAATCAGTATATTGCCTTCGATCAATAAGGGGGAACTGGACAATGCTGGATCTGGCTAGCGGTGTGGGATCGAGTGGCTTTAGTAATCATAATGCAGATTTCATTAAAGATGAGAACATCAGGTTTTGCACTAGAAAGATCTAATGAAAATAATGGCTATTTTGCCTTATTTTATTCGAAGCTATATACAGTATAGATATGTTTGCAAAGCGTGGAAACGACTAAGTTACACAAAGGGAAAAACGTATGTCATATAGATACAGTAAGTTCACATAGCTGATGCATTCATAAACACGTGTTTGATTTGGATTTTTAACGTAGCCATGACAATTTTTCAGTCATGTCGCTACGATGTGTGCATTGTGGCAGTTAGTAGTGATGTAAAGCACTCTCGCACGGTCACATTATCCTGACAACAGGCCAACCAGTCCTAATGCAAATCTCTTAATGATAAGCACCAAGTGAGGCAGCTGATTGTACAATTTTCATAAATGATAGGTATGACTCACCGGGGTTCAAATCCACGACCTTCCGCACAAGAGGCGAGAGCTATAACCCCTAGACCACCGGACCAGTCCCTATCTTGAATATGTATACGCGATATCTTACAACGTTGACCGCATACACTGTGAAAAAAAACGATAACATGACTCGCTTAGGGATGCCGATGATTCGGTTGGATACTTTTCTCGCGATAATTTCTTTAGTTGCAACGAATTATATATCATTTCTCTAGATTAAGGCATTTACCGTGATATTTTTGTGTAGACAGATCGGGACCGCACGTCTGAACTAAAACAGCGGTTTAATGAGGTGACTCTCGGCACACATACCCCAACTCCAATCCGAAAGTTAAAGGGCTTAATACCTGTACGTTGCACATCTTTATCTGTGTTATGGGTATATTAATATAATTCAAAACTAATTTAGATTACAATATGTTGCAATACCTTTCGTGCCCATGCCTAAATTGTAGTTTAAATTAGCCTCGTACTCCTCTTCTCAAGTACTACAGCTGATGTCCGGCAACCTTATCCAATTTGAAAATTAAGGAGCCATAAGAATGATTGGTATATTAGAATTTTTCTGTGCTTGCAGCAATTATTTTGTATTTGTCATTTTTGTCGATAAAGGGCAATTTTAGTGATCAATATTATACATATTTTTTTATATTAAAAAAAGCTAGCATCCGAATGAGCCACCCACCCCCTCCAGGACCTCCTCTTGTTTTTCGTAAACTTTTTGAGGAAAATTTTCTAGGTTTAATTTTAATTCCACAGCATGAAATGTAAGGCTTGGAATTATGGTCCTTTTGCATACCGTTAATATCATCAATTCTCATCCTTGACCGACTTCGTAATTGAAGTAATTATCTCATTTGTTTACATACATACATACATACATACATACATACATACATACATACATACATACATACATACATACATACATACATACATACATACATACAGCAGCAGAATAGGTGAACAGACCAGTTTTTTTTATAGGTGTCAATTAGCAAACTGATGCTTCCTCGAAATTGCTTAATAAGCGTCAATTTAGTAAACTGAGGCTTCCTTGAAAATATTTAATTAAAATTTTCAGTAAAAAAAAAAATCAAAAAAAAAGACGCCGACATCTTCGATGTTGTCGTTGTCACCACCTCCGTTGCTGCTTTGAAAATCTTTGATTTTCACTTTCAGTGGTAAATCTTCGATTTTCGGGCTAACCGAATTAGCTATAGATACGGTCTAATCCAATTCGATATCGTGTCCGAGGATCGTGTATACAAATCGTTATAAATCCGTGTTGGGTAGCTCTTGCACCACTAAAGAAATTTTGAAATCGATTATAATCCATATCGGAGCACCACGTTTGCCAAATATTTCGTAACGTATAAGTATCAATGCCGTTAAACACGCATAATAGATTACAGTTATCTCTGATTACTTTTGGTATTTGTGTATAACGTTGGGTTACATATATCACGTCAGAGTTTTTATGACGTCCTCGAGAGAATATCCTAGCGGGTCTTTTTTGTTGGTCTAACATTACATCTTCATACACAACGAGATTATTAACGGATCCATTTAAGTCCTCCACGGATGGCGCATCGTTGATATCTGTGATAAATTCAATTACGCTTCCACCGTAAGCTTCTGAAACGGTTTCGTTGTAATCTTTTAACACCTGATAACAATGTTGATCGTCTACGCTCGGAGCGATTAAATATAACTTATCCCAAGTTAGATACTTCATTATCATTGTAAGCAGCAATTGAGTTTTACCACTTCCGGAAGGTCTAATGATGATCATTCTGATAGAGTCTGGTAACATCGGATGATGTTTTACCGGTTGTTTTTTCTTTAGCGCTGAGAAATCAATCACTTCCATTAGATATAACATAAATATATTATGGATCTATATTGTGTGAAATGTAGGGCGCGTACTAATACAAATAATCAAGCTGTAATTACTATGAAAAATAATCGAAGTGCACTTTCTGGGAATTGTGTACAATGCGGTACAAAAAAATTTAGATTTAAAAAAAAAAAACTCGGAGGAGATATCGCCACTAAGTTAGCTAAACTTCCGGGGTTACCGTGGTCAAAATATCCAGGGGAAAAACATCTTCCCGGGTATAGTTATTGTAGACCGGGAACGCGATTAGATATAAGACTTAATAGTCATGATAATCCTAACCCAGGAGAATCGCCGATAAACGCTATCGATGAAGCATGTCGTGTACACGATATAGCGTACCGGAGCGGTGATTTACAACAGCGTCATCTCGCAGATGTAAAATTAATTCATGCGTTGAATGCCATTCCCGAAAACACTAGTGTTTCGTTCAAAGAAAAATTGGTTTCGTGGTTGATAAAATCCGCTATGAAAGGCAAATTGATGTTAGGTGCTGGTAATTAATAATATGGAATCTATTTATTATTCTCCGAGAGGATACTGGAGAGGCAAGGCAGCAATCAATAAACTCGCTAGCGCCCCAAAAGTAAAAATTACCACTGCAGCTGATTGGTTATCTAAACAGGCAATATGGCAAATTAACTACTCGCATTTTGATGTGACTGTACCTAATGAAGTTCATCAAGCTGATATACTATTTTTACCACATGACAACGGTTACAAATACGCGTTAACGTTAGTTGATGTTGCGAGTCGATACAAACAAGCAGAACCACTGAAGACAAAATCATCACCTGAAGTATCTTCTGCATTTGAAAGGATTTATCGACGAGGTCCACTACGCTGGCCAAATCTGTTACAAGTTGATCCCGGTAAGGAATTTCAAGGCGCTGTTTTATCAGCGATGAAACATCACAATGTCACCATCAGACGGGGGCATACTGCACTACATCGCGATCAGGCAATTGTGGAACGATTTAATCGGACTCTTGCAGAGCGGTTATTTGGATATCAATACGCGAAGGAGTTTATTCAGGATAAAAGATCCCGTGAATGGGTCAAGAGATTACAAGCTGTGATTACCGCGCTGAATAACGAGATTACTCGAACAATTAACATGAAACCTGTCAACGCGATTTGGAAAGCGTCTATACCAAAAATGGAAATCAAAGGGATTTCACAAAAAGATTTCAAAGAACTAATTCTTGGTAGTAATGTCACTGTTAGGTATTTATACGAACCAGGAGAGCTTGAAGGTGGTAAAAAAAGAGCTACCGATCCTATTTGGAGCGTCACGACGCATAAGATATCCGGTATAACACGATCTACGGGTAGACCAGCAATCTATAGACTGGATTCAACTGCTCCTCAGCGAGGATTTACTCGACAACAGCTACAAGTAATCCCCGAGGATACTCAATTACCACCGCGTGGTCTTAACTAGCACCCGATGACAGAGGCATTGTGCTGGCACCTCTGCGTCTGTTACAATCAAGACATGTCAGCATCACGTTGTCGTTGGTATGACCAATGCTGCTATTCTTTCTGTCTACGGTAAATTGCCGAGGGTCTTTATCCGACCAACTCCAACTCATTATACAATTGCAACTTGCGCAGTGATTATTCTGTTGTTGCTTCAGCTTAATTATTAATTCAGCATCAATGTCAAATTCTCGTTTATTTTTTTTATCCTGTTGTTTATAACCATAGAGTTTTTTTCTGATTATATCCTTGACGTTGTCGGTGTTGATAATATCACTTATTGCATTGTCTGTAGAATTTTCAAGGACAATTCTTCGAATTTGATTTATTCTCCGTGCTCGAGACACTGCAAGATAAACTAAATTCGACCACTCAATGCGATTATCTACTATCCAAATAATTGTGTCTGTGATAGTTAATCCCAGTGAAGAGTGTATTGTTACTGCATAACCTAACGTCCATGGTGATTTATCAGCGCGTAATGCATCTTCAACGACGCTGATATCAACCAGCACAATATCATTTAACACTAAATTCTGCTTTTCACGCTGTCCTGGAATATTAACTTCAATATTCTGTTTTCGTGTATCCGGAGGTCTATAACATAATGGCACTGGAAGTGTTGCAAATTTACACTTATGCAATTCAAGTAACTTCATCTGAAGTGCGTCTCTGACTATTTTTCTACTTGCGATTATCAAATCATCTGGCCTCCATGTTTCCCAAAAATCATTCATGGGAGTTTCTGAAATTATTTCACGCGCTATTTCACATTGGATTCTATCCGGTTGTAATCTAACTAATTTCTTAAATTCTCGTAATTTTTCATCAAGTGATCTATAATCAGTGGTAATTTCTTCGTAATAGTCTACAAAACCCTTTAGCCATTCATGTGGGGATGCACCGACAAATGGTGGTGGTTGGCCGTGATCACCGCACATGACGACTTTTGTGTTTTTGTTTAACAACCATTCAAGAAATGTCTGTAATACTCTCAACGATACATTGCATATTTCATCCCAGATTATGATTTCAGGAATGAATTTATCGCCCATTCGATCAGGAGTCCATGTATCGCCTTTCCATCGAAAGAAGCTGTGATAAGTACAGGCTTTTACTCCCTCCTCCGCTATCATCTTTCTGACGAGTTTGTGAGTTGGTGTTAACACAATCATGTTTGACCGACGAAATAATTCAACCGCACGAACTGACTTTCCTGCCCCACCACCACCGTTTAAATAAACTGTCTTGTATCTACATATCGGATCAGATACGGGTGGTGCATTAGAAAATTCTGATTGAATTTCAATACGGTTACATGAAAGATATTTATCATCCATGGCAACGTCTGCGGATTCACAATACTCATGTAGTGTTTCCTTTTTAAAATCGCCAACGTCCCCAATTTTCCTCGGGATCTGTGAATGCCGCTACATCCGATTTGTATTTATTGTTTATATACATCGAATAAGTAGCTACTCTAACCGCGGTATTAGGAAATCTATTTATCATCGAAAATAGATTAATAGAAGCATAAGCTAGCATAGAACTTCTCAAATGTGTATACTGGGAATTATATCCATCACAGTAGGTAACAACCGTACCCAATTTCTCACCATTGGATAGAAAAGCATCCTTACGGGATACAAGTTTTCCCTGTTTCGTTAAATCCGCTATGATAAAATCGTATTCTGCTTTGTCTATGATCAACCATCGAAGAGTATTTTGCATTGTCATATCTTCCACCTTGAGTGAATTTACCAATTATTTTTCGTCCGAAATCTTTGGCTTCTTTGTTTTTAATTTCAAATAACCCCTTAGACAATTTCATGATTTCTTTCTCGCTGAAATCTGGAAAATGCTCTCGCTGTTCGTTAATTATACTATCTATATTGGGCTGTGGTAACCAAACATCCTTCTGCACGCGATAGCATATAATAGCTTCACCGACAATCAACGATTGTAACATCTCACAATCAATCATATACCGCAATAACACAATTGGCATCCAACGTTTTTCAGATAGGTGTCTACCAATCCAAAGATAACTACACGGATGTAACCCTGTAGCGAGTTCAAATGATATCACACGAGCGAATCCGGTTAAATCAAAATCAGGCAATGGACCATTAATCGCAACACGAGTCATTTCATGTGTGGGGTGTCCAAATCGTTTAAAATACTCAGAGCATTCTCCATACCCGAGAAAACTTCCAGGATAACACGCGGATATATCAATTGAAATCATACCATCACGCGAGTATTTTGTATTCCACAGTCCTCCATGACCAAATTCGACGCAACTTAATTTAACGTCTTCGAGAAAATCACTTCGTGTTGGACGCCATGAGTTTTTTCTCTTGCAAAGTGAGCTACCACTGATGGAATAGTAAAACTATCTGTGAGTAGTTTTTCATGGAATGAAATCTCTTTTGGATTTTCTGATGAAAATTCATTAGCGATTTTTCTCATTCTGTTATCTAATTCTTCAACGCGATATAATTCCCCATTTGGTCTTACAAATTGATCAAATCCTAATTCGGAACCAGAACTACTAAGTAACCACACTGACACAGGATTATTTTTACACAACGCATGAATAGCATCAAATAATTTCTCTTCATAGAAAACATCCCTGAGGAATTCTTCAGGGATATATCTCACGATTCGTTCTCGTGGAAATATTGTTACTGAAACCGTCCACGCGTGTTCGTTATGATCAATAATTTGTATTGGCGCTCCTCGCGATTGATATTTCGGTTCGTATAATACTTTTCCGGTTATTGTCGTTACTGATATTGGGAATTTTAATATTGTTTCTAATTTAGCTATATCAGAAATCTTTGCACCATGCTGTTTCACTGTTAGTTCCCATTCAGTTATTTTCTTACGTCGCAGATCAGTTAGTTTATTTCCTCGGGATGCATTTGTGAAGTGTTCCATTACCCGTGTTGCTACACAATTCAGTGTTGAATCACCTTGTGATTTCGACGATAGTTTCATAGGAGCTAGTTTTGCAGTATTAGGTTTATCATTTAACGGGTATATTCCATAAACGATTGCTGTTACAGGATAAGATCTCTCGTAGTATGGTTTGTCAATTCCAGTTAGAATTCCTGGTTTGGAATCTCTACTCACAATGACAGTTTTTTTATCCTTGAGAATTGGATCAAATTTATCTCTGATAACCCATTCACCTTCGTCTTCGATAATGAATTTTATTCTAAAAAAATACTTCTGTTGGGAATTGCTTTGCAATGAAAATCCTTTGGATTTTACACCTTTGGATTTCCAAGCCCTTGGCGGGCCAAGGTGTGAAATTATCTCAGCTGCTCTTTTGTCGTTCATGGTAGCATCGATGTTGGGTAGATTGACACCTTCATCAATGATTCGAAATGTCGACCACGTATGAGATGCTCCATCGCGCATAAATTCATTAAAACAGTCGCTGATTTTACTCAACAGGGTTTTGTCATCTATTAGACTTTTTGGTATATCAGAGATTCTATCGAGATTAAATCTAGCATTTTCCCAAGGCTTAATTTTCGATAATCTCTCAAACTCCTTCATATCAGAGATTTTATCGATATTAAATCTAGCATTTTCCCAAGGCTTAATTTTCGATAATCTCTTGAACTCCTTCATGCTATCATCTATTAGACGTTTTGGTTTAACAGATACTCTATCGAGATTAAATCTGGGATTAATTTTCGATAATCTCTTGAACTCCTTCATGCTATCATCTATTAGACGTTTTGGTTTAACAGATACTCTATCGAGATTAAATCTGGGATTAATTTCGATAATCTCTTAATCTCCTTCAGTATAGTTCTATCACCGATTAGACGTTTTGGTGAATCAGAGACTCTATCGAGATTAAAATTATCATTTTTCCAATGCTTAATTTTCGATAATCTCTTTAACTCTTTCATATTATAATTAAAACAAGTATTTAAATAGAAAAATATTATATAATGAATCATTGCAGATGGCTTATGATTGGATCAAAGACTCCGTGTAACAAATCATGCAGAAATGAATTCTGTGGGTATCATATGCAAAGCGTGAGAAACGGTTCAAAAGGTCCTCTCCCGTGCCTCCATTGCGGGGTAGGTGTTAGAGGCAAATCAGAGTTATGTATCAATTGCGGTGGTAAGCGTTATAGAGATTTGAAGCGTTATTATGACAACAAAAAAATCAAAAATCCTGACTTTCTCAACGACAACGTCAACGGCAACGTCAACGGCAAAATCATAAAAACTGCCCTTGACTACATAGAAAGATTTCCCAATGTTATAATTCAGCCAATCAATGAATTAGACAAATAACGTATTATGTATACAAATGAGCCAAGAATTTCAACGACATCCTGTTATTGCAAACTATGAAGCCTCTCGTGATGGTGTTGTTAGACACTGTAGACTCAAGAAGTCGGTTGGTGCTCTGAATAATATGGGATGATTGGTGTTTACTGCTGAAGGGGGGAAGAAATATTATTGTCATAGATTCATGTTTGAGGTGTTTAACGGATTGATCAAGGATGACCTTGTTATTGATAATATTGATTCCGATCCCGGGAATAACAAATTGAATAACCTTCAAGCTATTTAACAATGTGAAAACACAAAACGAGGTGGGACTGGAAAATACTCGAAAAATCCTAGACGGATAATGTCAATTAATACTGACAACGAGAAAATAATATTTCCGTCTATAAATAGCGCTGGTAGGTATTTTGATATTTACACCCCTCCTCCCCCCCCCCTCAGTACAATATGTTGCAGAGGGGGTTTATCAAACCGCGCTTTCAAAACGCTTCAATAATAATATTCGATTTGTTTATGTATAATCGTATATTGTGGATTAGCGGAGACAACTCGCTTGGGTATCTCCGTATGACAAATCACCAATGACACAGTTAAGGATCTTAAACACTGTCATTTAATTTCTGATTGGTTTCGCTATCATGAATCTCAACAGGATATAATCAATTTTCTATTTTTGTAGAAAACTAATACAACTGTTTTATATACATTTCGTATTTGATTTTTTTTTTTTTAGTGTCTTTCAAGTATTCTGTCTTACTTCAACGTTGTCAATCATCACTATTAAAAACAACAAAGAATAAAATCACCACACCGCTATGTGCTGTTAGTCGTGTATAAGGTTGGTGTATTTTTTAGTGATTTCTTTTTTTCTTCTCGTGAAATTCCAAATACTATGGATTTCCATGAAAATTCTTTCAGAATTTCAATAAAATTTCTTTGAGATTTTGCACGGACAGGCATGAATGGGCGTATTGCATTATTTGATCACGGGTTAATCGTACTACGGTTATAACGTTTTGCTGAAGTTGTAATTGCTGATAATCAGTCAATAAAAACTTTTCCTGGGGAAAATTCGAAGAATTTTCAAGGTTATCTATGACTATATCCACATAGAATTCATTTGTTGTTGCTCCACTAAATATCTCTCTGATAGCTTGTTCAAGAAGGTCTTTGTCATGGATAGATACTAGCGTGTGCTGATACATTATTCATGTTCTTTTTGAAAATCTAAAAGTGAAATTGCAAAGCAATTTCCATTGAAAAATCCAAAGGATTTTCACGATTTCACATCTAGCGTTATTTGTAGTGTTTCCCCGCGAAGGTCAATCAGGTTAAATTCTTGGTCGGTTATTAAAAAATTCATCTTGGTTATGAACGGATTAATGGGCTCTAAGTAAGTTAAATTAGGTGGATTTTTCACTATGAGACTTCCTGGGGAAACGTCTGGGGAAAATGTATACATGATATATCCTTGATTGGCTTTGTTTGATTTTGAAACGTCAACTGAGAAACTTCCCAAGATACCATCACAGATAACATGTATCGCAATGACAGATGATATATCAACGTTGCAGGGAGATTTATGTTTGTTGTTGCGGTACACTGAATTCGTTGATGTTAAAATTGCTTCTGGAGGAATCAGTTTAAACCATAACGCGTGAATCTGTGGAAAGAATTCGTCAATGATTTTATTCATTGATGCTTTCATCGCTGGTACATCATAACCTGGAAAATTCCAATCAGGCAGAGTTTTATCTGTTAGCGAAAACACTCTTTGAAAATCTTTATCGGATGCTACCACATCAAGTAATGTCTTATTTAACAAATTCATATCAGCGATAATTTGATTTAGTTGTTGTTGGTGTTGCTTGATTAAATCACGTGTAATTGTTACACTTGAAAAATTTAAATAATTTCCGAGAGATCATTGAATAAGATTTCAAAGTTGTTGTTGATGAGTTTGATATAATCTTTTCATATTGTTGAATCTCGCAGATAAACTATTATACGTTACGGTGAAACTTTTTCCTGTAGACTGTGATGTAAATGTCCACGTGATCGGACCTTGTGTTATATACTCGGAACTTTGTTCGTTTGTTATTACACGATAGTGTTTTGTTGTATCTGCCGCTGATATCGTATGAAAAAAGCCATCATCGGAGTAATCTAATTGTGAAACACTAGGTAATTTATCATCGATGAAGTCAGCACGTTTAGGTTCTGGTAATCTTGGGTGAAACGCAGGAAGACTATCCAACCATGCTTTGTGAATCCGTGGGAAGAATTCGTCAATGGTATCACTGAGTTTCCCTCGAAGCCATGGTACATTATATCCTGGAAACTCAAACGTGGGAATATCTTCTTCGCGGATATTAAATTTTGTTATAAAATCTGTTCTCGTTTCAGAACTACCAGTGAGAATAAGTCTAATCAATTCACTTTGATAATGTTCCATATCGGCGATAATTTTATTACATATTTCTGTATACTTGATAACATCATCGCGGCGTGGTGGAATTTCACTAATTGCTGTTATCAAATAACCTCTGATTCTCTCAAATTCACTATTTATTAATGCTAAATGCTGATCAATATATAATTTATCTATTGCATTGAAAATTATATTGATCGATTTCTTAATATTCGTATCAGAGACATTATATTTCAACCTAGGAACACTTAATACACCAAGAAGATAATCATCAGTATAAGTACCATAAGGTCTTTCACCATCAAACAGGTGATAATCCTCCCTCGTGGAAATAAAATCTGATTTCAATGGCTCACGAGGTAGATCCGCTATATCAACGGTGCCTGGAATAAATTCAGGATACCCCAGTAGAGTTCTAATTGAGCTGTTATATATGTCTACGGAGTAATCCGGTGAATTTACTTCGATGACCGTTGACAACAGCGGTTCATGTCCGAGAATGTCAATGGGAAATTTATCAGGTCCATCTTTGACTTCGATGATATTTGGTCCTGTTATCGCCTCGATGGATTCTATGATTGCGTCATTGATATTTTCGATATCGTATGCACCAGTTGGTATATGTATTGTATGTGTTTCTGGTTCGGATTTTGTTCCATCTGGGTTAGTTTTTCTATACGAAAACGTAAAACTGTTATTGGGAAGTTTACCATTGAACGGTTCTGATCTTACATTTGGCCAACTGTAATAACATCTTAATTGTGTTAGCGCTATTGCAGATACTGTCAACGGAGGGTTAAATTCAACGCTGAATTCTGGTGTTTTCGTTACCAGCGAGATTAACCTTGTTTTTGTCATGGCGGTATTTGTTGCTATTTGTTGAAGGATTTCTTGTGACATTGTTATTGTAATTATCACGCTCCAATTTTGAAATAGTTGAATCATACAACCGAACCATCTTTGAAAACTCATCGTCGGATATTATCTGATCATCAATCGACGACGAAATCAACATTGATAATTCCGAATAAGCGTTTGACGCAGTATTAAGTCTAACAGCGTAATCGTGTAATTTCAGCTGAGAAC
Source organism: Unio pictorum (assembly GCA_030141615.1). NCBI lineage: Eukaryota > Metazoa > Mollusca > Bivalvia > Unionida > Unionidae > Unio > Unio pictorum. Next base: position 6,060,619 of record JARLTB010000047.1, on the reverse strand, counting down.
ATGATGATATTTTTTTTGTTATCCCGGTGAATACTCCAGCGATTGTTGCAGCCGCGGATATACAAATTGGAACAGCAACCGGAGCTATCATTGTCACCGATGATAATATTATTTCAGCGCCGGCAATTACGCCTGATACCGAGTAAACAGATATGTCAATGGCTGTGATTCTTCGTTGATATTTTTTCTTTTTTACAGTATATTCTTCAATCAACGTTTGTAATTTATGTTGAAATTCTTTGACGGTATCATATCGATATTGAGATGTGGTCATCATATTTACTTAAATTCACTTTAATTGAAACCGTTAACCGTTTAGTTGTTTACTTAAATCAGCTACGAATTCCACATACCATGACATTGAAACCCTAGCTAGGTTGTTGTCGTTTGATGTAATCGTGAATTGTTCAATCGTATCCTTGTCAATGATCGTTGATATCGTATTGTTTACCCCAGTTGAACTCGACGATGATATCGTGAACAACGTTGGTGTCACTAACGTTAATCGATAAATTCCCTTTACGGTTGCAGTAACGTGTAAAATATTACTTGTAGGTGTCCACGTATATGATCCATATTGAATCGTGTATACTACATTGACAATTTTATTTTTATCATCATGAGGAATTTTTACTTTTTCAACTATTGCTATCATCCTTGTTGCATCCGCTACGATGGCATTAGTGGTCGTTTTAAGATCATCGATGGATTTCTTTATATCTGGAAGTTTTATATCGAGTTTATCAAATGTAGATCTGAGAAATTTATCAACGATGTTTCTACGAAAAATTGAAAACTGTTTTACATGTTCTTCATATTTGGATTGAAGTGTTGCTAGTTCTAACATAGAATCTTTTATCGTTGTGAGATTTGGTGCAGTCACACGCGGAACACCAAAGAAATTATTTATGGGAGTTTCAATGGCATTAATGATATCTTGTTGGAGTTGATTAAACATGGTTATATGATCGTTATAATCGTCACGTAGTTTTTTCATATCATTGGCGGAGTCACCAGCAGTGACTTTAACGTCATCGATGTTTTTTTGTAATCCTGTTATATCATTTTTTTGATCATATAATTTTTTTAATTCATCTAAGTTTGCTATCGATGAGATAGCTTTGTTGATTATTTTTTTTACTTGTCCGATAGTAACTGTTTCGGAAACACGTGGTACTGATCTTCCAAAAATATCTGCCATGATATATATCACGTTTTTCTTTGTTAAAATCATTCTTGAATTGCAAGCAATTTATGAGTTTTCATCATCGTGTATTCATGGATGGCCTTGTGAGGTAATTTAGAACTCGTTGAAATAGCCATCAACGCGTTAAGAGTTTCTTGCCCACATATTGGAGGATCTGTTAATGTCTGCGTGGGCAACGTTGAATACCAAATGGGGATTTTCGATGAAATCATCGAAGTATATTTGACAAATTCAATCGGAGGTGGTAATCCATATGAGTCAAAATAAATAATACAACGTGGATATATCGCGTAACAAACCCAGTGAGTTCCAGGTCCAGTGTTATCATCAAGATTAATTATGCCAGTTTCTGGTATTTGTGGTTTTGCTGGTAATTGATCTTTCATGAATACACCTCTGAAATGCTTTATTGGGAGTTTTTTTACAGCTTCAAGTAAATCAAAATTTGACATTGGAAATTCTGAAAGAATTTCTCGTGAAAATGGAAATTTCTTTTGCAATTTCACGGATTTTTCCACTAACTGGTTTTGTAATATCTTGTGAATCGACTTCCTGGTAGTCTGAGTCCCTTTCCCTTTTTTTTCGTGAAATTCTCCCACCGGATTTTAGACCTTTACCAAGTACTTTATTGACAACATTAGAAGCAAGTGCTCCAGCTGCCCCAGTTCCTAACGCTCCAAGAATTGCCGGAGCCGCTGACGCAATCAATCCTGGAATTGCAGCCAACAGCGGAAATATTCCACCGGTTTTAATCATATTTTTTATAGCAGCCGTAGATAGATTAATCTGAATTCCTTTCTTTTCTTTTAAAGCTTTATTGAAATGATTAACTTGAGTTTTCGTCAGTGATAGTTTATTTGATCCACCAGTCATCTGATTGTGTTTTAATGTAATCGTAGTTCCGCATTGTTGGGCTGAACTTGATTGAAGTTTCTTTATCTGACCGGGTGTCAATGTGACATTAATAGTATTATACGACATTTTATATAACACCAATTGATTCAATTACATATTTTCCACTGGTGCATCAATAACTCTCATTATTCCACCACCACCTTCAAGTATCATAGATTTATCACTGAGAATAACAGCAACCGCCCTAAATCCTCCAAGAGCATCACCGATACGGGCTTGAAATTTTACATCAACGGTTTGTAACGGAGTGTTTGGATAAATCAAGATGTTGCAACGAAAAGTAATAAATCGGATACAATTCCCGAAAATCAAATTGTGATATTTGTAGTCCAGTATCGATATTTTGATCACGACCCATAAATGACCACAATTGATGATAAACTCGTCCTATTTGATTATTATTGTAATTGAAAATAATATTTTCTGCGGGTTCTTGTTGATTACTTATCCGCAATGATACTTCACTGACATCACAGTTGTCAAATATCATATGAGATCGCAATTGTAGACTATCATTCGCAGCACCGGTTATTTTTTTATTTCTATTTGAATTCTGTAACATAACAAAAACCTGTCTCAGTGCTGAAACATTCTTCGTCAATGCAAGTTGCCAAGTAAAAACACCAGTACCTGTACCTGATGTTGTAGCTGTTGTAACATCACACCAACTCAACAATGATTTTCCTCCCTGATCCATAAACGATAACAATTGAGTTTCAACGGTCAAGGATGGAGTCATAATTGGCATCCACAACGCTAACTTTGTCAAATTTCAGTCGCTTCGTTAATTAACTCCGGAGAATTATTTCCAGCTCGCGCTCCTCCAATGAGAATTTCTAACCGTGATATATCATCGAGAACACTTCTTGAACAGGGTATATTACCACCGCGATACCCCTCGCCGGATTTTTCTTCTTCAGGTTCTTCTCGTTGAAAATCCAAAGGATTTTTCAGAGGATCTTCCATACCAGGTTCTTCTTGTTTTCGTGGTCGTCCTCGTTTTTGTGGAGTTGATTTTGTGCGTTTTCGTTCTTCTGCTGCTTCTTGTTTTAATCGTTCTCGTTCCTCTTTCTCTCGTTGTTTTTGTTCGGTTTTTAGTCGTTGTTGTTCAGTTACTAATAAACACCTTTTTTCCTGATTTTCGAGATATTTTTGTTCAACAGCAGTTACACACGCCTGATACGTGGGATCATCATTATCAATTTGTGGTAGTTGATTTTTAATTTTATAAACTGCTTTAGAAAAATCCTCTACGTTTTTTATATAACCCTTATGTGTAGGTTTTAAAAAAATTTCTTTTTGATAATATCCCAACGCAGCAAAGCCCACTAAATCATGTATATCATTTTTATCGATATATGATAAAATCTCCTCGGTAAATCTATCTCGTAATTCTTGAACTTTAATTTCAGCACTTTTTTTTAGGTTTTACCACAGGTTCAACCACAGGAGTAACAGTAGGTTGTGATTCTTTTATCGCGGACACAACCTCCTTAGTTGCTGAAGTTATAGGCTTAAATAATTGTTCAGTGTCGGTGGTAAAATCTAACTTTGCTTGTTGCCGTGCTTGCAAATTATCTCTGAAAGAATCTCTCACTGGGAGATATTTCTTAATCGCAGCAAACCGTTCTCTAGTTAATCTAGTTATTTGTGCTTCTCCGATATTTGTCATTTATATAAATCGATTGAAGATTTTCAATTGCTAATTCATCATCGTATTATAGCTAATTCGGTTAGCCCGAAAATCGAAGATTTTCCACTGAAAGTGAAAATCAAAGATTTTCCAAGCAGCAACGGAGGTGGTGACAACGACAACATCGAAGATGTCGGCGTCTTTTTTTTAATTTATTTTTTTACTGAAAATTTTAATTAAATATTTTCAAGGAAGCCTCAGTTTGCCTAATTGACGCTTATTAAGCAATTTCGAGGAAGCATCAGTTTGCTAATTGACACCTATAAAAAACTGGTCTGTTCACCTATTCTGCTGCTCATACATACATACATACATACATACATACATACATACATACATACATACATACATACATACATACATACATACATACATACATACATACATACATACATACATACATACACACACACACACACACAGACAGACAGACAGACAGACAGACAAAACAGACAGACAAAACAGACAGACATACATACATACCTACATACATACATACATACATACATACATACATACATACATACATACATACATACATACATACATACATACATACATACATACATACATACATGCATACACACACACACACAGACAGACAGACAGACAGACAGACAGATGGACAGGGGAGCCCGATCTGCCTTGAAGTATTTACCTCACCCCGCCAACTACCATGTTTACATTCATTTTGTGAACACTGCCTTCAGGACCACATAACAAAGAAGACCAGTAGCACGGTAGGAATATTTGAATACTTCAGGGGAATGGGCTAGTTTATTCCCCCAAAGTCCCTTTCCGCTTGTGGGGAAATCGAAAGTAGAACGTGCATGCGAGATATGTCCATCTGAAAATGTTTCTAACGTTGCAACTAAATTATGTGCTGTATGTCACGAGTTTATGTGTGATACGTGTGCCTTGTACCACGAAAAAATGAAAATAAGCAAAACTCATCATATGATAGCACTAGAAGAATGGGAGAATAATCCTGGAACCCGCATACGGTTTACTGAGGGATTAGGGTGCCCAGAACATGATGATAAAGACATAGAGTTTTACCCCTCGCGTCTTCTATTCCAACCGTTTGGACCATCATCATCGCTCAGTGTACCAGTGACGCCTCTAACACGGGGAGATTGAGGTAGGAGGGGGGGATGCATTCACCACCGTATAGATAGATAGATAGATAGATAGATAGATAGATAGATAGATAGATAGATAGATAGATAGATAGATAGATAGATAGATAGATAGATAGATAGATAGATAGATAAAAAGATAGATAGATAGATAGATAGATAGATAGATAGATAGATAGATAGATAGATAGATAGATAGATAGATAGATAGATAGATAGATAGATAGATAAAAAATGAGATCAGTAAAAAAGGCTAGTTATGCTAACAAATTATTTATTTACAATTTAGCGGTTCATTTCCATTATATAAATTTTCTCTTCTTGAAAGCTATGCATGCTAGAATATATATATATTTAAATTTATTAACTATTTATTTCTTTATATATATATATATATATATTTAAATTTATTAACTATTTATTTCTTTATATATATTTTTTTAATTTATTAACTATTTATTTCTTTATATATATATATATATATATATATATATATATATATTTTTAATTTATTAACTAATTATTTCTTTATATATCTATATCTATATCTATCTATATATATATATATATATATATATATATATATATATATATATATATATATATATATATATATTTTTAATTTATTAACAATTTATTTCTTTCTATATATATTTTTTAATTTATTAACTATTTATTTTTTATATATATATTTTTTTAATGTATTAACTATTTATTTCTTTATATATATATATATATATATATATATATATATATATATATATATATATATATATATATATATATATATATATATATATATATATATATATATATATATACACATATATATACACATATACACACATATATACATATATACACACATATACATATATATTAATCTACATTCTAAATATATATTATTTATTTGCTTTTATTCACTGCATATTTTTTCTTCTATTTATTATATGTTATAAATTTTTTTATTTCTTATTTGCTTTTTTAAAATTTAAAATAATTAACACCTTTAGACTAAAATTAACTTGCAATATCAAATCACTGATTTTCTTAATCTATAAGTGCTTATATCTAAATCTATTTGTGATATTTATAATTATTTCATCATTTAACTAATCACAAAACATGATACAATTCATAGGTGTGGAATGTATACACTTACAATGAAAATGGATAGATTAAATATAAAATGTCATACACCAATCTTTGGGGACATGGAGACTCACACTGTATGAATGTTTTTGATTATCTCAGAATAAGACATTGTCATATATTATTTACAAGATAAACATTTTAGGGAGGATGCAATTTTTCGTATACCAGGAAGTGTCGTTATGTACTTGAGCATGTTATCAAAGAATATAAAATGGATCCTGACTGTAGTCGGATCGATTCAATATTAAAACACGTGATTCAAACATATGGGCCATATAATGATTGTCCCGAATTGTACAATAATGTAAATTTATAAATATCAACCAATTTAAAATTAGTCTACTATTGCATCTGTGGAATTTAATTTGGTTCAAGATACACAGAGAGTTTCATATCATTATGAAAATATCAAACATCGTAATGCTAGGAATGCATTATTAAAGATACAAAAAAATATTTGGTCGCGTTCATCCATTTAGAGAATTAAATATGGACCAAAGACATATACATAGATAAGACTGGAATTATCTTTTGTCTCGGAATTTCGTATTCCAAAAGTAGTAAAAGTGTCAAGTTAACGAATGTATAGGTCTGAACATACCATGGAAATATTGCGTTTAAATTAACATAATTTTCTTCTCGGAATAGATTTGTGGAAATATAAAAAAAAGAATATATCTATGAAATCGAAAGCTTCATCTAGAGAAAATTGCCATTCACTGCATCTGATTCACGATAAAATTACAAATATATTGAATTCAAATCCTAGATGTACCATACAATCTTCATTATCCTAAATACTTGGAAATTCGTGGAAAGTTCATTGCGTGTGTCTCGTATACAAAAAATGTAAAAAAAAAAAAAAAAAAAAAAAAGGAAAACACTTTTTTTACACCAAAATCAGTTCATCTGGTAGAAATGTTTGTAAAACAATGAGTTCATTGTTCTTGATATCACAGTCAACACAAATTGCGTAAAACAAGATTCCGATCCTACGTGCTGCTGTCTTGACTTTCACATGTGCTGCCCCATTGACATGGACCTGAAAATAAATTTAAAAAAAATAAATTAATGAATGAATTAATTGATGAATTAATTGATGAATTAAGTAATTAACTAATTAATTAATTGATTAAGGATTTAATGATGAATGAATGAATTAATTAATTAATTAATTTATTTATTTATTTTTTTTTTTTTATTTATTTATTTATTTATTAATGAATTAATGAATTAATTAATTACACCGGAAGGAAATTCAAACGGAAAAGACCAGGGCATCAAGAGAGCCTGGTAAAAGAAGGAATGAAAGAAAAATGGATAAATAGAATTAGATAGACTGATCGATTGGTTTATTTGTTAGCTGAAATTTCAAACCGGGCGAAAATTTCAGGAAAGAAATATAACCGAATTAATGAACGACATATCTAACGTGGGTCACAGGTAAGATAATTTTTATTTTTTAAAAAACTTATTTAGGAAGTTGGTACGGGAAAAATGATTAAATAATAGCTAAGTTAATAAAAATTGAATTATCTTTCGCGATTTATTACGATTTATTTCTCAGTGTGTATGTAATCCACCTAAAAGCTAAACGAATTCTCAAAGTTAGTGTATTTATCTCTGATTGATTTAATTTAAATTTTTTTCTATTTCTTTCAGACTCTCTTGGCCTTGTAGCTGTCGTCTTAAATTCTGGACTGGAATCCTCTTTCTGTTTCTGCTTCCTTTATTTGGCCCGGGCATTCTGAAACCACACTTGAACAACTCGCTTGTTTAATCCAGTTATATGGGAGATGTGGACTAATTCGACGCTGTCTGGGATCCTGTTGATGGTGTAATTTCCCTGCAGAATTTGCGTCTGTTCCAAACTGATGTTAGTTCTTAAACTTTTACTCTTCTGGTCATTTTCGAAATCTGAATATAATAATAATAATAATAATAATAATAATAATAATAATAATAATAATAATAATAATAATAATAATAATAATCATCGTCTGTATTATCATCAATAATTACCTTTTACTCTTCTGGTCATTTTCTAAATCTGAATAGTAATAATAATAATAATAATAATAATAAGAAGAAGAAGAAGAAGAAGAAGAAGAAGAAGAAGAAGAAGAAGAAGAATAACCATTAGTATTATCATCAATAATTACTTTATTTGCATAACTACAAGGATTAAAATGACGAATGTAATAATGAAAACAATTCATGAAATTTTTAACAGTTTTGATCCCTTTGCTTGGATTCAAATAAAATTTCCAGTGCTTTGCTCGCGTTTCGTTTCGAAGGAAAGGAAATGGGGAGGGTAAAAGAGAAGTAGACATGAAGGAGAAAATAAAAATAAGTAAGCTATGGAAAATAAATCAAAGCGGCATGTTATATTAATGTATCTGACAAAAAGAATATATTTGATGACCATGTGGAAAAGTTCAATTAATGCAACGTCAATTAATCTTGTGTGCACCACGTTTGATTCTTTTAAATTCTTATTCTAATTGGAACCCTTTCTACTATTCTGATTAGATCAATATAATTACATATGACGTTATATGAGATTCAATATAGTTATGTCCACCACAATTTTTTTTTTCTTAAATGTCATACGATATCATTGCAAACAAAAATTGATTTTGGACCAATACCACCTGAAATTACCTTATTCTGATATTTATTTATTTATTTTATTTACTTTATCATTTTGTTTATTTTATAAAAATGTTTACTTATTATTTATTTATTTAATTTATTTATTTACATCTTTTTAACATACATGTATATTTACAAGCCAGTCTGTAACATTTAAAAAGGAACGGTATGTTTTAATTTACATTGAAATTTTAAAGAATTTCAATTTGTTGACACGCCTTATTCGACATTATATTCAAGACAAAAGAAAGTTTAAATAAATAGTATTAATCAAATTAAGATAATGTGTTAAGCTATGTTATTTTAAATATTTTAAAAGCGGAATAATGCACTGGACCTGTAGCTTTCCCCTATTTTGCTTATCCAATAAAAAGAACCCCAATACACACACATCATACAGCACCACCCGCCAAGTTGTAAATTGCCCCGTAGCAAACATAGAATGGAAAAAAATATTCGAAATAAAATTTAACAAGATTCACCTTCGAGGGGTCGTCCTTGGAACATCTCTCTGGTGTGTTGTGCACATACGACGTCCCTCTCCTTTAAAACATATTCATCTCCCCTGCCAAGTTGCTTGTTACACAGGGAGCACGAGAAGCAAGCCAGATGATATACTTGCTGATGTACACGATGTACCCAGTCCGTGCTTTCTATGATCATGTGACATCTATGGCACTTCGTACCGAATTTTCTGCGGACAAAAAAATGAATGTGTTAATTAATACAATCGAGAAAGGACTTTAATAATGTTGCCTGGATTATTTGCATTTGTGTTTTTTCTTTGTCAATTATTATTAGCAAAAATCTTCTTGATTTCAGAAAGATGTTCTAATTTAAATTATAACTTAAGGACTCACTGATCTTTAGAATCAATACCGAGAAAGATAATTATTCATAAGAAAATTAGGTGCACATATCAGGAATTTATTTCGTGTTGAAAATATATACCCGTAATAATGCAATCGGCAGTAAATGTTGTCTCCTTTGAAAAAGCACGACTGGTGTGTCTCTAGAGATGCCTGACAGACAAAACATCGCACGCATTGTAAATGCCAAAACTGGTCGTTAGTGTGCAGAAGATAGCGTTCCGTAATTGGAAATCCACACTGGAAACACGTGACACCTTCGCCCTGCAAGAGAAGAATAACTATTGATATATGCAAAAGCATGGTATAATTAAGTCATTGGATAATGAAATACAGACTAAATCAATTATTTTTCATATCTTTGTGGAAAACAGTTGTCAACACTAAATTTAAATTAAAAAAACTAAAGAAATATTTGTGTTATAATACTCAACTTTATAAAGTGTTCAAATAACAGTATTGTTAACTGTCACCACCATTTATTACTGGCATATGTTAAATTATATGATAATTTTAAATATTGTCTGAATACTCAAAAATGTTCAAATAACATTATCCTAATAATAAAAAGTGTCTCAATGCAGATATTTGAATACTTAATTGTTGTTGTAAATGTAGTTATTGTTGTTTTAGGATTTAAACGAAATTTTTCAGTACATGATGGTCCTTTATATTGGTGGAACCAAGAAAGAAGAACCGACCCGCAAGAAGCTACTGGCAAGGTTTCTCACATACTAATGGCGTCATAATTCAAATCGCGTCATAACACTACAAAGTACAATCGCTATTAAATACTAGCAAAATAACCATTAGGACCATACTACTTAATTCCTTCCTTAATTAGCACCAAGATAGTAAATTCTTTCATCAAACTAAATACCATCATTATATTAAAAATAAATCATCATACTAAATATAATCATGATATTAAGTACCATCATCATACTCAATACCATCATTATTCTAAATACTATATTCATACTAATTACCATCATGATTGCTAAATACCACCATCATACTAAATACTATAAACGTATTAAATGCTATTAAAATTTGTTAATGTTAATTGTTATCATAATCCCTATTAAAATGTCATTATTACTCTCGTTGAATTTATTATTTCAATTATTTTATTTGTAGATATTTTAAATATTGTTTATATGCAATTTTTCCAATTATCTCCTAGTATATATGTTCTGTATCTAGGAGAGTTGAAACTGACATACTCCTTGCAAAAGTATACCACTGTGATTCGTATTCTGTTTCGCTTGGTAAGATAAAAATGTTAAGTGCCTTGCAACAGTATCATAAAACGTACTATTTATAATGCATGCAAGACCGGGTAGAACTTATATATCGTATATGTGCCTAGAATCAACGTTGTTGGTAAATTATATTTGAGAAACACTAGCGCCTTGGTCCAGATCACAGAAGTGCTTATAAATCGACCTTGCTACATCCGCAAAAGCCGACTGCTTAAAAGGCTACCACAAATTCCGTTTTATTTACTCGTGCTATCATCCCAAGACAAATCCACTTATTTTTAGAAACTAGAAAACTTTAAAATCGCACTTTTTTAAGATACTGACGAGAATACAATGACTAGACCGTTTTGGACGCGTCCGAAAAGAAAAAGAAAGGAAGCATAATTGGATTCACGTGATTCATGTTTCTTTTTCTCCCCCCCCCCCCCACATTGTTCTGTTTGTATGATACAGCGAGAAGTTAGATTTAGTATCTTACTAGTGTTTGATATAATCGTATTAAATGTTAATAAATAAGTAGGATATGTGCAATCCAAAAGAAACATTACGTTTCGGAAGGAAAGTGTATTTTATTAAAAACAACGAAATATGACATAACAGTAAAGAATAAATAAATGCATAAATCTCCACACATTTAAACGACGTCTAAACGACGCCATGCAATACATTATATCCCACATCAAACTGTTTATTTCATATTAGAGGAGACTTCCTAGAAAAACATACGAAAAACTGAAAATGTCAAATGAAAAAACGTCCTCTCCAAGTCGAAAAATATTTCCTTAATATAACTATTTATATAATGGTCATCTATCATATTGGGGTTTTCTTTCTTTTATTGTTTTACTGTATTAATCAATTATATATATCAGTTAGAGAACGATAATTAATGATTTTACTTTAAACGCAAGTTCATTAAGTACAGAAGGTAGTTTTTAATTCATGGCCCAAAACTTTAACCGAGAGGAAGATAGGTAATTGGAGCTAACGCTACTTAAGTGCTAGTAATTAAATATATAATGTTTCCAAGGTGATAAATTGTTTTTTTTTCCATTATGATCTTTGCTTTTTAATAGTATATTTACCAGTTTAATTAAATAACTTGACGAAAATTATATCACAAATGTGTATGCATAATTTTAATACGAATATAATTGGCCATTTAACGAATTTGATATAGTAGTACTAACACCGCTTACATTACTATCTATGCTAGTTGCCAAATCATCTGATTATGATGTCGACGTTATTACCATTACAGACCTATCAATTAATTGTAAGAAGTAAATCCGTTTTAATAACCAAATTTGTTCTTATAGATTTACAAGAGAAGACGTTCCGTGACGTAATCATATCAACATACTGGAAATGTGAGAATCATTGCTACAATGAATACCGTTACTCAAACATCTGCTACTGCTGCAACTACTATCACAACTAACACTACGATAACTACTACTAACATTACTGCTCCGACCGTTAATACTAGTACCACATCTACTATTGCAATAACAACAGCTGTTTATCCTATATACTGCTAAAAATACACGATATCAATTGCATTCTAGGGATTCTATATTATTGTTGAAATACTAGAAACTAATCTTACCGTTTTCGTGTTGACGGAATATTTGTTTTCCATTCCAGATGATAAGTGTCTTGTCTCGAATTCCATGTCAGTATCCTTAAGATATACAAGAATTATAAATGTTTTTCCCGGATTTCACGTAATTAATACTTGCTAGTAATTTAATTTTGGTCTCTTCGATACGCTTACTCGTTCACTTCCAATTAAAAATGTAAATCAAACTCTATCGACAGATTTTATATTCTGTAAAAAAACAAAACAATTGCTCAATAATTGTCAAGTTCAAGTTGGACTTAAGAGTAGAATAAGTGACGTATTTTAATTACACCTTGATTAATGTTCACGAGGAATTTTTAGTGTCAGGGATCTGTCAACCAAATCACGGCTTTCGCTAATACCCAAGCCATGAAATATTCAAATCACTGCACACAACCCAAGCGCATACGCGTGGAATCATCAACATCTAATTTTATTTTGATATCTTACCCTATTCTGACACCGAACAGAATTATTTATTCATGTATTTTTTATAATTTTATTTTCTTTTTTATTTATTTGATTTATTTATTTGTTAGTTTTTTTTACCATTTTTGTTCGTTTGTTCCTTCATTAATTATTTGTTTGCATATTAATTAATTTTTTAGTTCCTTCCTTCCTTTCTTTAATTGACATTGTGAGAATTTAGGGTGCTTCTAGACCCGGGATCATGCAACACATTTTCAGTCCCATGCGATTTCATATGTTACCTTCTATTATCGCTACTTATGAAACTCGATTATTGAGAATCTCGCAAAGTATTAGTAAAGCAATAGTGCTGGATGTTCTTTAATATGACACGAAATATTCCTTTTGTATTTGTTATTACCATTGACGATAATAGTGACGATGTCGAGATTGTGGATCACTGATACATATACACTTTTAGTTTACAGATATTCCCAACAAAAGGTACACTTTTCTCGTTATGAGTAAAAATATATTTTCACCTCAAATGTCCTATGGTTTAATATTTTGATTTATACTTTCACAAATCAACTTTATCTTACAACTTCGATTGTATACACGTCCTTTCAGCCATTCAGTCATGTGTATTCTAGGTAATGAAGGAAGCATAGTTTATGAATAGTTTAAAACAAATGATAATCTACCTAGATATGTCACAAAGCACTTCCTGTATGTATGTATGTATGTATGTATGTATGTATGTATGTATGTATGTATGTATGTATGTATGTATGTATGTATGTATGTATGTATGTATTTATGTATGTATGTATGTATGTATGTATGTATGTATGTATGTATGTATGTATGTATGTATGTATGTATGTATGTATGTATGTATGTATGTATGTATGTATGTATGTATGTATGTATCTCACAGATAGACCTAAGACAGAAATGGACAAACGTCTCATTTTATCTCCGTTGTAATTATGTTAGTTTATAAGATTATTAAAGATTTAAGTTATTATATATATTATAAACTGCCACACTGTAGAGATATGACTTAAATTGTTTAAAATTCAATTCGCACACCTCACCCACCATTCTTTGTTTTACATAATTTGGCTTCAAGTGTTCTAAATGCAACAAAATATTTAAAAGTGCTGACTTTGCACGTTGTAAATTCTTAGTGAAATATTTTATTCCATACTTTGTATCCCACGTGATAATTTACAACATTGATTTGTGGTGGTGGTGGTGGAGGTAATGGTAATGGGTGTTTTTACTAGGTTTTGTGATGTGTGTGTGTGTGTGTGTGTGTGTGTGTGTGTGTGTGTGTGTGTGTGTGTGTGTGCTTGCAGGTGTTTGCTGACTAAAGGGAAAAGGTTCACGTGTAATACATTTTTCCACCGTTAGGATTAAAATTAAATTTATAGCTGAACATAATATGTCCTATCTTGATATAATATTTGTCCTAACCTTCATTACTTATTTGATCTTTTGTCCTGGATATGGCGTTCAAAAAAAGTCTTTCGTTTCGAGTTCTTTATTAACTGCAATGTGCAGTTCAAACAAATTGTAAATCTTAACAGAATTGTTCATAATTAAACATGTGCATTTTGAAACACCTGAATAATTATATACATGAAAACAAATATCAGGTGGGGCTTGTTAAAAATATATATATATATATATATATATATATATATATATATATATATATATATATATATATATATATATATATATATATATATATATATATATATATATATATATATCGTAAGACAGTTGATGTAAATTGCAGCAAAATATAGATATATTAAAATTCATGATAAATCGTTATGATATTTTGCTCAGAGAAAAAAATAGCAATGGTTTATTTTTTTAAAGTAGTTATGAGCGCGTGGACAGCTTGACTGGTTTGAGATGACCAAGCTGAGATATGAAAGGTAAGGTTAGCAAAATTGATATATTTCTCTGTCGCATGAGTGAGAAATAGACTCACCTGGCAATCTTGCCATAGCCATGAGATTGATAATCTAAAATAAACTTGTATATGAATAAACATTCACATTAACGAAATCCACTGTCTTTTTTTTTTACTATCAATACATCTAAAACATACCACTACCTACAATCACCTCAGCAAACGTTAGTGATTATAATCACATAAAACAAGCACATTGAGCAGGGCCAACGGTTTGTTTTGTTTTTGTCAAGGGAAGAAGAAAAAAACACAAACACATAAAAACCTAAGCGCACACACAAACAAAATACAAACACAAACACAACACATAAACGAACGCATGTATACAAAAACACATACATACAAAAACGTTTTTGTTCAGGGAAAAGCTTAATGTTAAGGGAAGAAAGCCAACACACGCATACATACATAGAAAAACACATACAAACGTACGCGAATGCACACGAACACAAATACACACACATATGGATAAGTGTTTCCTAACAACAACAAAACAACAAACACACGATCGTATGTGCGCTTAGATACACATCAACATACATACTTATACACACAAATGTATGCGCGCACACAAACACATACAAGTACCCCCAAACTCGTAACCCGGGCCGAAGAACCTTCTTTTGACTTTGGCCCTTCCGTCATATCTGGATGGATAGATGGATGGATGGATGGATGGACGGACGGACGGACGGACGGACGGACTGACGGGACGGGACGGGACGGGACGGGACGGGACGGGACGGGACGGGACGGGACAGACAGACAGACAGACAGACAGACAGACAGACAGACAGACAGACAGACAGATAGATAGATAGATAGATAGATAGATAGATAGATATATAGATAGATAGATAGACAGACAGACAGACAGACAGACAACTTTCCAAAAGTGTAATGAAAACTTAAAGAAGATACAAAATTAAATCAATAAACAACCAGGCTAGTTCTTCTAACAAATTCTGTATTCACAATTTAGCGGTTTATTTTCATTATTTAATTTTCTGTTATCAATGCTAGAATATGTATGTATGTATGTATGTATGTATGTATGTATGTATGTATGTATGTATGTATGTATGTATGTATGTATGTATGTATGTATGTATGTATGTATGTATCTATCTATCTATTTTTATTTATCTCTCATATATATATATATATATATGCTTATTAATTTTTATTTCCTTATATTCATATTTTTACTTCTATTTATTGTATATCATCAATTTTGGTAATTCTTAATTATTTGTTTATTTGGGATATTTTTATTATTATTTTTTTATTTAAAAAAACAACAACTTTTAGCCTAAATTTCATTTGCATATATAAAATCACTAATTTTTGCAATCTATAAGTGCTTCGTCAGTTAGTTGATCACAAAACATAATGCAATTCATTGGTGTAAAATGTATACACTTATAATGAAAATGGATAGATTAAATATAAAATGCTATCCATCAACCATTGTGTATGAATGTTTTTGATTATCTCGGAATAAAACAGTGTCATATATTACTTGTAAGATAAATATTTTAGGGATGATAACGTTTTTAATATATTAGGGTGTGTGGTTATTTAATTAAGCATGATATAAAAGAATGTAAAAAGAATCATGACGGTAGTCGTATGGATTCAATATTACAATACGTGATTCATACACATGGGCCATATAATGAATGTACAGTATTGTACAATAATGTAAATTATATTTATCTACCAATTTAAAAAAAAAGTCTAATATTGGATGTAGGGAATTTAATTTAGTTCAAGATCCAGAGCGAATTTCATATAAGTATATAAATTAATCACCGTAATGCCAAGAATCCATTATTAACGATAAAAGAAATCTTTGATGGCGTTCATTCATTTAAAGATATAAATGCTGGATTAAAGAGATATACATAGAAAAGACTGGGATTATTTTTTTGTGTCTGGATTTCTTATTCTAACAGTAGAAAAAGTGTCAAGTGAAAAAAACCTATAGGTCTGATCATACCATGGTAATATTGCATTTAAATTAACATAATTTCATTAGCGCAATAGGTTTTTTGAATATAACAAGGATATATCTATGAAATCAAAACCTTCCTAAAGAGTAAATGTCAATACACTACAACTGATTCAGCGGTAAACATTACCAAAATACTGATATCAAATCTAAGATTTACCATCAAATATTATATGAGTTCATTGGTCTTTATATCACAGTCCGAACAAAGTGTGTAAAACAAGATTCCGATACTTTGTGCTGCTGTCTGGACTCTCACATGTGCTGCCTACTGACTTTGACCTGAAATAAATAAATAAATAAATAAATAAATAAATAAATAAATAAATAAATAAATAAATAAATAAATAAATAAAATAAATAAATAAATAGATGTAACGTAACGTAACGTAACGTAATAGTATGTACTGCAATGTTATGTAAAGTATTGTAATGTAATGTGATTAATTAATTATTAAATCAATATTGACACACACCGGAAATAAAATTCAACCAGAAAATACCAGGGTATCCATATAGCCTGGTAAAAGAAGGGGATTAAAGAAAAATGGATAAAAAGATGAATATAGACTAATAGGTTGGTTTATTTGTTAGCTGCAAATTCAAAACCGGGCGAAAATTACAGGACAGAAATAAGACCCAAATAATCAACGACATATCTAGCTTAGCGCACTGGTAACATAACTTTTATTTTAAAAAACTTATTTAGGAATATGAGACGGAAAAAAAATATTAAATATTAGCAACGATAATGAAAAGTGATATATCTTCCGCGATTTATTACGATTTATTTCTCAGTGTTTTTATAATCCACCTAAAAGGCTGAACAAATTCTCAAAATTAGCGTATTGATCACTGATTTATTTTATTTTTTTCTCTCTATTTCTTTCAGACTCACTTGGCCTTGTAGCGGTCGTCATGGATTCTGGATTGTAATCCTCTTGATGTTGTTGCTTCCTTTCTTTTGCCCGGACATTCGGATACCACACGTGAACCACGAGCTTGCTTAATCCCGTTATCTGCGAGATGTGTACTAATTCGACGCTGTCTGGGTTCCTTTTCATAGTGTAATTTCCCTGAAGATTTAGCGTCTGTTCCAAGCTGATCTTTGTTCTTAACCTTTTTCTCTTCTGGTCATTTTCGAAATCTGAATTAATAATAATAATAATAATAATAATAATAATAATAATAATAATAATAATAATAATAATAATAATAATAATAGCCATCTGCATTATCATCAATAATTTGATTATAGCAAAGCTGCAGGATTATAATTACAAATATGATAGTGAAAACAATTCATGAAATATTGAATAGATATAGTTTATCCCTTTCGCGGATTTCAAATAAAATTTCCAGACTTTGCTGATATTTCGTTAAGAAGGAAAGGAATGGGGGTGGGGGAATAAAAGAGGTAGACATGAAGGAGAACATTTGTAAGCAATGGAAAATAATTCAATGCAGCTTGTTATCTTAATGCATCTGACAAAGAAAACGTATTTGATGACCACGTGGAAAAGTTAAATTCATATAACCTCATTAAATAGTGTGTGGTTTATGCTTTGCAATTCCTTATTCTAATTGGAACCCTTTCTACTCTTCTGATTAGAAGGATATCATTAATATTATGATGCTTCATGAGATTAAATATAGATATATGTTAAATAAATTTGTTTTTCTAAATGTTCTATGATATGTGTGCAATAATAAAAATGAGTTTACATCAACCCCACATTTAATTGTCTTATTTGTTTGTTTGTTTGTTTGTTTGTTTGTTTGTTTATTTATTTATTTATTTATTTATTTATAAAAAGCACGTCTTTTACGAACAGTCTGTAACATTTAAAAAGGAACGGTTTGTTTTAATTTACATTGCAATTTAAAAGAATTTCAAAGTATTGGCACTCCTTATTAGACGTCATATTTCCAGACGAAAGAAATTTTGAATAAATAGTAAATCAAATTAAGATAGCATGTTAAGCCATGTTATTTTAAATCTTCTAAAAGCGGAATAATGCACTGCACCTGTAGCTTCCCAATATTTTGCTTAAACAATAAAAATGCACTCAATGAACACACAGCAATCGGCAGCACCCACCAAGTTGTAAATTGCCCCGTAGCATACATAGAATAGAATAAAATATTCAAAATAAAATTTAACAAGATTAACCTTTGAAGGGTCGTCCTTGGAACATCTCTCTGGTGTGTTGTGTGCATATGACGTCATTCTCCCTTATAACATATTCATCTCCCCTGCAAAGTTGATTGTTACACATGGTGCACGTGAAACAAGCAAGATGATATACTTGCTGATGTACACTATGAACCCAGTCTGTGCTGTCTATGATTCTGTGGCATCTATGGCACTTCGTACCGAATTTTCTGAAAAAGAGGAATAATACGTTACGTAATAAAATCTTGAAACGTCTTAAATAATGGTATCTGGATGATTTGCATCTGTACTTGCTTCTTTGTCACGTATTGCTAATAAAAAATCTTCTCGATTTCAAAAACATTTTCTACTGTATATATAAATTATAACTTGAGGCCTTACTGACCTTTAAAATCAATACAGAGAAAGATAATTATCCTTAAGGAAAATAAGTACACATATAACAGGAATTAAAATATTTTGTGTTGCAAATATATACCCTTGATAATGCGATCACAATAAATATTGTCTCCTTTGCAAAAGCACGACTGCTGTGTCTAAGGAGTTGCCAGACACACAAAACATCGCACACATTATAAATGCCAAAACTGGTCGTCAGTGTGTAAAAGATAGCGTTCAGTAACTGGAAAAACATATAGGAAACACGTGGCACCTTCGCCCTGCAAAAGAGAAATTAATATTTATATATGCAAAAGCATGGTACATTTAAGTAATTGGATAATGAAATACAGTCTATATCAATGTATTTTTACATCTTTGTGAAACGCATTTATCAGTACCAAATTTATAAAACCTCCAAACAAAATATGTGTTAAGGTACTCAACTTTATGAAGTGAACGAATAACAGCATTACTAACTGTTACCAGTATTTCTTAGTTTATTATACAAAATTATATGATAATTTTAAATATTGTCTGTATACTCGGCGAAATCATAATTCTGAGAAAAGGTTCTAGTAACAGTATATTAATAATAAACAGTGTCACATTAAAGATATATTAATACTCAATAGTATCATATATCAATGAAGTTTTAAAAACTAAATAGTGTCAAAAATCTAATGCTGTTGTTGTTGTTGTTGCTGTATTGTTATACGCCGTTTTTCAGCACATGATATACTTGATATGGCCGCCAGTGTAACTGGTGTAGTAAAAACCCGAGAAAAGCCCAGGAAGAACAACCCACCCTCAAGGACTATTGGCAAGGTTTCTCAACTATTAATGCCGTCAATATTCATATAGCGTCATGACACTATAAAGTACCATCGCTATTAAATACTAGCAAAATAATAATTAGCACCATAATACTAAATACCTTCATCATACTAAATACCATTAGCATCATTATTCTAAAAATGAATCAAATCAATACCAGCATTATACTAAATATCATTTTCATACTAAATTATATGGTAATACAAATAACATCATGATTCTAAGTACTATCGTAATAGAAAATACTATCATCATACAAAATATCATCATGATATTAAGTACCATCACCATAGTAAATATCTTCATAATACTAATTACTATCATCATGCTAATTACCTTCATAATACTATATACTGTACTATTGTAATACTAAATACCACGTTCATGCTAAATTGTATCGTAATACTAAATACCATCATAATAGTATATACTGTCTTTCTACTAAATGTCATTATAATACTAAATTATATGTTATGTAATACTAAATACCATCATAATACTAAATAATATTGTAATACTAAATACCATCCCAATACTATATACTTTCTATCGTAATACTAAATACTACTGTAATGCTAAATACCCCGTTCATGCAAAATACTATGGCAATACTAAATACTATCATAATAATACATACCATCATCGAGTCTAGGACATCTCCTCCCCGGACATTCCCCACCCCCCAGACTTCCCCCCCCCTCGACATATCCCCACCGGATATTTCCCCCCTGGACTTCCCCCCCCCCTCATCAAATAGGACTTCCCGCCCCCCAATCATTTCCCCCATTATCTTAAAACTTAATTCATATTTAATTATAAAAACTTATATTAAGTTATGTTAAAAGAAAAAGGTTATTTGAAATAAAGATAAGATTTGTAACAAGAAAACCGAGTTTGGGATTTCCGGATTAACAACAAAACACTATTGATGGTAATACAAATACAATATTTAATGATATATGAAAATAAGGAAATAAGTATGTCTGATACGTGTGTGTATGGGTCCAAATATTGTGCGAATTAACATAATTAGCACGATCCTACTAATGCAACAAATACAAATGCAAACACATTGTCATATACGGTACCAGGACAAAAAAAAAAATGAACGATTCATGGTATATCACAAAATGAAAATACGATTTTCACAATAGCAAAACAAATGATGTTTTCACTCAAATTAGCGAATTGATAGTTTACTCACTCAAAATAGTGAACTGACATTTCATTCATTCAAAATAGTGAACTGATATCAACAAAGCAGATATCTCAAGATATCTCTTCACCTCGAAAATACACACACACACACACACACACACACACACACACACACGCACAGCACAGCATTGCACACGCAGTAAGTAGTAAGTGTTAAAAAAGTTAACATTTTCACATATTAAAAAATGTATTGTTTAAAAGTTAATGTTGTAAGCAATTGCTTTTAAGTATTCTATGGTGTCACGATTGTCGAAGTCTGCGATTATGTTTGCAATTGTCGAAGAACAGTCTTTGTACTTCTTCTTTGGTTGTTCAGGCAAATGTCCACCAAAGATCTGATTTAGGTTGACATTATTTAAGCTCTTTTCACGTTTAAGAATCCGAAGGAAGCTCCAGATATTTGGATGATGACAAGAAACTGCGGACTGCATCTTTCTATGCCAACCTTCCACAGCATTGTTTGTTCTGGGCAAACTGTTGGCAACACGTGAATGCACACTCCAAATGCTTTTATCGAACACCGCTGCTACACGGCGATTACGACGGAGACGACCAATGTAGTAGTCCTCAAAATAATCCATGACAGTGGCAAACTCCTCTGACAACGATTCCTGAAGTGTTTCGAAAGATTCGATTACCTTTTCGCTTGGAACGAATGCTAACGCAACAATCATCCGAATTGACAAGGCAAAATCTTCATCATTCTGGTATCGATCCTGCAGTCCAATAGATTGAACTTTTCTGAATATATTTTGTGCCAGATTGAAGTAGCAGCCATGTATTTCAACGTTTGCAAAACACTCGGTGGCTGCATTAATTGCAGCCTTTTCGAAATCCGTCGTAATTGTTGTTGGATGAACTTGAGGCTGCAGCACTTTGATTTCTTCAAATAAACGACAGTAAGTAACCTGTGTTTTGTTTGGTAGGAGAACATACAAGCACGAAACAATTGATCCAGTTACAAGAGCTTGTACTGTATATAATTGAAAAAACAGTTCAGGTACCACCTTGAAAGTTCCATCCATGAACCAATGCTGTGAATCCTTAATCAAATTTAGTGTGCGTTCTGTTCCAAAAATCAAGATTCGGTTGGGGTCATCACATCCGCTGTCGTAGAGTAGAAAATTTTCTCCATCAGCCAAACTCTTGTATTCTTCTGGAATTTCAAATGTGCGGTCGACTGGAAGAGGGTGAACTGCATTCTTCTTCTGTTTAACTCTTCTGATGTTTCTCCGTAGATGTCGAATTGGCACCATCTGAACAGCAGCTTGCTGGCTTAGTTGCTGCAATTCTTGACCCAGAATTTGTTGCGGTGTTTCTTCAGTTTCCTCTGCTTTTCGTTTGATACTTGCCCGGAAGTTTAAAACCTCACAATGAACCGAATCAGCAGTATGAGTGTGCTCATGCAGGTAACTAACTACTGACAGATCTTCATTTAATTTAACTTTTGCCCTACATTCACTTGTATTTTTTCCTGCATCTCGACGACGCTCACACTCATAACTTATAATATAGTTTGCTAAGCTTTTATGTTTAAAATAAACAAAACCATTTAACACAACTTTATTTTTTTCCTCGAATACTCGCAACAGTTTCCATCTCCATCTCATGGGTTTTTCAAAAAATGTATTGGTTTAAATTGTTTGGAGTTTATATAGATACAGAACAAGTAGGACAAACCCATCTTTACAGTGCATTGTTACATCATAATCCGCTTATGTTGACATCTGGCCTGAGTACTGTACTGAAACAACTACAAATAATTGAACGATGGCTAATCCTTCTGTTGTTTATCTTAAATATACCAAAGATGCACAATAAATAAAGGTTAGACTGAAGCCTCTTCATACTTCAAAGAAACCTCCTGTTCTACAGTGAGTAAAAGCATGTTGTGTGTGTGTGTGTGTGTGTGTGTGTGTGTGTGTGAGAGAGAGAGAGAGAGAGAGAGAGAGAGAGGTCAGGAAAGTAGATATTTTACATTTGATAATGCATTTATTTCAGGTGACAACAGTCATGCCTATGCACTAACGGTGATGCGAGGTGCGAGTATACATCAAAGCTAAATGTTACTATATATAAATAAAGTAGTATAAAGATAATGGGGGGGGGATGACTGGGGGGGAAAAGTCCTATTTGATGGAGGGGGAAGTCCAGGGGGGAAATGTCCGGGTGATATGTCGGGGGGAGTCCGGGGGGGGGGGAATGTCCAGGGGGAAGATGTCCTGATACCACCATCATCATATGTCTTCAATTACACCGTGATGTAATTGGGAAAAAGGAAAATAAATTAAATAGACTCAAACTGCCTTTTAGATATCATTGACCTCGTCTAAAATAAGATTAATAGTGCAAATATTCGTGACACGTTATGAATGGAACGCTTTGTATGAAAATAAAAACAGAATATTAATTTACATATAAACGATTTGGGATATAATAAAAACCTCGAAAAGGTTTTATTCCCACACAGGTGATATAACACTACTGTATTGATATGCATTATTGCCATGACATCCACACAAAACACCTGAAATATGTAGTTTGAAATATTGTGTTCGGGTTACGACCTAGAACCAAAAAGTACTATCCAATGCAGTGGACGCCTTACATCTAACACACGAGACAGCTCATGGATGTAATGTTTTGTTTTTTTCTGCAGTATACCACTACGACCATCTTTCGTATTATTAAGATAGCGAATGTTAAACTTTTGTCAGGACTGAAACCGGACGAAACTTTGTCCAAGTGAACAGCACGTTTAAGAATTATATTAAAACATGCCAAGTTAACGAATAGTGCAATATATTCGCACTGGCAACGCTTGTTAGAATACATCCTTCATTGAATCAAACCTTAACTTCTGTCATGAATTGTATGATAATGTGAGTGCCGTCTATGCGAAACTTTAACATTCTTAGGATAAAACGTGCAAGAGTTTTGTTTCATTAGCAAATGAGAAACATATGACTGTAGAAATTCCAATTTTTAACGGCAGTTTAGTGAAAGTTGTAAGGCTACCTTGAACGTTTTAAGAAATGCAATACTTACGTAATAAGCATTTCATCTTTTGGTTATGTAGTGTTTTGTTCATATGCTTTCTAATCGCCTGATTTGTGATTCAAGAATGAAAAATGCTACGTATAGTATTCAACACTGTTACAACAATCTTATTGGGAAAACTAATTATCGCTAGAATATAGTGCTGTCATTCGTAACTGGCAAACTATTCAATGTAAGATATGGACCCTAATATACATTGTAAGGACATGCTAGCTTAATAGTGGCATCACAAAATGTTATGAAGTGTGTTCCATCGTTGACTGACCATATAAATAAATGTTAAATAGTGACACCGTTGCAAATAGTTAAATTTATGTACAAGTTGGACTATACCTATTATAATTTAACTTTTCTGACAGAAAACAATCCTGACACAATTAAATGAATGTGTTTATAGAACCATTCACACGAATATGGGCGGGAGGGGGAGAGACAGAGTGGTCCAAAGCGTTCTCCGTTACAGACTGATGTCGTCGCACGTCGGCTCCGCCACAAATATTAATTAGTATCTAGTAATCTAGTTTTGCTGTTAAGACAGATTACAAGCGTTACTCTTACAGTTGGGTTATCACATTCTGGATCGGTTTGTTCACTCTAATGAAGGTCAATGACAACCATTCTTCACTATTGTATGCACATATAATACTTTTATTTATAAACAAAAGCAGACAATGGTAACACACCTACATATGCACATAAATCATAAGGCAAAAGATGAATTACATTTTAATTCTAAAATCGATCTTTTATTTAAACATCTAATTTATAACTGAATTTATAGTGACATATAAGTGACGAAGTTGTCCAAATAACTCTTAAATTCATTTGTCTCCAATCACTACAACATCACTTCAAGTTTTAAGCATTTCATCATTACTAATCGTCCTCATGTAAGTTAGACAGTTAATTATTTTGTACGCAGAAAATACGTATATTGCGAAAAGAATACACAGAGAAAGAATCAACTTCGATCGCTTAATTTATGACCTAGTATCATTTAACTAGCTAATAACGTAAAGAGCAAAATGGTAGACTTTAAACATCGAATAATTACCTGTGAAAACGAGTAAAATTAGATCTACTTTGTTGATTTAAATATATATATATATATATATATATATATATATATATATATATATATATATATATATATATATATATATATATATATATATCAACGTATGATTTACAGGCTAATAACTACACCATATTTTCCACCTGGCGAGATAAACGATATATGCAGTCCCTTCTTTATTCCAACGAGTAATTTACCGGTTTCCTACCGTATATCCTGCCACTGCAGTCACACCACCAATGTACCCTACTAGATTTTAATATGGACTCACACCACCAATGTACACCACTAGATTTTAATATGGACTACGTTATGACACGGACATTCATTTGTTTTGGCCTGACTTCACTACTAGTCAACCATGGCATCACGGAAACTCACTAACTAGGGAAGTAGGTAGGTTTGTTTCTTTGGATTTTAGGATTTAACGCCATTTTCAACACAAGATAGGCTATACAAGGTGGCCAGTATTAATGGTGGAAGAACAACCCGGAAAACTACGGAAAGAACCACCGACACACGAGACTCGAATCCACGCAGAGAGAGGTGAGATGGCAGTGATCTGTAACGGACAGCGCTTTAGACAAGTGGGCCATTCGGGGCCCCTAGGTAGGTAGATAGGTAGGACAATAGATATGTGTATGTGTCGATTGATGGATGTATGGATTTACGAACATAATAACGAATGTATCAATGTATTCATGCAAATTTATAGCAGCAGAGAGGGTGAATCCTACAACTTTCTGAGCGTTGATTCTGAAATCTTAGGTTTCCACCAAATAGTAAAAAAAATGGCGTCTATTCGATAAAATAAGATTTCCTTATATACGCCAACGTCGTTGTCATTCACCCTCTCTGCTGCTATGGGTTAATAATTCTTTTACGAGTTCAACCAAATATTTGATCGAGTCCGATACGATATCGTGTCCGAGGATCATGTAAATTTATTGTTATAAATCCGTGCGGAGTCGACTGAGCGTTACTAAAGAAATTTTTAAATTGATTGAAGTCCATATCAGAGCACCATGTCTGCCAAATATTCCGAAGCGTATGTGTATCAACTCCGTCAAATACACACAGTAAGTTACAGTTGTCTCTAATCGCTTTTGGAATCTGAGTGTATCGTTGAGTGACATATATCACGTCAGTGTTTTTGTGACGCCCACGGGAAAAGATCCTAGCTGGGTTTTTTTGATTGTCTAACATCACATCGTCGTATACGACTAAATTGTTAATGTTCCCATCAAGGTCATCCACGGATGGCGCCTCGTCAATATCAGTTATAAAATCGATGGCGTTCTCACCCTTAATTTCTGATGCATTCTCGTTAAAATCCTTTAACACTTCATAGCATCGTTGATCATCTACGCTGGGAGCAACTAAATACAACTTATCCCATTTCACCCATCTCATTATTAAATTGAGCAACAATTGCGTTTTACCGGATCCAGATGGCCCGATTATAATTGCGCGGATAGAGTTTGGTAGCGCTGCATGATGCTTAACTGGTTCTTTTGTTTTAGTCGCTGAAAAATCAATTATATCCATATCTCTATACATAAATTATGGATCTATATTGTGTGAAGTGTAAAACGCGTACTAGCACAAATGATGTGACGACGATTACAACTAAAAATAACAGATCAGCACTTACTGGTAGATGTGCAACATGTGGTACAAAAAAATTTAGATTTGTTTCTATGAAACCCGGAGATGTTTTAAAAAAAAACGAGGAGGTGATATCGCAGCCAAATTGGCAAAGCTCCCTGGAACCCCATGGGCAAAGTACCCTGGAGAAAAGCACCTTCCAGGATATAGCTACTGTGGCCCCGGAACGCGATTAGATATCAGACTTGATGATCAAAATCAGCCCCGACCCGGCGAGTATCCGATAAACGCTATTGATAAGGCGTGTCATGCTCATGATGTTGCATATAAAAGCAGCAATCTGCAAAACAGGCATCTCGCGGATGTGAAATTAATTCATGCGTTAAATGCTATTCCTGATAAATCTTTTAAAGAAAAGTTGGCTTCGTGGTTGGTAAAATCAGCTATGAAAGGCAAATTGATGATGGGCGCTGGTAATTAATAATATGGAATCAATTTATTATTCCCCAAGAGGATACTGGAGAGGCAAGGCAGCAATCAATAAACTCGCCAGCGCCGCAAAAGTGAAAAAGGCTACTGCGGCTAATTGGTTATCCAAACAGGCTATATGGCAAATTTATCTACCACCGCCTAAACAAATTGATTACTCGCATTTTGATGTGACCGCTCCTAATGAAGTTCATCAAGCTGATTTATTGTTTTTACCACATGACAACGGTTACAAATACGCGCTAACCGTAGTTGACGTTGCGAGTCGATACAAACAAGCAGAACCGCTAAAAACAAAATCATCACCTGAAGTTGCTTCTGCATTTGAAAAGATTTATCGACGAGGCCCACTACGCTGGCCAAATCTATTACAAGTCGATCCTGGCAAGGAATTTCAAGGTGCTGTTTTAACAACGATGAAACATCATAATACCACGTTACGACGAGGACATACTGCGTTACATCGCGATCAGGCAATTGCTGAACGATTTAATCGGACTCTTGCTGAACGGTTATTTGGATATCAATACGCGAAGGAGTTTATTCAGGATAAAAGATCCCGTGAATGGGTTAAGAGATTACCAGGTGTAGTTACCGCAATCAATAATGAGATTACTAGAACAATCAACATGAAACCTAGCAACGCTATTAAAAAGAAGTATATACCCGTACAACCACAAAAAGATTTCCGAGAACAAATTCTTGGTAGTAATGTCACTGTAAGGTATTTATACGAACCAGGAGAGCTTGAGGGTGGTAAAAAAAGAGCTACCGATCCTATTTGGAGCGTCACTACGCATAAGATATCCGGTATAACACGATCTACTGGTAGACCTCCAATCTATAAACTGGATTCAACTGCTCCTCAGCGAGGATTTACTCGACAACAACTACAGGTAATTCCCGAGGATACTCAATTACCACCGCGTGGTCTTAACTAGCACCCCTTCGTCTGTTGCACTCAAGACAAGTCAACATCACATTGTTTCTGATATGACCAATGCTGCTATTCTTTCTGTCTACGGTAAATTGGCGAGGATCTTTATCCGAATACTGCCAACGCATTATACAATTGCAACTTGCGCAGTGATTATTCTGTTGTTGCTTCAGCGTAATTATTAATTCAGCATCAATGTCAAATTCTCGTTGTTTTTTTTTTGTCTTGTTGTTTGTAACCGGAGAGTTTTTTATCAATAACTTTAACATCAACGATGCTAGCATCATCCATTGTAGTGTCATTATCATCCAGGACAACTCTTCGAAGTTGATTTATTTTTCGTACTCTGGATACTGCAAGATAGACTAAATTCGACCATTCGATGTGATTATCCACCATCCAAACAATTGTATCCGATATAGTCAATCCTTGTGAAGAATGTATCGTCGCTGCGTATCCTAGCGTCCATGGGGATTTATTAGCACGCAATGCATCTTCAACGACGCTGATATCAACCAGCACAATATCATTTAATACGAGAATTTGTTTTTGAAATCCTTCGGATTTTGGGCCTGGAATATCAACTTCTATATTCTGTTTTCGTGTATCCGAAGGCCTATAACACAACGGTTCTGGAAGTGTTGCAAATTTTTCTTTATGCAATTCAAATAACTTCATCTGAAGTATGTCTCTGACTATTTTTCTACTTGCAATTATTAAATCGTTTGGTCTCCACGTTTCCCAAAAATCATTTATGGGAGTTTCTGAAATTATTTCACGCGCTATTTCACATTGGATTTTATCCGGCTGTAATCTAATTAGCGCTTTGAATTCTCGTAATTGTTCATCAAGTGATCTATAATCAGTGGTAATTTCTTCATAATAGTCTACAAAACCCTTTAGCCATTCATGTGGGGATGCACCGACAAATGGTGGTGGTTGGCCATGATCACCGCACATGACGACTTTTGTATTTTTCAATAACAACCACTCAAGAAAGGTTTGTAATATTTTCAACGATACTGTGCATATTTCATCCCAAATTATGATTTCAGGAATGAATTTATCGCCCATTCGATCAGGAGTCCATTCATCGCCTTTCCATCGAAAGAAACTATGATAAGTATAGGCATTTACCCCTCGTTGTTTCATCTCTCTGGCGAGTCTGTGAGTAGGTGTTAGGACAATCATGTTTGATTTTGAAACGCGGTATAATTCAATTGCACGAGTTGTCTTTCCTGACCCACCACAACCGTTTAAATAAAATGTCTTGTATCTACATATTGGATCAGATACCGGTGGTGCATTAGAAAATTCGGATTGAATTTCAAAACGGTTATATGAAAGATATTTATCATCCATGGTAACATCTGCCGATTCACAATACTCATGTAGCGTCTCCTTTTTAAATCTCCAACACCCCCACGCTTCCTCCGGGGATGTGAATTTAGCTACATCTGATCTGTATTTATTGTGGATATACATAGAATCAGTGGCTACCCTAACTGCGGTATTAGGAAATCTATTTATCATCGAAAATAAATTGATAGAAGCATAAGCTAGCATAGAACTTCTCAAATGCGTATATTGTTTAATATATCCATCACAATAGGTAACAATTGTACCTAATCGTCTTCCATCGGATAGGAAAGCGTCTTTACGATTTACAAGTTTTCCCTGTTTCGTTAAATCCGTTACAATAAAATCGTATTCAGCGATGTCTATGATCAACCGCGAAAAATATTTTGCATTGTCGTATCTTCCACCCTGGGTAAATTTACCGATTATTCTTCGTCCAAAATCTTTTGCTTGTTCTTTTTTAATTTCAAATAACTTCTTAGACCAATTCATGAATTGTTCTTCACTGAAATTCTTCGAATTTCCATCTGGAAACTGTTTTTGCTGTTCGCTAATTATACGATCTAGATCGGGTTGTGGTAGCCAAACTTCTTTCTGAGCTCGATAGCATATAATAGCTTCGGAAACAATCAACGATATTAGCATACCACAATCAATCATATATCGTAGTAACACTATTGGCATCCAGGCCTTTTCAGATAGGTGTCTACCAAGTCAAAGATAACTACACGGATGTAACCCTGTAGCGAATTCGAATGATATCACACGAGCGAATCCGGTTAAATCAAAATCAGGTAATGGTCCATTAATCGCAACACGAGTCATTTCATGCGTGGGGTGTCCAAATCGTTTAAAATAGTTACTACATTCTCCATACCCGAGGAAACTTCCAGGATAACACGCGGATATATCAATTGAAATCATACCGCCACGATGGTATTTCGTATTCCACAGTCCTCCATGACTAAATTCACGCAACTCAATTTAACGTCCTCGAGAAAATCACTTTGTGTTGGACGCCATGAGTTTTTTTCTCTTGCGAAGTGAGCTACCACTGATGGAATAGTAAAACTATCCGTGAGTAGTTTTTCATGGAAACTCTCCGGTGAAAAATCACTAGCGATTTTTCTCATTCTGTTATCTAATTCTTCAACGCGATATAATTCACCATTTGGTCTTACAAATTGATCAAATCCTATTTCGGGATCTTCATCACTTCTAAGTAACCACACTGACACAGGATCATCTTTACACAACGCATGAATAGCATCGAATAATTTTTCATTATAAAAAACATCCCCGACGAATTCCTCGGGGATATATCTCACGGTTCGTTCTCGTGGAAATATTGTTACCGCAGGTGTCCACGCGTGTTTGTTATGATCAATAATTTGTATTGGCGCTCCATTTTTGTTATATTTCGGTTCGTATAAAACTTCTCCGGTTATCGTCATAACGGTTATTGGGAATCTTAATGATGTTTCTAATTTAGCTATATCAGAAATCTTTGCACCGTGCTGTTTCACTGTCAGTTTCCATTCGGTTATTTTCCTACGTCGCAGATCAGTTAGTTTATTTCCTCGGGATGCATTTGTGAAGTGTTCCATTACCCGTGTTGCTACACAATTCAGTGAATTAGAATATTTCATAGGAGCTAGTTTTGCGATATCGGGTTTATTATTTAACGGATATATCCCATAAACGATTGCTGTTACAGGATAAGATCTCTCGTAGTATGGCTTGTCAATTCCAGTTAGAATTCCTGGTTTGGAATCTCTACTTACAATGACAGTCTTTTTATCCTTGAGGATTGGTTCAAATTTATCCCAAATAATCCATTTGCCTTCGACTTCGATAATGAATTTTATTCTGAAAAAATACTTCTGCTGGGAATTGCTTTGCGATGATAAAATTCTTCGAATTTCCCCTTTGGATTTTACACCCTTGGATTTCCACCCCGTTGGCTCGCCAAGGTGTGAAATTATCTCAGCTGCTCTTTCATCGTTCATAGTAGCATCGATGTTGGGTATATTGACATCTTCATCAATAATTCGAAATGTCGACCAACAGTATGCTGCACCGTCTCGGTAGAATTCATTAAAACAGTCCCTGATTTTACCCAGTATAGTTCTATCACCGATTAGACGTTTTGGTGTATCAGAGACTCTATCGAGATTGAATTTAGTATTTTTCCAGGGCTTAATTTTCGATAATCTCTTGAACTCCTTATCGAGATTCAATTTAGCATTTTTCCAAGGCTTAATTTTCGATAATCTCTGGAATTCTTTTATGGTATAATCAATGAATTTAGTTTTTTTCCACGGCTTGATTTTCGATAATCTCTTGAACTCCTTATCGAAATTGAATTTAGTTTTTTTCCAAGGCTTGATTTTCGATAATCTCTTGAACTCCTCCATGTTATAATTAAAACAAGTATTTAAATAGAAAAATATAGTGTAATGAATCACTGCAAGTGGCTAATGATTGGATCAACAACCCCGTGTAATAAATCATGCAGAAGCGAATTCTGTGGGTATCATTTACAAAGCGTTCGGCGAGGAAGTTTTGGCCCCCTTCCGTGCCTCCAATGTGGGGCTGGGGTAAGGGGAAAATCACAATTATGTCTCAGTTGCGGCGGCATACGATACAGGGAACTAAAACGCTATTATGACAAACGAATAAAAAATGCAGTCATTGACCCCAACGTCCTTGATAAAATCAAGGACAAAATCATCAAAACCCCTAAAGATTATATCCAGAGATTTATAATAAATTAGACAAATAGTATTATTATACAAATGAGCCAAGATTTCAGACCTCATCCAGTGCTTGTTAATTACGAAGCCTCCAGTGATGGTGTTGTCAGGAACCGCAGACTAAAAAAAAGGGTAGGATTTCTGAATAATATGGGATATTTGCTGTTTAGTGTTAGAAATAAAACATATCTCTGTCATAGAATTATTTTTGAATGTCATAACGGATTGATCAAAGATGGCTTTGTGATTGATCACATTGATGGGTTCCCTCAAAATAATAAATTGGATAATCTACGAGTCGTTACTCAGCGTCAGAATATAAAATTAGGCAGGACTGGGACATGTAAGTCAGTTGGAAAGAGACCCGTAAAATCATTTGATTTAGAAAATAGCAAAGAATCAATATTTCAATCAATGAATGCGGCTGGAAAATATTTTGACACTTGTAGACCTTCAGTACAAAGAGTAGCAGAAGGAATTTATCAAACTACTCTGTCAAAAAAGACAGGTCACAGGATAAAATTCGTATACATCTGAAATGATTCAGGGGAGATAAATCCTTTATGGATAAATCCGCCGCAATTCACACTCTACCTACTAAGTTCCCTTGTATTATGACGTCAAAGGAATTTATGTCGTCTGCTATTACCTGTAGGCGCGCCCACGTGACTGTAATGGAGTAAATACATAGCTTCGGTATAGTTGTATTTTTTTAACAATTTCTAAAACGTTTTATTGTCGCTTGGGCTAAAACTGCATTACAGTTGTATTTATTTAGACCATTTAGTACAGACGTTCTTTATCGCGCTCAGCCGGAAGTGTTTTCCATTCATTGAATAGGTGGGATTAAAATTCCTGTATACAGCTCTTTGTGATTTAATCGATAAAGGCATTTTGTCTAGAGAATTAGAACAGGAAATATACGCTGTTATTTAACAACTGTATTATATTGTTTAGTGCTTCATTTAAAATATCTGTCTGTTTTAAATGTTGTGAAACAGCATTAATAAGTAATTCAAGGAAATAAAATAACACACTCGTGAAAGACGCGGCTGTATCAGTCGCCTTATATACATTACGGCTCGTAATAAGCTTGGGGCTTTCGAAAGCCAATTCCGACCGATCAAAACTAACCAACGCCATTAACACGGGCGTGTGGTTGTCTTTTGTCAATCATGCAACCGGGTTAATTTAGTTTGGTTGCTTTTGATCGATTGGATTGGCCGTAGAAAAAATGCCCCGTCGTTTCATGTTTGTGCTGTCTTGTGCCGTCCCACATCATTACCATCAATCGTTTCATTGAATAATACCATCCTTATATGGAATTGTGCCGTCCCACATCAATCGTTTCATTGCATAATACCATCCTTAATTAAGTATATGTATGCCTAAAGTCTGCCGCAACACTCGAGCGGAGACATATATGGAATTGTGCCGTCCCACATCAATCGTTTCATTGAATAATACCATCCTTAATTAAGTATATGTATGCCTAAAGTCTGCCGCAACACTCGAGCGGAGACATATATGGCATTGTGCCGTCCATTATTAATTAAGGTAATTAAGTACATGTATGACCCCCCCCCAAGCATATCTTCTGGGCGGTCTAAGATGATGTTTGTCACCTTAGGCCTCCCGCCGGAGATGTATGTTTCGGGTCCCCTTGGGATGCGAAGGCACCCAAGGAGTTCCAAAGATACGTGTTGTCACATACCTCTGGGTCTCTTTCACGTTATTTGACGCGAAAGGGGTTTCCAAATGGGGTTTTCAGTACAGCATATACATGGACTTAATTAACTTAATTAAGTAACCTCTGGGTATCTCTGACGTCATAGGGCGCCAGCGAGATTGCCAAATGAGCGTTACATTTTTTTTTTAATAATTAGAGATACAGTATACTATAAAAATATGGATATCAAAGATGTAAATTCTATAATTGCTGAAATTTCAATTTTAAAAAATAAAGGGGTAATATTATCTAAAGATCTCGACTGTGACAGGATTGCCTCGGAATATGAAGACATTGAGTATCAGTCTAGTAAGGGTCGTTATGTTTTACCTAAGATGTACAGACTCGTGAAAGAAATTCAAAAATCCATCTATGCTTGTTTGTATGGTAACGATATTGATGTATTTTTAACGCTATTTAGCACCGTTGAAGCAATACGTCAAAAGCTCGGCCAAGAGTATCAAAAACGAGCTGAAATTAGTTCTAAAGTTCGTAATCTTAGGAAGATATTAAACGAGGAAAAACCAGTATCCTAACCACGTGAGCGTTACTATAAAAAATAGGCCTTCAGTAATTTTCAGTAAAAAATAATTTTTTTTAGCGTTTTTTGTAACACTCAAATGGGATTTTCTCCTGAAAGGATACTCAACAGTTTGGGCTTGCTCATGCAGCTATGTGCGTACTGGATGATCTGGTTGTGATAGCAAGTAATCACCGCGACGCCTCCATTTTCACGTAGTTGTTGTTGCCGCGGAGTTAACAAAAATCGTTCATCGCCGTTCTCAGATATTACAATTTTGAAACCCTCAGTGATGTTATTTCTGAAACATTCGCGGATAGCGTCGTACAGTTTA
Organism: Unio pictorum; assembly: GCA_030141615.1. Taxonomy (NCBI): domain Eukaryota; kingdom Metazoa; phylum Mollusca; class Bivalvia; order Unionida; family Unionidae; genus Unio; species Unio pictorum. The sequence continues at coordinate 6,025,206 of JARLTB010000047.1, read as the reverse complement.
ACCTTGTCGGAGATGGATACGTTAGTTTGATGGTACATTATTTAATAACTCAGCTTTTAATTGTGATAGTTTCACATTTGAAAAATTAGTTCACAAACGATATATGGTAGGTGAATCGCTTACAACTAAATTAGCCCGAGAGCGGCTAGCAGCAATTAAAAAGTTTATACCGGTTCGAGACAGACTTCGCGAGAAACTTCAACAACGACAACAAGCGCAGACTGACTTTTCTGTGTCAAGTGAACAACTGTTTACTCCGATAACAAGTGCGACCAAAGATGTGAAAACAGCAACTGAACGAGCAATATTTGGGGATATTCCTGAGGAAGGCAAGCGACGAGAAGTGCCCGTTCTTGGTGTGCTTGAAAAAATTGCAACAGAGACAGAACAAACACGCGCAGGGATACAACAGCTATCCAGTGATATAAAAACTCAACGAGAAATTGAAGAACTCGAAGAAGAACAACAAGGTGCACTTGCAGGAAGAGACTATTCACCTAGAAATATATTTACAGTCGTAGCATTAAATAGAATTTAAAGACTCGGTACTGATTCCGAATTAGCTGATTTTGCTAGATACAATTTTCCAAGGGGTAAAAGAGAGACTTTATTAAAATACGGGTTTTAAGATTTTATAAAAACCAGAAGGGATTGGGCATCAAAAATATATCTAGCGAAACACGGCGGAAATAGAATCTCGGCGTTGCAGCACCCTGGTTATAATGACTTTCTAGATGCGGTTAAAGGCGATACACGACCACCACGTTATACGGAGGATCCAATCCCGGAAGAAATAGACATAAAAGCAGAAGCCGGTTCTAAGAAAACAAGCGGAAAAGGATATTCGATTAAAAATCCTTTGGATTTCAACGCTGGAGTCTTTGACTCTACCGTGACATGTCCTGGTAACATCCTCAGTGATATATCACGGTTAGAGGTTCTCATCGGAGGGAAACGAGCCGGAAATAACTCTCCGGAAATAATTAATGAAGCAGCTGATATCTGTAGACGATTATTTACCGGCGGTATCATGGACATTAATGTATATCGAGAACTCATTGCTGAATTAGTTGAAAATCACAGAGACGCCCATCGTTATGATGAAAATCCTATGGACGCTAGCGATTGATCACTAACTGAAAAACTACTAGTTTTATAACAAGATGATTATACACTACAACCATAATAAACCCGTAAGCGTCTACGTGGTGAACTCACGATTGCCTGTTTATAGAGCATATTACGGAGATGGTTTCGGCAATACCATTGCGGGGTTATTTACAAGAATGGCTCCAAAAGTGGCGCCATTAGCTAAACAATTATCAATGAAAGCCATTGATATTATTCGTGATAAGGGAACCAGCAAAATCGGAGATTTCGTTGGAAATCTTGCAGGAAAGGCATTTTCTGCCGCGAAAGATAAAATAGCATCATTGGTGCGAAAGAAACCAGGAATGACTAAGTCGGTGGTGAAACCACCAGTGCTGCCATCAACTACAGTGATGCCTGCAAAAATCAGCAAAGCAATAAATAGTGCAGTGGAAGAAAAACTAGCGTCGTTGGCTCCTTCGGTGACTCCGTCGCCACCGGTAACAGATAGCGCTATCATGAACGCGATAGCAGGAAGTGGTTTGAAACGAAAAAGAAATTCGAAGAATTTTCAACGACGATGATTACAAAGAGTTAAAACGCTAGCGTTTCCAATTGAAAACGCTAGTAATGTTATAAATGTTTAAACGAACAGCTGATCCCGCTCTTGATATGGAAGCCCAAGTGCGCAAAGACGATTCCGTCCGCGATTATCAATACTATTCCTATCATGCAATACAACCCGACCTACGATTGCGAATTGAACTACAAGTTCAAGATACCAGTAAATACTTTTTGCCATGTGAAGCATTTATCGAAGTAGAAGGAAAACTCGTAACAAATGTTGCAGCTGATACCCCATATGCAGATAACGCAAATGTCCGAGTTGGTTTTGTTAATAATGGCATAATGGCGTTATTTGAAAGTGCAAGATATCTCATTGATGGAAAAGAAATTGAATCAATAGACCGTGAAGTTGATGTTGCAACAACAATAATCGGGCTAGCAAGATACTCCGATGATTATACAAGGTCGGCTGGTCCGTCTATGATGTTTGCAAAGGATACTACTGATAACGCTGACCACCTTCAATACATTAAAGTGTTAACAGCAAGAGATAATGCAGAAGCCGATCAACAAGAAGCGGCTAATCCAGAACGTCGAACCAGACCCGGAGCTGCGTTTGATATTCTCGGAGGCGTTAATGATAATTTCAATTTAGGATTTGCAGCACGAGTAGCAACGTTGAAAAGACCACAACGATATTTTTCATGTGCGATTCCACTCCATCACATATTTGGATTCTGCAGAAATGTCAGAAAAGTCATCTATGGAGCCAAACACACAATCGCGTTAGTGCGAAAAGGTAATGACAATGATGCAATTTGGCGTACTGGTGCCGTTGATGGTAAAGTTGTTTTGAGTAAAATAGTATTGTGGATGCCAGTAATGACCCCATCAATTACCACGGAAGAGCGGCTACTTTCATTTATGGACACAGGTGGCAAATCATTGATAAGTTGGCTAACAACAACGACTGATGTCAAACAGGATGATGTTAATGGTACATTTACATGGCACCTGGCATCAAAACAAGGCGCTTCAGCTCCACGCCACATATTTGTAGCTCTACAGAATAGGGATAGGTTAGGTTCCCAAGAACGCAGTCATATGATATTTGATAAATTAGGAGTCAAGGAGGTTTCGCTGAGAATAAACGGACAACAAGAACCATCTGAGGATATACAGCTTGATTACGACACTAACCACATAGCACGTGTGTATCATCGGATGCTGTCATATATGGGTCGTGATCAAAATGTTGATACTGGTTTACAAATATCGCAACTTGATTTTAAAAAACTATATCCGATTTATTACTTTTCGCTGGAACATCTTGATTTAATGAGACAATCCGTTGTTGACCTACATTTTAGGGCTCGTATAGATCCTGGTGGTGTTGATTATAGAGCGGTTGCTGTTATTCTCAGTGACAAATCAATGTTGTTAGAAGGTATTGGTGGACGAATGAGAGTAGTTGATGCACCAGTGGAAAATATGTAAATGAAACTTGAAGGGTTTCCAATTAGATCAATTGAAAGCATAAATGTGTTTTACAATAAAATGACATATAGTGTTGTTAGTGTCAATCTGACTGATGGTCAGGTCAAGAAATTGCGATCAAAATCCGCTAAAGAATGTGGAACCACAATAACGTTAAAACCAGCGCAGATGTCCGGCGGTACACATAAAATATCATTAACGGATCGTCAAATAAAACATTTCAATGATGCGCTAAAGAAACGGCGAGGGGTTCAAATTGTATTTTCAAAGGCTGCAGTCGCCAACATGATAAAATCAGGTGGTATATTTCCATTGTTAGCTGCAATACCAGCATTGATTGCAGCGGCTGCCCCAGCAGTGGCGAAAGCGGCAGCGTTGGGAGCCGTTGGGACCGCGGCAGGGATGGCGTTGCAAAAGGCAACTGGGAAAGGATATAAAAAAAGGGAAAGGGTCTAAGACTACCAGGAACCCCGTATTCATGGTACAGCGGGAGATCCGTTCACGGATCCGGCCTGAGACTAGGACCGGTTTATTAGTTGGAGAGTCTTTGATTGAAGAGTCTTTGACTCCAATGTCCAATTTTGATTTACTCGATGCTGCTAAAAAACTGGAGATTAAAAATTTTAGAGGTGTCTTTATGAAAAATCAATTACCACATCAACCAAACAGCGTTGAAACCGGAATCATTAATTTAGATAACAGCACCGGACCCGGAACTCACTGGGTTGCATACGCTATTGATCCACGTGGGATTGTCTATTTTGATTCATATGGGTTAGCCCCACCAAAAGAGTTTATGCGTTATATAGAAACCCTTCCAATGAAGACTTGGTATTCTACGCTACCAACACAACAAATAAATGACCCACCAATATGTGGCAGCAAAGTATTAAATGTCCTTAACGCTATTTCTAACTCATTGGGTAACCCAAGAGGAAAACCACCACATGTTGTCGTAAATGAATACACTAGTAATCGCTGGCGAAAATCGAAGATTTTTCAACGAAGTCGTCAAAAACGATTTTAGAGAGAGAAAAAGTTTTGTAATATCATGATTGATATTTGGGGGAGATCTTTGAAACCCAAACCCGATGACACTGCAACCCTTGATTCTATCAAGGATATAAAAAAAAATAATTGAAGATGAAATCGCTGAGACGTTGAACTTAACAAGTGTTGACCCGAACGAAATAGTTGTATTTCAAGATCGTCAGGGTAAATTGAAAACCAGTGATGTGTCGTTGAATGATATTTTAACACGACAACGAAACGCAATCGAGAATACTATCGTGTTATTTTCCGATCAGGGTAAACTCAAACCGGGTGTACTTTTTTCGACGATTACAGATAAATTTAAAACTCTCAACGATGAGTTGAAAAATTCTGTGTTGGAACTAACAACACTTCAATCTAGAATTGAGGATAGCGGAAAACAGTTTTCAATTTTTCGTAGAAATATCGTGGATAAATTTCTTGGAACTACATTCGATAAACTCGACATAAAACTCCCTGATATAAAAAAATTCATCGATGAGACGAAAATCTTCATCGAAGCAATCAAAGGTGATGCAACGAGGATGATAACAATCATTGAAAAAACAAAAATCCCTCATGAGAAAACCATCAACGTAGTATACACGATCCAACACGGATCATTTGCGTGGACACCTACAAACAACAAATTAGATATCACTGCAACCGTTAAAGGTATTTATCGATTAACGCTAGTAACACCATTGACTCAATTTAATATTTCATCGTCGAGTTCATCCGGGGTCAATAATACAATTTCAACGATCATCGACAAGGATACAACTGAAAAGTTCACTATAACATCTACTGATAAAAATTTGGTTAGGGTTTCAACAACGTGGTATGTGGAATTCGTAGCGGATTTAAGTTGAAAATTGCAAAGCAATTTCACTAACGGTTTCAATTGAAATCGTAAACTGATTTAAAAATAAAATGTCATCACTGATGATTTCATCATCGCAATATCGCTATAATCAGGTCAGAGAATTTCAAACTAGACTCAAAACTCTCGCTGAGGAGTATCAAATAAAAATAAAAAAATACCGACGAAAAATCACCGCAATTGATGTTACTATGTACTCGGTGTCAGGCGTTCTCGCTGGCGCCGGAATAATACTTGCATCGGTTACAATGATTGCCCCGGTCATAGTTCCAATTTGCATTTCTGCGGGGGCTACAATCGCGGGTATATCAACCGGGATAACAAAAAAGATATCATCATGCAGCCAGAGTAAACTGCAAGATTACTCGATTCAATTTCATATTGTATCAACCGCATACTCGCAATTATCCTCGATGATATCGTCGTCACTCGATAATACGATTATATCAGATAGTGAGTTCTCAGCGATGGCCAGTATTTATGATTCCGCGATATCGAAATTAGAGTGACAACATGAATATAATAACAATGACAACACCGACGGAATTGGAAAACACGAACCCGAAAACCAAAATGATCTCAATAACCTCAACGATATCAGATAGTGAGTTCTCAGTGATGGTCAGTATTCACGATTCCGCGATATCAAAATTAGAGCGACAACAACAGTATAGCAACGATGACAACACCGCAGGAATTACTTCAACAAATAGTGAAGAACACGAACCCAGTACAAACAAGCATGATATCAATAACATCAACGAATCCTGAATTCAGTGTGAATTTCCCTAGCCCAGTCCCCGTGAAGGAGATAGCGCTAGCAAAACTACGAGTGTATCACAGTTGGCCTAATATCAGATCGGTAGCATTTGGTGGTCAACAACCGAATAATTCACTGGTATTTGCGAATAAGAATAAACCTGATGGAACTCCAGACTGGAACGTTGTTTCGATACCAACCGGATCATACCAAATCGAACAAATCAATGCTGAATTGCAACGTAGAATAAAATCGATTACTGGAACAGAATCGAAAATAGCTATAACAGTTCATGAGCCAACACTATCATCTGCCATTGAAATAAGCACAGAAGGGATACGTCGTAGATATCTATCAGAGTTCTATAAGAACCGTACTAGGATGGCCTGAATTACCACCAGGGGGAAAAACCGTTGATTTACCAGAACCACAAAAAACCGATTATATCACAGACAGGATAAAATCTGATAATCCAGTAAAAAGCTATAGCGATTACACCAAATTGAATTTTTTCAGTGAATTTGTAGATCATACCACTAAGAGAAAAGGCTACGGAACTCGAGAGCGTAATATCACTGAAAATTTCACAGCGTTCAATAACGATATTTCACTGTTATTAATATCCCTTAAATCCGGCACTCTCACCCGAGATGAATTTATCAGCGTCGTAGAAACATGCAATAAAATTATCGACGATATGGAAAAATTTAATTTGAAAATTATTCAAGAGATATTAGATGACGATAACCCCATGTCGAGAGGAATATTTGCAATAGATTATAAAATCCGCGTTGAAGATATTCCTACATTCAAACTACCAGGATATAACGTACCAGAACTAAAAAAACTTCTCAGTGACACCATCGATGTTGGTTTTAAAATAATTCATGATGCATGGAAAAAAACAGCATCACCGGAAATAAAAATCCTCAAACATAATAATGACCCAGATGGTGGCGGTAGGCATATCGCTCCGTTCAACGTGAATATATCCTCAGTGATTGCGCTCAATTTAGTATGTGATGTTATCGAAGGAAGCTATCAAATTAATCTTGAACGATCAAATCAAGCTCAGCAAGGATATATTCTTTATTCGTTTGCACCAACAGCTCCTCCAGGATTCCTAATTATTGAAAACCCAATTAATCCTGTCTACATGCGATGCCATAATAATTCGCTAACAAGAATTAATTTCAGGCTCACCGACCAGTCAAATAATTTAATTGATCTACAACACGAGGTGTTAGCGATTAGTTTGTTTGTGAAATCATAAATGATTTTCGTCATAAAGACTCGATCAAATATTTGGTTGAACTCGTAAAAGAATTATTAACCCATAGCAGCAGAGAGGGTGAATGACAACGACGTTGGCGTATATAAGGAAATCTTATTTTATCGAATAGACGCCATTTTTTTTACTATTTGGTGGAAACCTAAGATTTCAGAATCAACGCTCAGAAAGTTGTAGGATTCACCCTCTCTGCTGCTTTTATCGATAGATTGATGGATGAATGCTTTTTATATTTTTGTATACGTGTGGATGTATGTCATAAATGAAAATATAACGAAACTAATATGCAAATTTCAATGCTGGCAGTTAAAGTTTGTCTATTTGTTTTGTTCTGTTTTCAAACGCTTTGTTTTTGACGAAGTTTACGATTTACGCGTAAAAGTTATTTACTTATTGTCATCTTTATCTGTTTTCATTATTTTTTTCTAGCATTGTTATTTCCATGAATATATTGACTGACTAATGTTCGTATGCCAGTAAAAGTGAATGTGAATAGATGGCATCTAATGTGCATTATAGTATGAAAGCATCAGGTACGCATTACAACTATCTTGTTAATATTTGATTGAAGTTTATTCAGTACTTATTTGTTTTATATTCGACCCATTGAATTATCTTCAAAAAAATACAACCAAGAAACGCATATGTATGTATGTATGTATGTATGTATGTATGTATGTATGTATGTATGTATGTATGTATGTATGTATGTATGTATATGCGTGTGTTGCATGAATACAGAAATCAAAGGATATTAATCAAAGTTGATAAACTCCATGCGTCTGTCAGGAGACGTTGGTCAGTTGTGACATTCGGAATTATAATAGACTGCTGACCCAACTGACCGAGGCCCCATAAAGCTTTATATACCGTATTTAGATAATCATTACACTTACTTGTAACATTTAATATGCTATTTTGCAGGTTTTTTTTAAACAATCCGCTGAATCAATTTTATTGTAATACGCCCTACCATCTAATTGATTTGTCTTCATTTGTGGAGATATTTTTACTGATATACCTACATATGTTGTTGCTTCTTGTTATTTCGATGACAATTTGTTGATGAATCTTTAGATGGGCACAAAATTCTTTTTATGAACGTGTTTTGAGAAATCGACTAAAAATCGATAACGGAGGTAACCTTGTTCATTCGACTAAATGACAAATTGATATTGCTCGTTAAACAGTTTTTGTTTTGAAACAATCTTTTACACGTCTTAACTTCTGTTAAAATGCATCATCATCATCATCATCATCATCATCATCATGTTCTCATTGTTTTACTTCTTTTCCAGGATACAAGTACTGCCCCTTCAAAAACAACGTTATATTATTAGAGGACGACAATCATGTACATTTCAGTTTAACTCATGTACGTTATGAGAATTGTTTTTAAAATAAATATTGTTCAATGGTTGTCTTTACAGGTTAAGTCGCATGTAGGTAAGCAAGCAAACAATGATGTCATTTACTATCATTATATGTGTGTTTATGTTGGGGACATAGTTTAAAAGAAAGCAAAATCAAGAGCAGTCTTAAACGTTCATTATGTTGAGGGATTTAGGGTTCGCATTTGCTTTGCTTCACAACCTAATCACATTTTTCATTCAGTTCCTCCAGTTAGTTTATCAATAAAAAGCACTGAAATAAATTTCTAGTAAATACAAATCTTTAACTGCTTTGCTTGCGTTAAATATAAATACTTCAAATAATAATTTTAAAAATAACATACGTTTGCAATGATCCATTTCCGATACCTGACCGTGTAGTAATGGGAGCCATTATGTTTCACAAAGGGAGTAAAATGGAGGTCTGAAAAGCGCAGTGGAGATCGTTAACTAAATGTCGTAAAATAAGATAGTTTTATGTGAAAAAGAATATCAATATTTCTCGTTGAAATACGTCCTTATAAACAAATATCATTCAGAATTATTAAAAACATTTGTTTCAATCATTTATTATTAAGTATTTTAATTAATCCTTTTCAATATTTAAATCGAAATATTAAAAATATTCTGACATGAAATTACATATCAGTTATGATGCAAATTGTTCTCATAATTCCACTCTTCAAGTATAATCGAGTCGTTATATACATATATATAACATTCTGTCTTGTTGTAAACGACATGGTGTACCAAACAGGACAATTAGCAAGGTAAATGAAAACAAAATGGTGTACCAAACGGGACAATTACCAAAGGAAATGAAAACGAAATGGTGTACCAAACAGGACAATTAGCAAGGGAAATGAAAGCGAAATGGTGTACCAAACAGAACAATTAGCATGAGAAAAGAAAACGAAATGGTGTACCAAATAGAACAATTAGAAAGGGAAATGGAAACGATATGGTGTACCAAATAGAACAATTAGCATGAGAAGTGAAGCATGAACAATATATAGCTTCTGAACTTAATACGTTATTTAATCGGTAAAATTATAATATGTTAAATATGTTTTATGAATATAGGTCCACGTTAAATTCTATTCCTTTTAAAAAGTTTCCTTAATTGATAAATGTTAGTCGTTGCATATTTTTCTTCAATGCAACGAGTTCAGCATTTGTGATGCGATACGAAATTTCGGTACACAAAATAGAATGATATTTATAATTAGCTTTTTTCCTTCTGGTTTGAGCAGATGCATTTATTAGAAACGTCTTAGACTATCTTCAAAAAAAATATAAAGCAATATGTGTTTAATGCGCAGTAATCACAACATACACATAAATGCATACATGCATGCATGCGCGAGCACACACAAACAATTGCGGATTATCTCCCCTTGTCTTGTGAAATATGTAGCACTGACAAACACTACAGTACCCCGAAAGATACCTTACTTTCTAAAGCAGTACAAATGAAGATACGTATATGCATACAAATATATATATATATATATATATATATATATATGTGTGTGTGTGTGTGTGTGTGATGTGTGTGCACGCGCATGTGTGTGTACTTGACTCAGTAAGAAAGAAGAAAAATATTTTTCCTGGTGAGATTGTTTTTGTGTTACGTGACGAGTCAAAATGTATGAATTGGTTCAAACACCAATATGGATTATCTCCCTTTGTCTCATGATTCTTTTTCTTTTTTTTTTTTGTTGTAAATTGACCAACTGTACATTACTGAAATATAACAAACTTTCTAAAGTAGTACACAAAATATATATGCATGCATACAATCATACAAGCATATGTGTTCATATACTTGAATTAGAAAGAACAAAAATATAATAACAACAAGATCCATCATGACTTTATTTGTATCCATTGTTATGTACCCAACCAATAAATCTAATTTGATTAAAAAACAAATTTAGATTATTGACATTATTCTTGCAGCATGCTTAGGAAACAGAAAGGCAGAGCAATTCTTAAGATTTATGATTTGGTGAAGAAATGTATGAAGAGTTTGGAGCAAGATATAACTAGTCTTATGTAAATGATACACATTACAGTTAATGTCTTATACTTATGTAAATGATACACATTACAGTTAATGTCTTAATGTCTTATACTTATGTAAATGATACACATTACAGTTAATGTCTTAATGTCTTATACTTATGTAAATGATACACATTACAGTTAATGTCCTTCTAGAGTCAAAACTTAATTTCTCATCATTAGCTTACAACATCTTTCACACGAAGAAAGTTCCTAAAAAGTTGTCAGATGATTGTAAGAAAGATATTTTTGCCTTTGAAAAGAGAAATGGGTTGTATTTTTTTATTATTATTATTATTATTATTATTATTATTGGTATTATTAGTATTAGTAATATTTTTTTTATTATTACAATCATTATTGTTTGTATTATTATCATCTTTAGCATTATTAATATTATTAATTATTATTATTATATACTTCAGTGTGAAATATAGAAAATTACAGGCAAAATATTTTTTATATTTTGTCATTCCTATATTTTCACATGTGAAAAATATATCCTTGCATTTTCACATGTGAAAATATAAGATTTTTCCCATGATGCAATTTAGCTCTTGGACTACTTTTTTTTTTTATAACAAGAGTTATTCCCCTTGCTTATTGCATACAACTTGTCTTCTGCTGATAAGAAATATGGCACAAGCTGATGATTTGGTGCTTATGGAATTAGAAATGGATATAGAAGTAGATGAAATGCTTGCAGGTGTTGACTTTAATATAATAGAATCAACAGAAGATGCGCCTGTGAATCAAAACTCCAGGTTTAGGAAACTGACAGAGGCAGAAGTGCAAATTGTTTGGATGAGCAGGAAAACAAGAACACAAGAATCAAAACAGAAAATGATGTTAAACTGCTCGCAACATATCTCAATTCAGTTGGGGAAATGAGGAACATGGAATTGATCCCACCTTCCAAGCTGAATGACCGTATTGGGAACTTCTTTCTGGCAATCCAAAGGAAAAATGAAAATGAATTTGAGCCAACAACTCTCAGGAGCTTTCTCTCCTCATTTGATAGGCATCTGAGAAAGACAAAATATGGATTTTCCCTCATAAATGATATTCAGTTCAGCAAATGTAGAGAAATGCTTAAATTGAAAATGAAGCAATTGAAAGGGATGGGAAAAGGAAATCTCCCAAATGCAGCAGAACCTATTACTGATGCAGAAATTGATGCTTTGTATCAATGTAAACAACTAGGACCTGATAATCCTAAATCTCTTCAGAACTCGTTGTGGCTTATATGTATCACATATTTTGGAATGAGAACCGGCATCGAGACACATGAATTAAGATGGGGTGATACTGATGTCAGACAAGAGGAGTCGGGTGAAGAATATCTCATTTATACACAAGAGCGACAGACGAAAACTCGATCTGGGACAAATCCCAGAAATGTAAGAAAGGTGAAACCCAGGCCATATTCTATTCCAGATAATTTGGACCGTTGTCCAGTGGTCCTCTATAAGCTTTTTAAATCCAAGCGACCCAAAGAGATGCTCAAGTCGGACAGTCCATTTTTCCTGACAGTGAATATATTGGCTCCACGTCCTGGCCAGGCATGGTACAAAAATCTACCAATGGGCAACAACAAAATATATTCAATAATGAAAGAACTGAAAAGCTATCTTAATCCTACCGGGAAGAAGCTTGTGCCATACAGGTATAATTTTGTGTAACCCAAAAAGTCCGCAAACATCTAAAAATGCATATTTTTCTTGCAAAAGTGACTAATTAAATACAATCAGTTCAAATGATTATTTTGGTTTCTTCTTCTTCAGGGATTACTGTATTGCAAGACATCCCAATTTTGTACACAGTGTAACAATAAATTTAAACAAAAACATTAATAAAGAATTATAGAGGACTACTTGATTATCACATTTCATCATTTTTAAATGTAATTTCTACTCGTTAAACTATTGAGGGTGGTCGATGGAGAGCAAAGCATTGAAACCGTGATCAGGATTTGAACCTGAATCTTCAGATTGTAAAATCTGATGTTTTTCCGATTAAACTATCCCAGTGTACTTTCCAGCTTTTATTCTCCATGTGTCCCTTCTTTTGTTCAGTGCCAGGAAGCATTTATTACAAAAACTTAATGACCATGACATCCCAGCAATGCATATTATGCAAATAAGTGGACATAAAAATGTTCAGAGTGTAAACAGTTACTCCAAGCTCAATGAAGTTCAACAAAAGTCAATCTCGAACATTTTACAAACAAAGAGCGACTGCTGTTACCTACAGGTGCCTCGAAAACCCAAACCCATACAACTACGTCTTCTACACTTTTACCTTAATCTTCTCCTCCAGACCAGAATGAATCTTTTGACCACACAGGAAATGAAGGAAGATTCAAGCAGCATGATTTAAGCAACTTCTTTACAGGAAATACAATCAACGCTAACACATTGACAATAAACATCCATCATCACCATGCAACTTCACATTTGGACGGCGTGCAGGGTGGGCAGTCGCCAATACATGCCAAAGGAAGAATAATACTCCCCTTAGCAGACACTGATTCACAATAAAGCCTCCGCAAAGCTAACATTCTCAACTTTTTTTAAGTTCCACATGTTCAATATTGTTCCATTTGTTTGATTTTTGCATTTGTTAAAGGAGTTCAATGTGTCGAATCGAGCTAAAGCCTTCTGATGAAATCACGGTTCAGTGTACATATTCTTCCGCGAATGATGTGTAAATACAAGACCGACCGTTGACACTCACACATTGAAAATGTTCTGCTGGTTTGTGGTTTTTTTTTTTTTGTTGTATGTAATAAGTGTCATTAAAGTATTTATTTCATTGCGAAACCAAATAATAAATTAAATGTGACAAATGAAAATGAATCATGTCTCCTTTCTTGAGAACTCTTTGCAGTCGCTCCCAACACTATACTTCTAGTGGTTAATGTATTTGTTTTAATTTTTTAATTTTTTTAATGGGCGTTACTAAGAAATGACTCGTTGGCTTCTAAAACAAACAAAAAAAAGTATATAATAAAAAGAAAATTTTCTTTTCTTACGTTAATACCGGATATATTTCATCGTGTGATACAAAAAACGTGATATTTTAACGAGTGGCGAAGCTGTTTAATAATCAATGTCTCAAATAGACTTTTTAAAGTTTAAATCTTGACCAAGGGTCATTTATTTTCCAGGATTCAGTTGTTTTATTTTGGTTTCTCTTTGTTTTCTAAATTATGAAAAAGAATTTTAGAATAATTAAAATATATAAGATTCCTATTATATGTCAAGAATACCTAAAATGTGGTTATTTGATAATATTTTAGATTATTTGTGTTATTCATTGGTACATCTTTTGGGCAAACCAACAGAGTTTTAGAAATTGGTCAGATTGTTAGAAGTACTGGGTTATTTTATTAAAATAATAGCTCCTAACTCTATAACGTCTTGAACATAATGGAGGGTCACATGCTGTGGTAGGCGGCTGACCATGCAGTGTAACATCTACTGTATTGATAAGGTAGGGATGGTGTTGTTTCACTGTTAATCTGAATTTCAGCCACAAAAAATTGTATGCAGGTGCATGCATCTTAGTCTCTCTCTTTATCCAAGATTTATTTTTATTTGGATTGCAGTTAAGTTATTTTATGTTTTTATACTAACTTATTGTATTTATTTATAAACAAATTTGTCTAACATGAACAAAAATGAAAGAAAAGACAAACATAACTCAGTAGTTGAGTTGTTTCCCTTGTATAACAGTGTTTCAACATAAAACTTGCATTCTATCTTTGTAGTGTTTATAACAATACTGTAACAATTTTGTATCAAATATTACATTAATTTTCAAAATTATTTTTCAAATTCAAGTAAAATTAGTTTATTAATGTTTCCAGACAAGTTTTAAAGAGTGAAAAGTTCATATTTTTGTTTCCTTGTAATTTTTTGCTACTTTAATATTTAAATTTTATCTCTATAACAAATATATTTAGGTTTAATTTTTGTACCTAGCTATGTCTGCAGTATTTTAACAATAAGCTGCTGATAGTGATGTAGTAGTATAGTTGTCTTAGAAATGTCCCCATCCCATTGGGACACTGTTTCAATCTGTTTGTCTAAGAAATGGCAAGTAATCTTTCTTTCTTTGGTTCTTTTCAAATTTAATTCCTTATTTATAAGCGTGATAACCCCTTCAGAAGAAGAATTAAACTCCGATTGATATGATATACTTATCAATAACCTTCATATTTTAATGGTTTTTAACCTCCACAATAACAACTTCTTAATCCAAAAGAATTGATGTAAAGCTGTGATCTACTGTCTTGAATGAGTGGCAGTGCAATGCATTGGCTAAATTGTTGCTACTATATAAGGTTTTGTTGTTGTTGTTGTTGTTGTTGTTGTTGTTGTTGTTGTTGTTGAAGGTTTAATGTCATTTTTCAGCACACGATAGGCTAGTAATAATGGTGGAGGAAGAATCCGGAAAACCGGAGTGAACCACCGACCCACGAGAAGCTACTGGCAAGCTTTATCACATAACCGCAGTGGCCGAATCTGAGACTGAACCCATACAGACAGAGGTGAAATAGAAGTGATCATTAACGGAAAGCACTTTAGACCACTCTGCCACTTGAGGACACTGCATAAGGTCTAAATCATTGTTAATTGTGCTACAAAATGAATGGGATTATGTGCAACCATGTGTGAAGATTGGGTTTTGTGACATGTTGTACTTTGATACAGGAAAAGGTTCTGAAAGCATGTTCTTTGAATTAAGCTTCATCCATACTGTTATCAGCTGTAAAATCCTTTATTTTAGATACATTCTCAATTTGTATTACAGTCATCATGTTCTAACTACTATGTTGACTTTTGGCATGGTTAATGCATAATAAGATATTGTTTGATATATTGATATATCACCCCCACCCCCCATCACAAAGAATTAAAAAAACACTCCTCCTCATAATACATAAATATCCCATAAATTATCAAATGTTTATGCCTATAAAGAATATGTACATAACAGTATCAGATAGAATTTAAACAGAATACAAGATTGTAATAAAATCTACACATATTTATTGAGGTTACATCACAAGTCAGGAACAAAAAAAGCCATATATGAAAATACCAGAACAAAATATAAAAGGTAAAATGAAAAGAAAATATTAAAATATTACAAATCAGCAAATAGGCAAATTATAAATGGAATATCAAATACAATGATATGAACCTACATAAAATGCATTAAGTTATAGAATCGGTACAACACTGATATAATCAAGCTGATATAGCTTAAGCGGTTCATAATGAAGCTGATATAGCTTAAGGAGTTCATAATGAAGCTGATTTAGTTTAAGGAGTTCATAATGAAGCTGATTTAGTTTAAGTGGTTCATAATGAAGCTGATTTAGTTTAAGTGGTTCATAATGAAGCTGATTTAGTTTAAGGTGTTCATAATGAAGCTGATATAGCTTAAGGGGTTCATAATGAAGCTGATTTAGTTTAAGGGGTTCATAATCAAGCTGATATAACTTAAGGGGATCATAATGAAGCTGATATAGCTTAATGGGTTCGTAATGAGGTACGTATAGCTCAAGGAGTTCACTTTTTAAACTAAGTTCAAATAATGTTGTCAGTATACTGCTGATTTACAACTTGCCCAGATAGTATTGTTCCCTTTGTCTTTTATTCTAGTAATAATCTTTCAATCCTTGAACTTTTCAATATCGTTGCTTTATAATGCTATCAAGAGCTGACAACGTTTACTGTGTAAATGGTTGTAAATGAGGCTAACTGAGTGAAATATGCTTAAGATGTTAATATAGATTTGAACCCACTGTCAATAAAAGTTAAAAAAAATTAAAACATAATAATTTTGCAACATTTTTTTTACTGTGTTCCATGCACTATGTGTAAGCAATAAGTGCTGAGATTATATTTCAAAACAGAAATCATTTACAAAATGGAGTGCTCAGAAATTGCATTAATACGACCCTTTAATGTGACATCATTGTTTGATTTGACAACAAAGAATGTGATTTCACTTCGAATTTTGTCACAAAAAAACTATCTGTACCAGGATGTACACATTCTTAAACGACATTCAAGGTCAGAAATATAGAGATTTCAATATTTTTGCAAGATGTACCCATAACAATCTAATGGATCGGCACATTCTAAATGTTATTGTATGTTATTATTTAAAATATATTTCTGAATCTTTAATAACGTTCTCTGTTTATAAAAATTCCTCCTAGTTTTTGAAGACATTTATATTCCAATTTTTTCCCATCAAAACTAATATACATATCGATGGTTTTGTACCAGTAATTTGAAGAAAATGTTGATATTGACCAGCATGGAAGTGAACAATTGTAGACTGCTTGGTATATGCAGCAATTTTAATGTTATTAGCTGCGTCATGCCATAAGAATAAGTGCTAAGACATGTGTCTCAGGCTACGCAAAGTCAGCAGAAAGTGGCGGACTTGAATGGATATCGAACCTGTGACCCTTAGATTGCGAGTATGGTGCTCTACCATGCTAGCCACTAACAGTCCCCAATATGGCACAGTAATTAGACATCGTTGATTTGCACCCAAATATAATCAAGTTTTTTTTATTCCAAATTGATATGCAAATGCTAAACATAAGTTACAGTTATAACTATATGGTAGCGAATACAGAGCTCAAATAACCGGACTGTCAGCACAAATAATATCACATTATTTACAGTTGCCTATATTACACGATATACACAAGTTTTAATAAAGTCATGCATATTGGCCAATATTTATAAATATGTACAAAATATTTGGTCACTAAACAAGTTTTTACACACACACACACACACACACACACACACACATATATATATATATATATATATATATATATATATATATATATATATATATATATGTGTGTGTGTGTGTGTGTGTGTGTGTGTATGTGTGTGTACTGCATAGTCGGCTTCATTTTTCATTTCAAATCATTCAAAACAATTTTATCTTTATGTTATCTGAGATTAAATAAGTATATAATTATTTCCAAGACTGCTGGTGTCGCTACAACTATGAATTATAGTATAACCCTCCAAACCAGACACTAATAAGTCAAAATTAAATTGTTACCTAAGCATTTGTTTACATTCTGATTTCATTGCATTCATTTGAAATTCTTGTTATTATTTAATTTTGTGTCATGGTGTTTTCTTTGATAAATGAACAGGTTTCATACATTCCATAGAGCAGTGAATGACAGAAGTAACTTTTAAGATATTATTATCATGTACATCTATTAATATTGTATTTATAAAATTATATGAGTTAGAACCCACGGTTAATGGACCATATGGATAAAATCACATTGCTTGAAATATAAAAAGTTCTTAAAGACTGATCTTTAACGATGTATTTTGCCTAACATCAAACTGAACTAATTGACAACTTCCAAGCATGAATAATGTATTGCTATTCCAAAATCTGCCTGAATACATGCTAAGGACAGACGTGTCAAACTGTGTGGAAAATAGAAGAAAAACAGTGAATGGTGCATACATAAGTGCGAGGGAGCAAAGTGCACCGGGCTCAATCTCAAATTTGGCAAACTTTAAATATTATATTATTAGATATTTAGAACTACCTCATGTGTACTTATCCTGTGTCGAACTAATACCCACTGAACTGACCTAAGGGTACTTAACTGATTCTTACATTGAAATATTTTAATTATATTTTTGTTTCAATATGTCAGGAAGAAATTTCGAATCTCTTTCTCCGTTTGATACTTTGTAACGACGATTTGATTTAACATATATTCTTAATTATATAATTTTATGAGGAATTTATATTTTTAAAAAAAACAAAAATCGATACGTTCTAATATTTATATCGCTGATGACGCATCTATCACAGTTGATAGATAAAACAAACAACTAATCCCCAACTTAAACAAAAAAATATATAAACATAGTACATGATAATATTCAATACCTTCGGCCATGATGCTTTATCTATTTCAGAAAAGTGCTTTGGTTTACCCATTAATTAATTTGCAATTTTTGTATTGATACAATTAATGACAAAACGTTACTAAAATAGACTGGGCTGATGTCATCATATCTGCTTGAAAATTATTCAGCAGATGCTGTTGTGCCTTTATGTTTGTGTTCAAATAGCGTTTCTGTGTAAATTTGTATTAGAAAGAATTCACTTGTGTCCCATACAAATGACTAATAGTTCATTATTATTTCGACACTTTCCTAAAATAATGAAGATGTATCTTCTTGTGTTTTATATTAAATACTGTTCACTCAATAAGACAAACAATGACCACTAAATACTTGATAGCGGTTTGGACATGTTTTGGGGTTTTATATTTATGAGAATAGGGTACAAAAAATTGCTGCATTATTTGTTTAGGTACGTCAGTTGGGTCCAGTAAGGTTTTTGGGTTTGCTATTGGTATAAATGTCATACACAGAGTTAATCTTATTGGAAAGGAAATGTGTTTGGGACCCATCTTCTGCCTTAAGCCTAATTATTCCATCCTGAGTATACAGTTTACAGTTTCTTATCTTTTCAGTACAGTTACAATATGTAATGACCACACAGTATTCGTCATCTAGACATCTTTGCAAACAGTCCTGGATGCTTTTGGAATAATTGCTTTCAGAACTCAGCCGTTCAGACCCGATGACTGCCGTATTGTACAACACCAACTGACGCTTTATTTTTGAGATCCATATTATGGTTTCCATGGCAGTGTGTGATTCTGCTTCATTATATCCATTTTCTGTATACATTTGACATTTCTGGTAATTCTTGTCACTTCGTATGCAATCTTTGCAGAAATCCATGGCTACACATGATATGTCCTCCTGACAACTGTCATGACAATCGCTCCAGCTTGATGTCTTTTCTCTTACGCCTCCAAGAATCTGAGTCCCTTCCAAAACGATCACATTTACAGAATCTAGGCAGTTGTCAAGAAGTCCCTTATCTCGCAGGAATCCACAGTATTCTCCTTTATAGGCTGTTATTTTAATTTTTATTTCGTCGTACATCACTCCCACGGATTCCATGTAATCGCGAGTGAAAAGGTCTTCCAAGGAACCTAGAACATATTTTGTTGGCATTGGTGTTTCCTGTACAATCGAAGCCCAGGTCCTGTCATCACCGGTCGCTGGAGGAGGGATGCCTTTTGTTATCGTACGTTCTTGAACACTTGAAAGAAATTGATTTGCAACAGATTTCTTGGATTCAACTAAATTAAAACCGGCTTGCACACTTATCAACTGTGATGAAAGACTAGCAGTGGCAGCGATGTCAACGCCCAGCTCACGCATAGAAGTATAGTTTACAGTTGACATTTTGTATTCGTGTATATAGGAAGCCCCAAAAGTAACTGCAAGAATAAAGTGTGTACCATAGTATTCGAAAAATTCGAAATATTTTTCTTTCTCCTGTTCGGATTCAATAGAAGTAGTTTTATTTAAATTTATCACCCATTGCAAGAACTCTTGATCAAAAGGCGGAGGTTGTTTCTTTAATTTGCTGATATAATAATTACAGTTGGCTGTGGAGTATATCAAAACCACCTTTGCATCGGATACAATTGATACAACTTGCTTGTACCCTGCATTTGCTGAAAAGCTGAAACCCCATAATCTTGCTTCAGCTGTAGTAGATATAGATATTGCCTTGGTCACTTCATACTGGGTTTGGACAATTTGAGAGGAAAAGGAAGTCACACAGGAAACATCTCTAGTGATATCCAAACCCAAGGGTATACTATTTCGGCAATCTGCAGTTTGACCACCATTACCGTAGTCTGGACGAAATATTCGGTATGTGAACCCAGGATCAGGTCCAACGGCTAATGGAAAACCCTTTAGGATGTTGTAGCCCATAAACGCATATCCCAGATTTGGAAAGGTTTTTTTACCACCTGTGTCTTGGCAATCATTTGTGTTGCTACTATGTACTGGAGAAAAAAATACAACGATGTGTAAGACATGCAGAGTAATATTATTGCAACTGAGACTCTTCAACACAAATGTACATGTTATCGCTAGTCAGTCAGCTGCACACCTGGTTTCCGTTCTCAGTAAATACAAGTCCATTTCCATGCTAACTGATAAAACAATTCTGACAGTTTTATTTAGCTATTATTGCACAATAATATAGACTATTTCACTTGATTTTAGTATTGTTTAAATTATTTAAATGATAGTCCCTTTGTGAAATGGATAAGCATTCTGTAGGAATTCGAAGATTGCGTAGGATCTATTAATAGCTATGATAACGTTATATCTAATACTGCTAGTAGTAAAGATGCTGACAAGTTTGGGGTTGTTTCGCATTGCGCAGGCCAGTAAAATTTGTTCATAGAATAAATGCAGTCACTGGACACATATTGTAGAAACGTGTGATACTATTATAGTCATTAAAATCACATTTGTTATGCAAGCTCACCATTAAAATGTTTACATAGACTCGAAAATCAGCTTTTATTAATGAAACGATTATTCTGCAATATCCGTAAGCAATATGTAGCCTCCGAGTGCCATAACAACATATGACGTACATTTATCCCTTCTATTCAACCAAGCCAGTTAAGTGTTTAATTTCACCATGTCAATGTCTCTGTGATTATTTTACCATCAATACAGTAATGCTGCTGCAGATGTAAAATATTAATGTTTAAAATAATCATAATACCTTTTGAACGTGCAGAGTATAAATTTGATAAAACTCTCTCACTCTCTATGGCTATTGTTTACACATTCAAACGACATTTTACTTTCCAAACCAAATAAATAAAGCAAAGTATATCAAGTTTTCTAACCAGAACAAATACGAAAATAGATGATAGATAAATAGAGTACATTCAATTTGGTTCAGATGTAAGCATCTCAATCTCATAGCTTTTGTTTAATGGCAATTTCCTCATTATTAAAATTAGCTGATTTATGACGTTTTTTTTTAGTTTTGTAACTTTATCCCACCTCTTGAATGGATCGTAAGTGTGTGATTTATTGCAACCATTACTTAGTTATTGAAATTAATTATCCTCAAAAGACAGCAAGAATGTTGGTAGATAAATATATACATTACAGATATTCAACTGCGGTTTATCCAATAAGTCCTTGATTGCATTACCTGCGTCTTGCTTGTTTGACTGATTAGATTGTTGTGATGCAGCCATCTGGGGAGCCTGTTGGGACACCTGAGGTTTTCTGCAACATTAGTAACAATAATGATAACAAAGATAACGAAGATGATTATAACTCAAAACAAATGTATGTATTTGGTCATTTTCATGATAGGGAAATATAGTTTGAACACTATCCAGAATGAGTAGATGGTCCGGGATCTTATGTAGTTAATGCGCTTGACGTTAACATCATGAGGATTATGTGGTTGTGGACTGTATACACCAAACACACTAACAGAAACAGACACACACACACACACACACACCATGAGTAAAGTAGCTTGTAGATGTGATATTGTAAACAATGGCTGAGTAATGAACATATTGACCTCAAATGTGACAGGTTCCCAAAGTGCCATAATTTTTCGCTTTCTAGATATCCTCGAACAACTAATTTTGGGTAAACTTTAGAAGAAAAATAAAAGCCGCTTTTCTAAATTTATAGATCGATACGGAACTGTCAATCCTGGTAAATTCTTCACTTCAACAATTTCCCGTTTACTTAGAGGCACTCGTCTGTCATGGCGGGTGCATACACTGTTAAAAAAATTGACGCCACACAGTCAAGACACACTAACGACTCACTCAGCAAATAACGAGCGTGTGAACAGTGAAAGAGAATGCATGCGAGCGCATCTCGATTGACCCACCCGGTAGGAAAATAATCACAGATATAAGAATGGATTGTGAAACAAGCCAAACAAAATGCTTTTGAAATTTCTATAGCTTTTCCCACTGCCCGGTGGGAACAAATTATATATATATATATATATATATATATATATATATATATATATATATATATATATATATATATATATATATATATATATATATATATATATATATGAATATAATGCGAAACAAGCCAACAAAATTTCTGTTAAAACATATATGGCTTTTCCCATTGGTTGGTATTTGGCATTGCGTGTTTACATTTCTCTCAAAATTAGAAAGAAATTGTACCCTCGAGAAAATTAAATAGCATGAACATAGGACTTGTACATAGGCCGCAATAAAACCCTTAGCAGTTTGCATGAAAGCCCTTGGCGCCCACATGCAGCCAGCGGGCCATAGTTTTCCCACCACTATATATATATATATATATATATATATATATATATATATATATATATATATATATATATATATATATATATATATATATATATATATATATATATATATATATATATATATATGTATATATAGACTCATAAAGTTAAACCTAAACAAAATTATCCAAAATGCAGAACCTTTAAACTTGACATTTCCCCCAGTGTTACCAATACAATTCATACCTTTATAAAAGGGGGGAGTCAATCTTTAAGAAATACCTAAACAAATGGTTACTATGTTTGTTGAGGAAAATGTGCATCTGCCTTGCATAATATTAATAACTGCAATTTGACCTTGTATGTAAGTAGATAGGTAGGTAGGTAAAAAGCATACCAACTGGTGCAAGACCTGACCAGTGTAAAACAAGGACGCTCCTCCATCATTTAAGATGAGGGAGGGAAATGTCTTACAGAAGAACAAGACATTCTTACGAGATTAACAGAATACTGCTCAGACCTGTAGAACCACAGACCTACAAGGGACCCAGACCTACTCAACACCCCACCAATGACCAACACTGACAACTACCCCAACATCCGAGAAGAAGTAGAGGCCGCAGTGAAATCACTGAAAAAAGGGAAGGCGGCAGGAGTAGACAAAATTCCTGCAAAACTAATCCAAGAAGGGGGTGAAACTATGATAAGCGCCCTGCTAACACTCTGCAACAAGATCTGGCAGACAAGGGAATGACCAACACCATGAAATCAGTCACTCAACTCTCCCGGAAAAAAAGGCAATTTGCAGCAATGTCAGAACTATCGTACGATCAGTCGTATATGCCACCCAAGCAAAGTCATGCTAAAAATCATATTAAACAGACTGAAGCCGCGGGCTGAGGAATTCATAGCTGAAGAACAGGCAGGCTTCAGACCAGGGCGAAGCACATCTGAACAGACTTTCAACCTGAGAATACTATGTGAGAAATACCTTCAGCACCAACAAGATCTTTATCATGTCTTTATAGATTTTAAGAAGGCTTTTGACAGGGTATGGCATAAAGGCCTTTGGTCAACCATGAAAATGTACAACATCAATGCCAACCTGATAAAAGTCATAGAAAGCCTTTACAGCAAGGCCACCAGCGCAGTCTGCTTCAACGGTCAAATAGGAGATTGGTTTAGGACAACTGTGGGAGTCAGCATGCTTTCACCTACTCTCGTCAACATCTTCCTTGAAAGAATCATGACAGATGCACTGGAAAACCATGAAGGAACCGTCAGTATTGGAGGCAGAATAATAACGAATCTGCTCTTTGCTGATGACATCGATGGCCTTGCAGGAAATTAGGAGGTGCTAGCTGAGTCGGTGGAAAAACTGGACAGGACAGCTACTGCTTTTGGTATGGATATCAGTGCAGAGAAGACCAAATTGATGACCAATAACACCAGTGGCATCAGCACTGACATCAAGATTAGTGGCCAAAAACTGGAAACAGTTAATAAATTCAAGTACTTAGGAGCCATCGTGGCAGACGAGGTATCAAAACCAGAAATATTGTCCAGGATTGAGCTGACAATAACAGCAATGGCAAGGCTGAACACAGATTGAAAAGACAGAAACACCTCAGTCAGCTCAAAAATCAGACTGATGCGCTCCTTGGTTGCATCTGTGTTCCTATATGTCTGTGAGTCATGGACCCTCACAGCGGATCTCGAAAGGAAGATACAAGTTGTTGAAATGAGATGCTTTCGAAGGCTGCTTGGCATTTCAAATGGAGATCATGTCACGAATGTGGAAGTAGGAAACAGAATTAGGCAAGCCATTGGGCCCTAAGAAGAGCTATTGACCATTGTGAACAAACGCAAAATGAAATGGTATGGACATGTCACACGAACAACAGGGCTTACTAAGACAATCATGCAAAGTATTATGCAGGGAGGGAGAAGGAGAGGAAGACAGATGGGAGTATAACATGTCAGAGTGGACAGGACGGAAGATGAGTGACACTCAGTGAGATTATCAGAGAACAGATTGGAATGGAGGAAGCTGGTTGTCAGGTCATCAGTGCTGCCCCAACGGTCGGCAAGACTAAGAGATGTATGTATGTATGTATGTATGTATGTATGTATGTATGTATGTATGTATGTATGTATGTATGTATGTATGTATGTATGTATGTATGTATGTATGCATGCATGCATGCATGCATGCATGCATGCATGCATGCATGCATGTATGTATGTATGTATGTATGTATGTTGTAGGTAGGGTATGTATGTATGTATGTATGTATGTATGTATGTATGTATGTATGTATGTATGTATGTATGTATGTATGTGTGTGTGTGTGTGTGTGTGTGTGTGTGTGTGTGTGTGTGTGTGTGTGTGTGTGTGTGAGAGTGTGTGTGTGTGTGTGTGTGTGTGTGAGAGAGTGTGTGTGTGTGTGTGTGTAGGTAGGTAGGTACCCATATACCCATTCAATCAAAACATGCAGTCCTTCATGTGTATAGTTGTTTATTTGTTAATTTATGATTTTTAACGTAGCTTTAACAAGTTTTCAGTCATATCGCTACGATGTCTGCAATGAGGCAGTTTATAGTGATGTGTAGCACTGGGGCTGCCGCAGACCCAGTAACATGACCCTGGCACCAGGCCGACCAGTCCTAACACTAACCTCTTAATGCTGAGTGCCAAGGGAGGCAGCTGTTAGACCATTTTTGTAAGTCTTTGCTATGACTCGGCCGGAGTTCGAACCCACGACCTCACGCTTCTGTGGCGGACGCTCTAGCCACTGGACTATCTAAGCGCCATGTTTATATAAAGTCCAGGAGATAATGAATGTGCAGACCATATATACATACTGAGATTCAGAGAGAGAGAGAGAGAGAGAGAGAGAGAGAGAGAGAGAGAGAGAGAGTGAGAGAGAGAGAGATGAATGATTAGCAGGCATACATTACATTATGAATCTTTTACATCTTTGTCTAAACTGAATCTTTACCAAACTCGGTAAACAATTAAGAATATTCCCATAATGCATTTTGAATTTTTTTGGTTAAAGTTAATGCTTTATAGTATGACCACTTGTAAACTACGTTTACTAAGCATGGTTGCGCTGAGAACTGGGTACTTACTGAAATATATCAGGTGATAAACGTATAACAAGTACGAAACATACTGGAATAGAAATGATCCCAACGATGACAAGGATCATAAAGGAGCGTTGCTCTTTGCGGCTTAACTGAAATAGAACATGTTAGATATAGATAAAAATCAATTGATTTGAACTGTAACATTATGCGACAGCGTCAATTTGTGATAACTTACAATTATGTGGAATGTATAGCTATTGTGAATTGCTAGTCAACATAAATGTATTCTATCCAATATATGTTCTTTCCTAAAATATAAACAGAATGTGCCATCACAATATTTTTATTTGAAGTGTGTTTGCTGATTAAGTGGTAAATAGGTTTAGTAAATTCCAAACCAATACAGTTTGTAAATTTGCTCTTTAGCTAGTCATGTTTGGAAAATCACAAATTGTCGCCCTCTATAAAATCAAACGTTTGAACCATTTAAGCACCAGGTTGCAATTTTGGATCTTCATCTAAGCAAGTAGCAATAAGCCACTATAAAAATCTATATGTTCATGGATAGGTTTCGATGATCAAGAATGTTGTTTTCTGTATATGTTGACAGATTGTCAATTTGCCCCCGGAAAACATTAATATGAGGTTGGGTTTTTCTTGGCGTAATTTCCTAGGGTTGCTGTGGTATCCTAAAGCAAGGATCATAGTCATATCCAATTTGTCTGACTTGTAAATGTTAGTTCTTCTGTCACGTTGTAAGAAAACAAAAGGATTGCAAATGTGTATGGTACCTGTGGCTAATAATTTCGCACCGTTACTGACCATATTGAGACTGCTTTGTGCGGCTGTACGTCTCAAATTTAGAGGCGATACACTGAAAATAATCTTGCCTTTCTGGCATTATTCAGGTCATGTGTAGAGGTAAACTGCTCCAAATAATCGATGTTCCTTTGGCTTAACGAAGTAATTATGTATTAAGTAATGAAAGAAAATTACAATTATTCTCATATTAATGAAACAAGAGGAACATCATATATGCCATCATGCAAATATATATATATATATATATATATATATATATATATATATATATATATTACAAATCTAAATTACATACCATCTTCTTTGACAAAGCAGCTAACGTGTCCATATTGTATTTATCCATACCAGTCATTTTTTAACTGTACTCATCAAGCGCTGCCAGACAGAAATAATATATTTAAATAGACTGCCAGTATTTCTAAAATTATATTATGATGGTGTTTAAACCTAAAATATTGTAAGTCAATGGTAAATACGTTTCTAACAATTGTATTACATAATTACTACATCATCTACTGCTACTAGTAGTTTCTGAAACATTTTCTAATACTTCTAATGTAACTACTACTTTTGCGGCTGTTGGTGTGCTACAAGCTGGTAATGTACACAAATTATATAGCAACTATTAACACATCGAAATATGACGATGATGACGAAAGTTATGATGATGGTAGCCATGTCGATATTTAAAATGGGTATAACCAGCCCGAACTTCAGAATTAGAAAGATCACATAATCTAAAGAGATGCAAAAGGAAGAACATTTTAGATGCTTGAAATAATGCAGCTTTATATTAATTTTTCCTTGCGCATCACAGTTTGCTCACGCGCATCCAATTTACCTGCATAAGTTGTATTCTTTGTCAACGGAGCGGTTGTAAAACCAATAGGAAGAAATGACGTCAGCACAGTTTCAAGATCATTTGATTTGGAAAAGCCCAAACGTTCAGACCCATAATTCAGAATCCGTCGTCCAGCACTTCCGGAAGTATCCAATATCGAATAATATATTGAAAATAGATTATTAGATAGGTACCGTAATATTTCCAAATTTCATCAATTCCACTTTATGGTACTTTATAGTGGGTACCATTATAAATATTTTAGCATGTTGCACGTCTTCAGTAAGTAAACTGTACAGATTTAGTTGTTTTGTTTAATCTGTAACATCGCTGCATCTCATCTTGTTTATTAAATTATTCTGAAAAGTGCTGGTTCAATCCAGTGATGTTTATTTTCACGTTCGAGGTGATTGGACATTTTAAATGGATTTAGTTTCAAGGCATTTCCAGACTTACCCCTTCCCTTTTCAATATGTAGGTTTTATTTGTGCATAGTTGCCTGTTTTTGTATAAATTTCTTATATAAAGCCAAATTATATTTCTCATGATATTATTTAAGTAATTTATCAGTACATCAAATGTGCGATTGCCAGTCTTCTAGATTGAATGCACTTCTGTCGTTCTCGCTAACAATTAGATCCTTATAATTAACTGATAGAGCAATTCTTTATTAGCCTTATGCTTGCCCTGATGTTTTAAGCCACGCCAGGGCGTTTAAGCTGCTTGTTATTCACTATATCTTATTAAATGCCCCGGAAAAGAATGTTACATTAATAGGTTTCATTCTTTCTTCGACATTTTGAGTGTATCCCAATATTTTCTTAGTGTTCACGATAAATCCGTCAGTGTAATCGGAGCTGTACATGTGCATCTTGTTTTAGAGTGCAGAGAAAAATGATATGAACTGAGCGTGTGTGTTACCTTTAAATGAATAGTATACAATGTAGTTCGTACTTAAATAAATCAATCATGATTTATAAATCTAACCAAATGAAAAACAACATATAATTATTATTACGCAAGAAAACAACTAAGATTCAGCAAAACGTCTTACAAATGATCTCAATGGTTTATTAAGGCAAGTGCTTTTTTGTTAAAGACGTTTTGACTTACTTTAGGTTAATTACGATATTTACCGTTTAAATAACGCTTGACTTAGAACAGTTTATTTGTTGCCATCAAGTGAATGGCATTGAGCCAAACTCTTTTCAAAACCATATAATTACATGTATGCATCCTTAGAAAGAATTGAAAATGAATGTAAAATATATTAAAATCATCTGATTTTAATGCGAAGCTTGAAATTAAACCCATATAATAGGTAAGGAGTAACGGTAGGTTAAATATTTGTCCCTCAACATTTACGCGTTCCGCAATGTCATAATATCGTAGTTTAGTCATTCTCTAAACAGACAGAAGATGACGAAAATAAACTAGTTGAAACATAGTCAGAAGGGTGTTTTGAAAAGTATGTTTCTAGTGCTTTTGAAACAGTAGGGAATACATTCAACAGTACTGGAATACTTCAAACTTTTTCTGGACATGTATAATGACAATTGAAAATTGACAATTTTCATACAATGAAATATATTGTCATTGTTTATTGGTGCGCGGATAAGAAATATTAATTTTCCACACCTACTTATTGCGCTTGTCGGAACTTCCAAGCGCATAATATACGTAGTGTTGTTATGTGTTTATAACTCTCAAGCCCGTTATGTATACAAGCCATAGCCTCTGGCGCTCTATGTGTGCAATGTCATTGCACAAATGTTACATTTGTGAAAGATTTACCGTAGTTGGTCGGTCTAGTCAAATAAACAATTTAGTCCACACCATCCAATGCAAAAATGTTGATGTCTTTGCGTGCTTTCTCTATCAAACAAATATATAAATACCTTGAAGCAGGGATTTACGTTTCGCAAAACAGGTTGGAAACAACATCTCACCACTATTCATACATGTGCTGACTCAAAATGAATTTAATCATATTTGTATAAGCAATCTAACGTCGAGTTTAGGTATCAAAAATATATAAAAGTTAGCCACTTTTGATGGTGTTAAGTTATTGTTTTTTACATAAAGATTTTAAAGTTATAGTGGAAGCTGAAAAAAACAAAGTAGTTGCAAATTCCGTCAAATGTGTCGTGTTAAGACGCAGATGAATTTGATTGATCCATACCCAGCTGTGGCCTAGACTCAACCATTCAGTATAGCCAATTGTCCTTACAGCTATCTCTTCGATAAATAATTCACCTCGAGGGTTTCAGATAGATAAATAATATTGACATAGTTTGTATTATGTCATTGGTGTGAAATATGAATCTCTGGTGTCAACTTTACGGTAGGGAGTTATGCGGTTGAGTGAGTATGTATTCAAACTTGTAATTGTCCCCCAACCTCTCCAAATATGGCCCGCAAAATGTTATATCCATCATTAGCATGTTACAGACTGGTTTTGTTTTTCTGTATTAGAAATATGAACATCATTCACTAAATTTGACGTGAATACAGTACCATCCATAGAAAGAGCAATACAATATATCACATTCCATATGTTTTCTATATCTAATAGGTGTAGCCCAAAATGTTATACTTTGTCCTGATGAAAATAATTCTAATTTGGAGGTGCAACAAATGCTTCTCGTCTGCACTGACAGTTCGTGTAGCAGCGAGCGGTACGGTGCAAAGACAAAGAAAAGTGTCATAATCGCGATACAAATTACTTTAATATATACAAAGAAACAGAGAGTTTAATAAATCTTGTTGACTGCTCTAACAAATATAATAACTGTTCTTAAGATTCAAATAATTTCATAAGTGTACTATTGCCATATTCGAATATGATTTCTAATTCTTAGTCATCAATGAAATATGACACAATTCATCTCTTTGAATTACCTTCCTATGCACACCTTTTCTCTATATCTCTAACTCTCGTAACGAAACAGCACAATAGGTGAAAATATAAGGCCACAGAGGAAACAAAGTTGAACTATATGAAAACCATATTCAACTAAACAAAATTACACTTCACAAACGTTGGTCGTTGTAATGTGTGTACACGTTCATTTGAATTGTTCCGCCTCGCTTCCCAATACCGGTGATACTAAGGGGGAAATGATCATAAAAACAGTTTGTACAACAACTTTAAGCTAAACTAGTAGAGACTAAGATTGTGTGTTGTTTTGTTTGGGTTCTTTTGTTTTTCTACAGATCATACTAGCTGGTATGGTATATATGTGAGTAAATACTTCGGAATCTGGTATGGTATATATGTGAGTAAATACTTCGGAATCTGGTATGGTATATATGTGAGTAAATACTTCGGAATCTGGTATGGTATATATGTGAGTAAATACTTCGGAATCTGGTATGGTATATATGTGAGTAAATACTTCGGAATCTGGTATGGTATATATGTGAGTAAATACTTCGGAATCTGGTATGGTATATATGTGAGTAAATACTTCGGAATCTGGTATGGTATATATGTGAGTAAATACTTCGGAATCTGGTATGGTATATATGTGAGTAAATACTTCGGAATCTGGTATGGTATATATGTGAGTAAATACTTCGGAATCTGGTATGGTATATATGTGAGTAAATACTTCGGAATCTGGTATGGTATATATGTGAGTAAATACTTCGGAATCTGGTATGGTATATATGTGAGTAAATACTTCGGAATCTGGTATGGTATATATGTGAGTAAATACTTTGGCAGCAAGACAGGACAAATGATATGTAACATGCTTGAACATGCTCATAACGACTTTTAAAAACATTTATTAGAACATTTCGTCTTCACTTGCATTGATGACTCGAAACAGAATCTGTCACACAAAACGTCAATACAAGATCACCCTAATCAAAGTTTACAAAAGAAAATGGCGGGGTGGGTGGGGGTGAATACATGGTTAGATAAATTAAACATGATTCCTACCGTTAGTCGCCTCAGAATCCGCCGTATATGTTTTCGTGTCTTCGTTCGAATTTGGATCACAAATTTGATATATTTGTTAAACTCGACAGAAAACATAAATGTCTTAATTGCGAGTGGCACAGATGTATCAAAGTTATTTTACGTCAACGTTAGTTTCCAATAAATGGCTTTCAGATATCTCTACGAAATATGACTTTCCCTTCGTGATGATGCTTTATGTGTTTAGTTTTTTTGTAATATTACTATTTATACTCACGTTACTGGCGTCATGCACCCAAATTTAGATGTGTGCGTAATTTCTAGGTATATAAGGTCACACTGAAAGTAAAATGAAAGTAAATATATGTTGAAACTATTCGGTGAGTTTGTCATTCAACAGTAGACAAGATAAACGATATGTCTCTCCATATTTACATGTTCTTCTACGTTTGAGTTTATTAACTCGTTAATACATAGAAAAATAGAAAACTGAAACATTTAACAATCGAATGGAATTGTATTTAGAAAAGCAACCGTTCCTGAACACACGAGATATGAAATATGCAGTCAACAGCTCTAGAACACTTGTAAACGTTTTGATGTTGCTTGTTATTGCAGATATGCACTTTGAAAACTATACAAGTACATATTTTTCGTAACTTCATCTTGATGCCGTGGGCTATCAAACCATTACTGAATTCTTCTAGAAGAACCCGTTACGTAATCATCTATTTATGGATCCGATGTAACTATATTCATTTAAACGTGTCAGGCCATATAACCAAATTCTAACTAAATATAGCATGAACAATTAACAGCCACGAACACGGGTTACAAAAATCAGATAATGGCGTGTACCAGATGTTATAAAAAGACACACACACACACACACACACACACACATATATATATATATATATATATATATATATATATATATATATATATATATATATATATATATATATACATTCATATATATATATATATATATATATATATATATATATATATATATATATATATATATATATATATATATACATTCATATATAAATAAATTGTAAACTACATGGAATTATGTAGAGTTTGGCACTAGCAAGAATTTTAACAATATGTAAGAATTGAACTACACCCTCCATACAATGACTTTAGTCATTCTAATGTACATGTCCATTGGTGTTCTCTGCTGTTTTACACGATAGCAATAACAAGTCTACAAAGGCTGAGCGACAAAAACAAAAATACAACACCATTTAAAGCAAACAGTCCTTACTGATATGCAGATTGAAGTCAACTTGTGTTTAGGGTTAATCGTTTACACCGGCCACTGTCTCCATGCATATGTGTATATGGCATGTACGCTAGAATAATATGTTTACAAAAACAAACAAACAAACTGAGACAGACCAAAATTTACAAAAATATGATTTTCAGATATCATCTCGATTTACTTTGCATATATGTTGTAACAAAAATCTAAACAAATGTTATGACCATGCTTATTTGATAGGAGCTTTAATTTGACTTTGATATACCTAAATTAAACGACACTAATCATACATTTCAAGCTTACGAACATCAAAACAGGTGTAAATGCATAATCAATAATTTTGGTCAAAAATATTACGAAAGGCAAACAAACGAGACAAATTAAAAAGAAAACAGGATGTATATTCTTAGAAATAATCTATATTGCCTTTTACGTAGAAACCAAACAATACAAAACTACCAGATTTTACTGTTTGAATATAGCAGGTTTAAGGTTAACTGATTTGCTGTAGAAGTGTTGGCATAAAGCAATTACATATAGGACTAATTGGGATATATCAATTGATATATCAATTATATCAGTTACATACATGATGTTTTCATATGCATAGTTGAACATGAAGTTGAATTTTCATTTATTAATTAATTAAGTAACATAATGATGAAAATTAATATACCTATTTACCATTTAATCTATAATATACTAAATGAATTAAATATACCCTCACTTTTATTCAAATTCCTGCTTCGTGTTTATTTCTCGCCGTCTTACGAAAATCGGTCTATATGTCTTACTCTCGCTTTCCATAGGTCTAAATGCAATATCTGAGATGAGAAAGACCAATGAAAACAATGCACAATATCAATAACTTGATCTGCAGCATACATCAAATAACCTACATGAATATCCGTTGTAGTAATGGAATGTGGCACATTAAATAGGATAGGTATGACGTGCTACGAATGATACACTATATCAAAGGCTTGTGCCACCAAGAATAATGAAAAGGAGATTAGCACCCCGAGTACGAAAGGAAATAACCACATATATGTGTTCTTTGATATTTATGAAACTCCTATAACCTCTTCATTAAAATTAACCACACATTTTATTACTTTCAATTAAAAGGAGAAAGCATATACTTGTTAATATGAGGTTAATCGTCTAATCTTTACGCTTTCTTCGGGACTATTTATTATATTACGTTTTAGATTTTTATAGTTTGTTCTGAGCATGTAGAGAAACCAGACATTTGTGACAGTCAGCTTTATGAGGTCAACTATTCAACATGCCACAGTTTATTTAACGGTGTTGATGGAGAAATGTTGAATGAGACAAACAAAACAAAGTCATTTTTTGTTAAAAAGAGCTTATCACCAAGCATTAGTTTACTTGACTACTACGTCAATACAATTATCATTATTATATAGAATGCCAACTCTAGACAAATGTATATTCGCGTTAATAGGTTTTCGAACATAACATCATATAGGACCTATACGGTTTACTGTAAGAAACGTAGCTCTCATAAGAAAAGACGTTCAGTGACAACACGTTTTAAAACAAAAACGGACTTATCGATGAACATTTGTCACTGAACTTTATGTTAAATGATTTAGACTGTCAATATATCGAATGCGGGCACCGTGAACCTATAGCTTAAATAAAGCAAGGCGAATACAGAACGTCACATGCTAGCTGACCAGTTAATACCAGCTACATATACAATTATTTTGTTATGCTGGTACATACAACCATCCTCTAAAATTATGAAGAAAGAAACATATTCTTGCTTGTTGGTTAAATTAAAATAGATGTAGGACAAGACGAAACATTGGGCCAAAATTAGAAATTATATCGAGGGTTTGATAATGTGTAAATATTTAGTCGCATCATTCCACAATGTATCAGCTGCGAAGCTGAATATAACCAATTTGAGCTGCTGTTGCATCTGTCATTACATGTATAATGAGATCTTTCTCGTATTTTTAATCAAATGATTTTTTGTAAGTGTGCAAACGTTACGTCATAAAAACCCAAGCGTTGTCTATCATTAGAAAATAAGATCACTGTACCGCTGTCTTTTCCTGTTTTTTGTCCATCTGTGATAATTTATATGAGCCTCATAGCAAAATACTCTATTCACATTTCAATAAAATATCCCATAATATTGAATTGCCGATATACCGCATAGTGAAATTTGAAGTGTTGAAATGTCTATAGAAACCCATAGCGTCATATTCAAGTTAGGGGACCATAGTATCATGTAATGTTTTAAATCTCCGAAGGGATTCAGAGTCTACTCCATGCAATTTGTAATGTATACACATTGTTATAATGACATGCGTAATTGTAACATTTCCACACAGCCACAAAGCATCCTATTCAATATTACTTGTAATTCCCAAGTGACCCCATTAAACAAACGGTCGACCACAGCAAATGAGCTATATTGTATCCACATGCGTTTTTACAGTTACATTTCACATAAATGTTACCATCATTCTACAGACAAGAAAGGTCATTCTCTGTTGGAATAATAATAATATTGTTAATTAATGAATGAATTAATCAATTAATTAATAATAATAATAATACATAAATAGTAATAATAGTAACAATAATAACAACAATAATTATTATGATAATCTATCTATATATCTACCTACCTACCTACCTACCTACCTACCTATCTATCTATCTATCTATCTATCTATCTATCTATATATCTATCTATCTATCTATCTATCTATCTATCTATCTATCTATCTATCTATCTATCTATCTATCTATCTATCTATCTATCTATCTATCCCTTAGTCTTGCCGACCGTTGGGCACTACTGATGACCTCACAACCAGCTTCCTCCATTCCAATCTGTTTTCTGATACTCTCACTGTGTCACGCAGCTTCAGTCCTGTCCACTCTGAGATGTTATCCTCCGATCTTTTCCTCTGTCTTCCTCACCTTCGTCATCCCTGCACAGTACTTTGCATGATTGTCTTAGCAAGCCCTGTTGATCGTGTGACATGTCCATACCATTTCATTTTGCGCTTTTTCACAATGTTCGATAGCTCTTCATAGGGCCCAATGGCTTGCTTAATTCTGTTTCCCACTTCCTCATTCGTGACATGATCTCTATATGTAATGCCAAGCAACCTTCGAAAGCATCTCATTTCAACAACTTGTATTCTTCTTTCGAGATCCGCTGTGAGGGTCCATGACTCACAGGCATATATGAATACAGATGCAACCAAGGAGCGCATCAGTCTGATTTTTGAGCTGACTGAGGTGTTTCTGTCTTTCCAAACTGTCTTCAACCTTGCCATTGCTGTTTTTGTCAGCGCAATCCTGGACAATAATTCTGGTTTCGATCCCTCGTCTGCCACGATGGCTCCTAAGTACTTGAATTTATTAACTGTTTCCAGTTTTTTGGCCTCTAATCATGATGTCAGTGCTGATGCCACTGGTGTTGTTGGTCATCAATTTGGTATTCTCTG
Organism: Unio pictorum; assembly: GCA_030141615.1. Taxonomy (NCBI): domain Eukaryota; kingdom Metazoa; phylum Mollusca; class Bivalvia; order Unionida; family Unionidae; genus Unio; species Unio pictorum. The sequence goes on along the minus strand of JARLTB010000047.1, from coordinate 5,988,917 downwards.
CACTAATTTCCATACCAAAAGCAGTAGCTGTCCTGTCCAGTTTTTCCATCAACTGAGCTAGCTCCACCTCATTTCCTGCAAGGCCATCGATGTCATCAGCAAAGCGCAGATTCGTTATAATTCTGCCTCCAATACTGACAGTTCCTTCATGGTCTTCCAGTGCATCTGTCATGATTCTTTCAAGGAAGATGTTGACGAGAGTAGGTGAAAGCAAGCAGCCCTGTCTGACTCCCACAGTTGTCCTAAACCAATCTCCTATTTGACCGTTGAAGCATACTGCGCTGGCGGCCTTGCTGTAAAGGCTTTCTATGACTTTGATCAAGTTAGCGTTGATGTTGTACAGCTTCATGGTGGACCAAAGAGCTGCATGTCATACCCTGTCAAATGCCTTCTTGAAATCTAACATGATAAAGGTCTTGTTGGTGCTGGAGGTATTTCTCACATAGTATTCTCAGGTTGAAAATCTGTTCAGTTGTGCTTCGCCCTGGTCTGAAGCCTGTCTGTTCTTCAGCTATGATTTCCTCTGCTCGCGGCTTCAATCTATTTAATATGATTTTTAGCATGACTTTGCTTGGGTGGCATATAAGACTGATCGTACGATAGTTCTAACATTGCTGCAAATTCTTTTTTTCCGGGAGAGTTACTATAAGTGACTGAGTCCATGGTGTTGGCCATTTCCCTGTCTGCCAGATCTTTTGGCAGATTGTTAGTAGGGCGCTTATCATGGCTTCACCCTCTTCTTGGACTAGTTCTGCAGGAATGTTGTCTACTCCTGCTGCCTTCCCTTTCTTCAATGCTTTCACTGCAGCCTCTGCTTCTTCTCGTAGGATGGGGTAGTTGTCAGTGTTGGTCACTGATGGGGTGTTGAGTATGTCTGGGTCCCCTGTATGTATGTGGTTGTACAGGTCTGAGCAGTATTCTGTCCATCTCTTAAGAATGTCTTGTTCTTCTGTAAGACATTTCCTTCCCTTATCTTGGAGCGTCCTTGTTTTATACTGGCCAGGTCGTTCACCAGTTGGTATGCTTTTTTGCTATTACTTTTCTTTAGATTGTTTTGTATATCTTTACACTGGTCTTCATTCCATGTCTCCCTTGCCTTTCTCATGCTTTTCTTGATAACCTGGTTGATTTCCCTGTATTGTTTTGCTCCTTCTACTTCTGACTTCTTGTTCTTTAGCTCTCGACGCTTGTCACACAGATCAAGTATGTCCGTTGTAACCCAAGGTTTCTTTGGTCGTCGATATTTGCCAAGGATCTCACTGGCTGTTTGGGTCAATGCTATGTTAAATGTGTCGATCATTGTGTCTATAACTGTGTTCTATAAGAAGTAACAGTGGTGCAAATTTCCCTCCTATCCTTGCCTGGAAGGCTTCCAAGACCTCTGGGTCTTTTAGCTTGTCAAGGTTGAACTTGATTCTTGTGGGGCCCTCTTTGTCGACTTTTTTAGACGTAGTCGGAGGGTCATCATCACTAAGTCATGGTCACTTCCAATGTCTGCTCCTGGGAAACTTCTTGTCTTGGCAACGTTAACGCTTGTGTGGAAACGTCTTCACCATGATATAATCAATCTGGTTATGGTGTTCTCCATTCGGGCTATGCCAGGTCCACCTTCTGGATGCTTTGTGTGGACCAAATGTGTTCATCAGCTTCAGATCATTGAAACTGGCAAATTCCAGGAGCCTTAAGCCTCTATCGTTGGTCAATGCATTGCAGTAGCGTCCACATGTGCCTTTCCAATTACCAACGGCATCCTCTCCTATTTTGGCATTCCAGTCTCCTTGCACCACAAGAATGTCTTTCTTTGGGGTCTGGTCCAGGACTTCTTGCAGTTGGTCGTAGAAATCCTCTAATTCTTCATCATCATGGTCTGTAGTTGGAGAGTAAAGTTGCAGAATGGTGATATTGAGTGGTTTTGTCCTCAAGCGTATGATGATAAGCCTGCTGAAGACTAGCCAACAACTCATGACAGTGTTCGCAGTGTCTTTGTGGACGAGAAATCCGACACCATGTTCATGTTTATCTTCTCTGCCAGAGTAGTATAGTTTATGGCCATCCTGTGTTGATGTTTCCCCAAGGTTCTTCCATCGTACTTCGCACAGCCCCAGGATGGTCCAATGGTATCTGTTCATTTCGTGTATTAGTTCCTCTACCTTTCCAGGCGTTCTTAATGTACTTATGTTCCATGTACCAATGCTGATGTTGTTTCTGATTCGGAGTTTTGGTGGTGATTGTGCACCAGTAGCACACTTAACACCTCTGCTCTGGTAAAAGACAAAAGGCGCGGTCCTTGTTCCGGGCGACGACCGATCCGGTGTGGGTGGAGGTAAAGTTGTCATTGCATGTGGTGTGCCTTGGGTAATGAACCTGGCGGAGCCCATCCCTCTCCAGGCTGTTGACAACAACCGAACTCCGCATAACTAGTGGCTCGCCTTGGTCCTGGACACATGGCCGTTGAGTCCTTCTTGGGACTCCTCCGCCCTGGGCGGTGACCTTATCGAGAACGTTCATACGCCCAATCAGGTACTGTGTCAGAACCCTAGCCTTTGGTTATCCAAAACCTAACCTGCAAGGCAACAGGGGACTCGTGGAGGGCTGGGTCGTCTATATCCCGTGCAAATATGAACATCTGCCCACTGCCATTATAATAATAATAATAATAATAATAATAATAATAATAATAATAATAAAATAATAAAATAATAATAATAATAATAATAATAATAATATATAAATATCAATAATAATAACAATAATATTAATATTAAAATTAATAATAGTAATAAGGGACATTTAATAAGCTCCAATTTTCTTAGAATGCGTTACTTTATTACAAACGTTTCTAACGGTAAAGACTAATCGTGATATTATTTGTCAAACTTAGGGATTAGTTCTTGAGGAACTTGAATACATGGATATTTTGAAGCCTTCAATTGCTTCATCCATCTGTGCCTGTCTTTACGTGTATTTTCTGTTCTATCTATCGATCACGCTTTCTAGAACATCATGTAGCATTGCACAAACCTTCATTAATGCCACCATGTTCTAATTTAGCAAAATCATTATGCAGATCCCACAATTGTATAAAAGCTTTATCATTCGCCTCCATTGCATCCCAATAAATTTCCCTTCCATATATTTCAACAGTCACTAGTGTCAAGTTCACAGAAAGGTAATTACACGTAGACTTTAGCCGTTTGAAGAAGAACAGATTTGCGAATATACATGGACATCTATTCATGATTCTTTAGTACGAAGATTAAATTATACAATAAAGATTTTGCATGTTACAACTTGTATAACAGACAGAGTGGATAGATGTATATTCGTGGGACAAGCATGAGTGAACATGCTTATATTAAGAGAAACTAAGCAGTTAAACGTAGGTGTATATATAATAATAATAGAGAGACCGAATTTACAAACCTGTTTAACAACTATTGATCGTTGTGTGTAAATATATCTGGTAGAAAAAAGATCAAGTTAGTGATAATGTGCACGTTCCATACTGGAAACGTGTTGTGAATATTTTAAGGACTGAAATCTACTTATATTTTTTAAAGTTAGTTTCTATTTGTTTTTAATGTCACCATCTCATGGTTGTAAAAAGTAAACGATAATTAATAATTTATCGTAATATATGTTATCCTGACTGAGAGAGGAAGAAAGAATAACGGGTTAGTGAGCAAGTAAACAATAAGGTGAAAAGGAATAGAAGACATAAATACGTCCATGTGTGTGTGTGTGATTAGGATTTTTAACGTAGCTTTACAAGATTGCAGTCATATCACTAACATGTCTGCAGTGAGGCCGTTTATGGTGACATCTACCAGTGGGGCATCATACAACAGACGCGTAGCATAATGTCCCACTCAGTCACATTATCCAGAAATAATGAGCCGCACTGAGGCTGCTGTTTTTGTAAGTCTTCGGTATGACTCGGACGGGGATAGAACCCACGCCAGCGGATGCTCTAACCACTAGACCAAATGAGCGGTCATAACGACATCTCTAAATATAAAACTAGAGCTTTGAATAAAATATATAAATGGCATAATTTTATTTCCAAAGTGGCATACGAAAGCAGTGATATCGACACTGAAGCGATTCAAGTGGCATCACCACTGTGACAATATAATGTTTCACCAACTGCCACATTTTAATATTTTATTCTTGAATGAGAGATAAACTTGTCTTTAAGTTAATGCTACATAATATGACCTTCAGATGTCTAATATTGCCATGGAATACAAATCCTTACAGACTTAATCAGTAAAGGAAGTCCTTATACAAAAAATAGACTGTGCTTGCCTCTTTTCTAGCTCTTCGACCACTTCTCAGCAGTTCTCACACTTTTTAATTACTATGAAATAGGTGTTCCATAGCTAGTGTCAAGCTTAGACGGTGTGACAGTGTTGACTATATATATATATATATATATATATATATATATATATATATATATATATATATATATATATATATATATATAATGAAATGGATATATAGAAAAATACATGCATTTACAATTTTTTTATTCATTATTATCGATGGGAGGAAATGTGTACATATCTGACACAGATCATCTTACTCGAATGCATAGTTATGCACCTACTTTTCTAATGAACCGTATGTTCATTCAGAAGAGTCTACCGTTCTTTCTCGCACAAAAATGCGACCTCTGCAGAAACAACTTAACATACAATATGGAGTTGCAATACTGAAATCCGACCTGCTTTTCTACAAATTAAATCTTGTGACATAGGCCTCTAATAATAATAATAATAATAATAATAATAATAATAACAATAATAATGATAATAATAATAATAAATAATAAATAATAATAATAATAATAATAATAATAATAATAATGATAATAATAATAATAATAATAATAATAATACTAATAATAATAATTAATAATAATAATAATAATAATAATAATAATAATAATAATAATAATAATGATAACAACGAGGACTTTGTAAAGCGCCTAATCTTTACAAGCTTTAAGCGCTTTACAACATCTAAAATGATATGACTACAGAAAAAGGAAGATAAAAGCCATGAAACTGGAAAACAAAATAAATGCTGAAAATATTTAAGGTAGGAAACATTAGGTCTTTAAGTTTGTTCTTACAGTGGATAAAGGTTAGTTTTATGCATCACCAATAGCATCACCAGATATGTGATCTTCAATAAAAATTATTCCAGAAGATGTTGACATATTTTGCAGGAAAGCAAAAATACAGAAACACACAATGAAATTATTGTTTTATTTCTGAGAATATTATGTTAGTTTCATAAGAAATAATTCAACAGTAGTTTAATGCCAAACGTTATTAACATTGTTAAAGTCAGCATGAATACTGCTTCAGTCGATTGTCCTCTGGCACTTATTCCATTTGTATGTGTATCGTCGAATAGGTTACACAAGTCATCTTTACACACAGTAATGCACGTATCGCTTTCACAACTTGAACAGCTATCGCTACAGCCGCTATCACCTAATCCACAACTCCGTCTAACGGATTGCACATCCCGCTTACCTGAAGAAAGAAAGATTATATATATATAGTTGTTGTTTGTATGCATACATATCTATGTATATATGTTGTTGTATACATATGTATGTATGTATGTATGTATGTATGTATGTATGTATGTATGTATGTATGTATGTATGTATGTATGTATGTATGTATGTATGTATGAGTGTGTGTGTGTGTGTGTGTGTGTCACGCACTTCAGATGCTTATGTACGTTTGTTTGTTTATCTTGCTGTTTTTATCTGAGATATATACATTTCTTGGCTAGATTTTCAAAAGCAAAAAGATCTCAAATAGTTTCAAATCTTACAAGGAAAATTCTGAGCTCTTTTACATCTCCAGCTCAAAAGGTCTTTTGATTTTATTGTATTAATGTTCATCAAAATCCAATAGTTTTATATCAGGCCCCTTTTCTTAAAAAATCCCCAAATAAATGCATTGAAATCAGCATTGAAACCAGCATTTAGTTTTACTTACTTTAGTAAGTTAGTTAATTATTATATCTTGTAATTATGTATTGAGTTTACCTTGAGAATGAGTGGTTGTTACATAGCATGTCCTCACATCCGATGGGCAGTCAGCTTGATTGGCCGGATTCTTTAAGCAGCTAGAATCACCATTTCGGGAAAGAACGTCATAATTACAGCGATAGCACTTTATTGCTGACACTCCTGAAGGACAAGTAAATCTTATGAGTGGGATTTTGGCAGACTGTATACATATTTCATTGAATATTAACTATTTTCATTGATAGCGCCCACTGCGGTAGAGTACTAATGAATAAGGGATATTACAAATCATAGTAAGTTTTGTTTCGACATATATAATTGTAAATGTTGGTGCGACCACTGTTTTCCAACACGCATGCCACAGTGAAGATATAAACATATTATCTTGCCTGGATTCGGGTCAATGCGCCGTAAAAATTTCATTGTTTTACATGTATGTATATATATATATATATATATATATATATATATATATATATATATATATATATATATATATATATATATATATATATATATATATATATATATATATATATATATATATGTGTGTGTGTGTGTGTGTGTGTGTGTCTTTATGCTGTAATAATCCAACAATAAATAAACGAAAAATTTAAACAATAAAAAACCGATCATAAATGTTTAGTTGGAAGGCATTTTTTAAACAGAACGTTAACGAGAACTTGTATTTATATTTACCATATATGGATTGTATTTACTAATAGAGCGATGAAACAATCCTCCTTGTAGCTGATATCCCACAGGAGCAAACAATCGATACTTTCATTATTGCTGATTACAAAAATGTCTTCCTTATTTAGAGGACTACATGAAAACATAGTCAGTTTTTTTTAAAAAAATTATTTTTTGTTGTTGGTGTCATTTCTGTTCTTATCGGCATTACAGATCAACCAAACACTTGTTTACTATGAACAAATGCCACAATGCAGACAACATAGCGATATGACTGGCAAATTATCAAAGCCCCGTTAAAACTCCGAATCACGCTCACACACACAAAGTGAAGACACTGACTGGAAATATATGAATTCAACGTTCATCTTTAACATTGTAGCTTATTTATGCCTGCATGTTGTATTTCGAGGATTTATCAAATCGCAGAACTGGCATCATATGGTTACCTATTGGCTGAAATAGCCTTTAAACCATAATAATATCGTCAAAGGAAAGATTAATCGCAGAAATATTATGCATGCTAAAACATTTCAAAGTATCTTACCTTTATATTCAACTACACTATGTAGGATCGTCCAGAGAAACAAGCAAGCAAGTGGCCCCAACATCATGTCTCTTTTGTGTCAACTGTCGTAGGGTGGATTTATTTATGCCAGACAGGATATTACGTGTGTTTAAAAATAGCTACATAACTTGAGAAAATAAAAACGTATAAAATGACTATGATCGAGAGAGAGAGAGAGATATACGTCAATGATAGATAGATAGATAGATAGATAGATAGATAGATAGATAGATAGATAGATAGATAGATAGATAGATACTGATCTTCAATGGCCATTCATGATTATTCAATGCTCTATCCTAATTTGCCTTTCTAAACTGTTCGAAGAAAATTAAAGACGTTTACAATCGCAGTCTACACTACGTGATAAAAAGAGACAATGCTATAGTGTATATCTGGATTTTTTAATAAAATCATGTTTACTTTTTATACATTTCAATGGCAAGTTTATATATAAAATATCAGCATAATAAATGCATAAATATGATAGAAGTGATGTCTCCAGAATGAAACACAATCTAAGCATCATATTCACCACTGAATATAGACAGAAGAAGTTATTCATTAATGAATTTCAAACAATATTAAAACAATAAGATAATGGTAAGTTCTAATTGAAATCACAGTAAATTATGAAATTACTGGAAAGGGGGAAAGCAGTGCGCACTGGAAAACATCCCTTTCCATTAATATTTAAATCTAGTTTTGTTTTGTTTACATATATTCTGAAAATCCGCAATATCTATCTATCTATCTATCTATCTATCTATCTATCTATCTATCTATCTATCTATCTATCTATCTACTTCATAGTGATGTTAATTGTATCAAACTAGTAAAGTATCCAAAGTTCAAAGAGGTAATACAACAGTATATATATATATATATATATATATATATATATATATATATATATATATATATATATATATCACACGTGCCACACACAAAGATATGCTCTCCTGCTTTTATTCACTCTCTTTCATAAACTCAGCCATCGTCATAAGATATATTGTTATTGATATATTACTTAAAGTAAGCTTTGTATTCGTCTAATATATGCCTTGACCCTTCCTTACCTTTTATCGAGGCTGCTGTTTTCCAATCGATTAACATGTAATTACAAACAAAGCAGCAAAATGTACTTCTCACAACCTTTGATTTAAAACGAATGTTGCTTAAGATAAGATTGTAATTCAAGTATGATTCATACCGTCGTATATCTGTAGAATAGCTTCTTTTTTTTTGTCCTTTCAATCTGAATGTTAAACTTCAGTGTGATATATATATATATATATATATATATATATATATATATATATATATATATATATATATATATATATATATATATATATATATATATATATATATATATATATATATATATATATATATATATTTCAGGGAAATAATAATTTCCTAAAAGTAATCCTCATCAAGGAGCATTTAATTTCATTACCTTAAAAGGTATTGCACACGTACAGGTCTTATGGCATTACGCCAACAATTTTTCGAAAACCCAATATAAGTTTATACATGCTTTCTTGCGATAATATTTATTATTGAATAATTATAATATATCATACATTAATCATCATTCTTACGAACGGTAAAATGAGACAGTTAGCCATTCTATTGGTCTCCGTCAAAGTCTAAATCGAAAACATTTTTCCTATAATGGAGTCCACATCATCATGTCTAAAGTGAAATTCTCATACTTACATAGGTGCTTTACTTGGTACGTTTGTTTCCTAAAACTTGTTTTTCAACTTTTCAGGGAAATACGATCTGGTTTATGTCGAATAGTTTTTCTGGCTTACGTTTGTATGAATGATAATTCCTAAATATAATTAAGTATTTACAGGATCAGTAGGCAAAATAGGTGAAACATCAAGTGAAACATACATACATACATGCATGCATGCATGCATGCATGCATACATACATACATACATACATACATACATACATACATACATACATACATACATACATACATACATACCTACCTACCTACCTACCTACCTACCTACCTACCTACCTACCTACCTACCTACCTACCTACCTACCTACCTACATACATACATACACCCGATTCGAAGAAACGTTTTGAAGACCCTGCATCTAAATACTGAATTTGTCTGCATCAAAAATATTAGCAACTGTTTCTCACTTCGTCATTAAAAGTATCGAAAACATTTGATCAATTTACAAATTAAGGACGAAACATGCTACATCAAATGTTTCTTGCTATAAAGCTAATCGTTTGATCGGTTAACGATCTCTGCAGATATGTTATAATTTCATATGTATTTCCTAACAATTAGAGGCGATTAAGTGATAAATGAATAGAGGGACAAAATGGAAACCAATGATACTCAGGATACTCAGGATTCTGATTGTGATATAGCGTGCGCTTCTCAAATAGAACGTTGTATTCTTGCAGAAATAAAATAAATCTATGGCAAATTGGAAAAAGAGTCATTCAAGCGAGAGTTATCAAGTAATCTTTACGTAACATTCCTTCGTCATATTCTTTGCATAATATTGGTTGTCTCAACCATACAGGTTATCCTTATTTTTGTTTGGTGGAGAGGACATCACGTTTTGATAGTGATCCATTGAACGAAAACCCATAGCAGACGATATATATGCAATATTTAAGTTTCCAGAGGGATATAGCAACACTAGCGAAGTAAAGGTATGTATGTCTAGGTATGGAAAGAGAAAACCATGTAAAAAAGACAGTTTGAGTTGTCTGATTAACCTGCAAGAAACTAGTCAAGAAATGGGTCAGTCGAGTGACATGGATCAGTCAATAGGTTCGATGTTTATGGAAATAACAGTCAACATGAGAACGTTGAAACCAGCATTCGCATATTGCAATATAAAACAATTATTTATCTGAAACAATTTGTAAAAATGATTATGGAAGAATTGAAGAGGGTGAAAAAGACAACGTTCGTTTGCAAGAGAGTATACAAAAGTAGGGATGATACAATTAAAGGCTCGAATCGTCCACTGACATGGCAAATGAGTCGGAATTGCGTTTGAAATCTGATCTACATGCAATGGCAGATGTGAAAAAAGATTCAGGCAATGATAATCGAAAAGCTACAAGCTATAAACGAGAAACAAATTGAACCGCTCCGGTGGCCTATCGGTTAGAGCGTCTGCCCCGGAAAAGAGAGGTAGTGGGTTCGATGCCCGGCCGAGTCATACCAAAGACTTACCAAAATGGTACTTACAGCTGCCTCGCTTGGCGCTCAGCATTAAGAGGTTAATGTTAGTACATGTCGGACTGGTGTCACGATAATGAAACTGGGTGGAACATCATGCTACATATCTGCGACATGATGCCCCAGTAATAGACATCAGTATAAACTGCCTCACTGCAGACATGGTAGCGATATGACTGAAAACGTTTTAAAGATACGTTACAAATCATAATCACACACGCCTAGAAACAAATTGAGACAATAAGGGCACATATGCGATCCAGCTTACACGTTTTTTACAGTTGTCTTGCTCTTTTGCAAATATGACCAAATCTTATTGCCCAATTGCAAATGCATCTAGTACACCAAATACAGTTTAGAATACAAGCGTAATTGATTACCATCGTCTAGAATCTGGAAATAGGATTCTTTCATATTAACAAGTATACTGAAATACTGGCTTAAGCGTTGTTAAGATACAAACATACAAGATTCGTACTGTTGGTTTGATGCAATCCCAAGTAGCACAAAACCCCCACACTACATCATCTACTGCAATATGTGAAGATGATAAAGAAAGAACAGTTTACAAGAAAACTGTTGAGAAAGAAAATCAAACTAATTAAAATGAATTATCGGATGCTATAAATATTCCACAGAAAAACGAATACGTGAATGATATGAATAATAATAATTCAAAACCAATCCTGGTTAGAATAAGTACTGTGACATTCAATGGAATGAAGAGGAGTTCGAAATTCTTTGTTGTTATATAGAATTAAAGCAGACTATGGCCCAGAAGAGCTACTTCATGTAATACTCATACAATCGAGGAGTAAAGATAACATTATTAGGATTCTTAAAAAGTGGTCAAATATGAACGGAAAAATTTATACAGTTCGTGTCACTGTTCCGGACAATTTACTTACCAAATTTTTGCAACACGGATTTTGGCCGGATTGTATTAGCCAGACATAAATGATTCATTGTCTGTAATTTGTATGTTGAAAAGCTCTTACTTAATTATTGAATGACTACTCTAAACATAGTGACTTGGAATGCGAAGGGCATTATCACAGGAACGCCCTATCTTTGTTCATTATTTTATACGTTAGATACTGTATGCATACAAGGGCATTGGCTATATACAAAGCAACTGCAATTGTTTCAAAGCAATGACGGGAATTTTGCTGCTTTTCAAGACAGGATAGCAGAATTGATACATGATAATAAGAAAGAAAGTGTCCCTATGGATTTGGAGTAAACACAGTTTTCTATCAGAAATCATCACCGGATCGTCCCATGAATAAGATCGGAAACTACAGAGATATTGCAGTTGAAATTAGCCGTGGGCGATATCAAATTAATTGTTGTTCTGTGTGTGATTTACTTCCACAGACGCTTCTTTGGATGATTAAAAAGAAATAACGGAAACTGTGGGATGCCTTTATGACGACTATAATCAAAATGACATTAGAAGCACAATGATGCATAGTGTGGATTGAAATATTGATGACGGAGCATACAAGGATATGTGTAAAACCATATTACAGAAAACAAAAACATTGAAGAGGTTGTAAGAGAGCTGAAGAAAACTAAATCATCTGGACATGACAAAATACTGTAGATTAGTTGTATTTTGTGCAAAGTGCACAATAGCATAATTTTCTTGGAAAGGTAACTTCTTTACTACTTCAAAGCTTTAAATGTTATACCTCTCTTTAAATGGTGGGAAAAAAGGGGCAGGCTAGTTATGAATAACTATAGTGTTATCTCAATCGCTCCCGTGTTTCAAAGAGTATTTGAAAAAAATATTGGTTAAAAGGCTAGTTCGTTTCAGCGAAAGGATCAGGTTCAATCAGCCATTAAAACAAGAATTTCAAAGGGAATGCAGTAGCATTAGTACAGCCTTTATTATAAAAAAGGGAATAACCCATTATACAGAAGGTAAATCAAACGTTTATGCTGCATTCCTGGATAATGCGAAGGCCTTTAATACAGTATGGCATGATGGCCTCTTTTATAAGATATTCCATCTCTCGGAGTTAAAGGAACTTTGTGGAGACTAATTAAAAATTCATTTCGAGAAGCTAGGGTCATTGTTCTGTTCAACAGGCATCATTCAAAACCATACTCATTCGATCAAGGGGTAGGACAAGGAAGAATGCTATCGGCTTGGCAATTCTTATTCATGATAAATGACCTAATATCCTTGCTGGAGTGAAAAAAGTCGGGAATACAAGTTGTTTTACTAGACGATGACACGTCCTTGCTATCTTCGTTATTTAATGGTTTTTTTTTTTTTTTTTTTTTTTTTTTTATTGAACACAAGGTATCAGGATTTTACATATTCCCCTACATCACCACCTGACCTGGCGTATGGGGCATGATCTTAAATTCTTTTGTGTCCTGATCTCTACATGTGTTCCCTACACAACACACACACACATACACTTACTTACAATCACAATTATTGTACACAAAGTCATACTCGCATACAAACCCCAAGATGCATGAAATTGCATTAAAAAATAATAATAATAATAATAATAATAATAATAATAATAATAATAATAATAATAATAATAAATATGTAAATTTTAAAAGTAAAAATAGTAATAATAATAATAATAATTCATGTACCAAAAGTTGATAATAGGGTCCACTTTCTTTTAAACTCGTCACTGCTGTTATTCACTTTGGCGACATATTTTTCCAGCGTTTTATATGATAAAACACAATTTTTATAATAGTCAAGATTTGGGCTTTTTGATGCACAACGTGATCTGTATATAACATATTTTGCAAGCAAAATTAGGAAGTTAATAAGATCGTCAAAGTTGTTATTTCCTATAAAGACATCTTTTCGTGTAATTCGAAAATTTGGGTCATAAGTTTGTATCCATTCTACCAACAGTTTCCAAATGTTTTCAGTAACTAAACAGTCATAAAATAAGTGCTCAATTTCTTCTATTCCCTCATTACAAAAGGTACATTTATCATTATCACTTAAATTAATCTTTTTTAGAAACTGGTTTGTGGTAATATTTCTGTGGAGAAATCTAAAGTTAAAGCTAATCAGTTTTGTGTCTTTTGTACAAAATCTAGCCGAAACAAAAGAGTTGGTCCATTCATTTGTACCAATCGCACACTCTAGCTGTCTGGACCAAGTTTCCTGTTTACCATTTGGCTTTATTATTTTGGTTCTTATCAGGTCTTTATAGATAAATTTATTCTTTGCTCTTACCCTAAGGAGAGATGTTTTGTCCAAAGCTACAAGAAAACTATTTCCACTTTCATAGAAAGTTTTAATTTTCTTTTTCCACATCACAGAGATCTTTGAAATAAGAGCAAAGTACTGTATGAAATTATTTGTTTTTGTTTTTTGTTTTATTTCATCAAAACTTAATAGAGACCCTTGTGCATCAAAAAGATGTTTAATAATTATAATACCATTTGTTCTCCACCTTGTGTATGATTTAAAATTATCTACAGTCACTAAATTAAGAATATCTTGAGACAAGTATTCATTGACAGTAGATGGTTCATTTTTCCATTGAGATAACGCATAAATAACATCACGCCAAAAAATATTTTTAATTAATTTAGAGATTACTTTTAGTTTAGTTTTTCCTAATGAAAGTAACAGCATACCTCCAAATTTTCCAAATATTTGTTCAGAAACCAGTTTTTGCCATAAGCCATTTTCGTTTATTAAGAGGCGCCTAATCCAGGTAAGTTTTATATAACACACAAATGAATGCAAGTGAATCATATTTAACCCCCCTTCCTCAAAAGAAGCAATAAGTGTGTCTCGTTTAACTCTCTCAGTTTTACTGCCCCAAATAAACTGGAAAAATAATGTATTCAGTTCCTTTTCTATATGGGGTGGAGGATTTGGCAAAGCTGCAAAAAGATGGATGAATTTAGGCAAAAGCAAGGACTTTATCAAAGTAATTTTTCCAATAATGGATAAATTTCTTCTACTCCACCAGCCAAGCAGTTTCTTAACTTCCTTTAACTTCATCGAATAATTAAGCTCTACCATATCCTCCAAGTTCAAAGAGAAATATACTCCCAGCAATCTAAAATTAGACATTGACCAGTTAATATCAATTTCTGGACATATTTTTTCATTAGAATATTTTTTGTTTCCAATCCAAATTGCTTTCGATTTCAAAACATTGCAGTGCAGACCTGACACCAAAGCAAAATCATTTAAAATCTGCATGGTTGTCCTCAAGGACAACTGAGAACCATTTAATAATAGAAAAGCATCATCAGCGTACTGCCCTATTTTAAACTCCATTTCATTATAAAAAATGCCTGTAACATCTGTGTTTTTCTTTAGTTCTGTTGCAAGAAGTTCAATTCCTATTATGAAAAAATAGGGTGATAAGGGGTCTCCCTGGCGACAACCTCTCTCCAAATTAAAGAATGGGGATAAATGTTCATTATTAATAACACAACTTTTTGATTTATTGCAAAATAGCCTGAACCAGTGACAAATTGATTCTCCAAAGTTAAAAGACTTCAGAGCAGCTTCTAGAAAGTCCCATTCAACTGAGTCAAACGCTTTTTCAAAGTCTATCAATAGGAGAAGACCAAATTCATTTTTTTCCTCAAGGTATTGCATCAGGTCATACAACAATCTTGTATTTTCACCAATGAATCTCCCTTTCATAAAACCCTTTTGGGTGTCACTGATGATAAACGGGAGTACTTTTTTGACCCTATTAGCAATTGACACTGAAGCAATCTTGTAATCCACATTAAGTAGAGAGATTGGTCTCCAATTTTTTATAAATTTCCTGTCTTTATTTTCTTTTGGAATGCACGTTATGATCCCCTGAGACTGAAATTCTGAAAAATGATTCATATCATATCCAGTATTTAGAGACCTAAAGAGAAAACCGCCTAGGTCTTTCCAAAAGAATTTGTAAAATTCTACCGTAAATCCATCAGAACCAGGGCTAGTTTCATTTTTCATATTTTTTAGTGCTAAACCACATTCCTCAAACGTTAACTTACCTTCACATGAACTTCTTTCAAAATCTGAGAGTTTTTTTTATCATGGTTAAAAAAGTGGTTAAGCGTTTGAAAGTTACATTTGTTTTTACTTTGGTATAATTTTTCATAAAAGTCTTTCTGTTGATTTAATATTTCTTTTGAATCTGTTACCCTTGTTCCATCTTCCTTAGTTAACTCTTTTATTGTTTTGTTTGTGTAATTTCTCTTTTCGAGATTAAGAAAATATTTAGAATTTTTTTCACCAGATTCATACCATCGTGCCTTAGATCTTAACATTATACCTTCCACCTCTTTTTTCCTCATTTCTTCTAACTCCGCTTGTTTTTTGTTCAATTCTTTCATCGTAGTGGGGTTATTATTTTGATTCACTAAAGCATGTAAGGTATTTATTTCAGCTTCCATTTTCCTGAGATTTTGTTTTTCCTGTTTTGCTTTAGCTTGTGAATACATAATAGATTCTGATCTTATTATCATTTTAAGGATTTCAAAAAACAATTGATCATTACATGTTAGTTTCACCTGAAGTGGGTTTTTCTTATCACCTTCACAATAATATTCTTCTACTGTGCTAGTTATACATTTTTTTACCAATTTAATATATTCATTTTGCTTTAATAGCTTTGAATTGAATTTCCAGTATCCAGGACCTCTCGGTGCTGCACATATAGACAATTTGAGTGTTATTGCTGAATGATCTGTTTTATAGCCAGGAATAATAGAGGCGTCTATACAATTTGAAAACATGTCCTCAGAGATTAAAAAATAGTCCAGTCTACTCTGTTTTACAGGGCTTGCCTGATGCCAAGTAAATACTCTACTGTCAGGATTGACTGTTCTCCAAGGATCCAGTAAATCTAGTTGATTCTTGATGTCCTGGACTGCTGCTCGGGCCATGGAGTGTTTATCATGCAAGATATTATAAGAGTCAAGCTCCATGTCCTGAACAACATTCCAGTCACCACAAATAATAACAGAGGAATTTTCAAAATTTATAATATCCTCTTTCAAAGTTTTAAAAAACTCAGCATTATCATCATTATGACCATATAGATTCACTAGTGTGAATCTCTGTCCATTAACTAATAAATCTAAGAGAATGTATCTGCCCTGACAATCACATCTGTTTCTAAGAATAAGAAATTCAAAATTATTTCTAAACAGGATAGCAACACCAGCACTACTGCTAGATTTATGGCTAAAAACACACTTATATCCCCATTCAGCCTCCCAATACTTCTCAGTCTCAACTGTACTATGTGTCTCTTGTAAACATATAATAGATGCTTTTTTTTGTTTGACCCAGCAGAAAATATCTCTTCTTTTGAGATCAGAACTATGTAGACCCCTAACGTTCATTGACAAAATTTTAATTTGATTATCCATTGTTAAATCTTGTTTTAAGTAAAACTTTCACAGGGCTTATATAGACATGCATCACAAAACCATTATCATGAAAAATGCTCACATACACCTTGGGACACACTCTCACACACATAACCACATAATGCTTAAAAAATCGATAAGTGTAGTACAGTGTCATGCAGCATTGGGTACATATATAATGTTGCCCAATATAGTGATACATGAACTCTGTTCTACGCTGGAGTGTTGGTATAATTAGTAAATATAAATATCAATACAGTATGATTGAGAAATAATACTTTTGTCCATCGATTCAAGATTGAAATACAATGTGCATATTTCAAAATTTTAGATACAAGATTATAAGAACATTCTTACCTTTTACAGGTTTTGTCCTTTTCCGAAAATCACTTTTCTAATTTAAATATATATAATTAAAATTAAAACTGTGCATATCCAATTTTGGAACAAAGTTCTATACCTCCAAATGTATCCAAAATCAATATGGAGAGAAATCATTTTGTTTATAAATTGCGATTTAGTGTTTCACTAATGTCGTCAAAAAGGTCAAATTTGTACCTTTTTCCCTCTTTTGTTTTTGCATACACACCGCAATTAAAGTACCAGGCAGATTCAATTTTTGGATGGGAAGTTAATCTATTTATGAGACCCATATTTTGTCTAGTAACATCTTCTACTATTCTTACATTACATTTGTTCTTGAAATCCCTTTTCCTCTTGGCGATGTTAATTTTGGATTCTGCATTCCAGAATTTCACAATTAATGGTTTAGGGGCACCATTCTTCCCAGGGATCCGATGTATTGCGAGAATATCTCTCTCATCTACCTCATGACCTGTTACATTCTTCACCATCTCTGCAAACTTTGCTCTGACATTTTCATTTTGTGATTCAGGCAAGTTGAAAATTTTTATGTTATTTTTCCTTGAGTATTGCTCATTGTGGTTTGCAATCTTCATGGCTTCTTTGGAACAATCTGTATTACTTTTCATTTCTTCTTTTAGTTTTTCACATTCTTTCTTAGAATCAACTAATTCTTCTCTTAACTGATTATTTTCGAAGTTCATTGATTCTATTTTTTCCTCTAACTCTTTTGTTTTGTTAACAATTTGTTTGTCCACTTCCTTCATCAGTTCGATTTTCAGTTTCTCAAACAGCTTGGATACTATGTCGGACACTAATCCACCTAATTCCTCTCTGGTCACTAATAAATTAATACTAGTTTTTATTTCGAGTAGATCCCTCTGGATTAATTCAACACAACTCACCTCTTCATTAGTAGTGAGAGCTTGTAGTTGACCTTGTTTGTGGTTTACTGGATTCCTTCTTAGCACTCTGAAAACTACTATTCAAGGTAGACTGAACAGTTTTCTTTGAATTGCTCATTTTGTCAGTTAAGAGAGTTCAGCTCACTTATTGTATTCTAAACTGCCTCAATGAAATTGTGAGCAAGTATTGTAAATTGTGCAGATTAATGATTTTGAGGGTCTTCTCAAAAGGTGTAAATCAACACCAGGTTACACAAACCATAGATAAGAGACCCATTTAAAACAAAAACAAAAAAACTTTCACAAAACTACAAATTCTGCAAAAAACACATAATCCACAGATGAAATGGAACTATAGATTGAAGATAAAAAACTTCACATAGATGCTCGACTAAAGATGAATCTCTACATCACACTGCAAACTGTAAATATCACCAACATTTTTGGGAAAGATTTTCTTAGCTACTTTCACTGGCGGCCATCTTGCCCTCCAGTCTCGTTATTTAATGTTATGTGTGTTTTACTTCGCAACCTCTATGACTATGCATCAAAGTGGCGACTCCGGTACAATGCTGATGAAAGCAATATTCGCGGATGAGAACATAATGGGGGTAGGACGACCGGCAAAGTTCAAATACCAGTACAAGTTGTCAACAAAGTAACAAATATTCGCCAAAGTATAATTTATTTCCTAT